>OZ038005.1:21089512-21457333 GCA_964035705.1 Porites rus
TGCAATAATTAACTGCTGAGTTAACAAGACGACCAAAGAATTCACATAAAAGCACTTAAAACTGTAATCTGACATTGTCTCACAATTGTTGGGGTTTGTCGCCTGGGTTTGTCACTATGCGCTGTCAAATTTACACCAGAAAGACAAACGTATTGTCGAAAATGAAGCGGAAAAAGTAAATCTCATTTGTGATTTTTGTTTAGAGCTGCCGTTCGGAGCGAAAACAATAAACCTCGCCTCTCGCTCGCGCGTTCTCGCGTGACTCACTTCGCTCGCAAAAAATTGGAGAGCTTGCTCGCAGGCTACAATAAACCCAGAACTGATGGCACCTAATCTAGTGTCAAAGAGTTCGTACCTGAACGAGTTTAGAAAAACCGGCGAGAGTTCACTTTGTACGTAAAAGTTACACGTACGAAGTCCACAAACTGTCTATAAAACCGAGGTGCTGAGCCGAGATTTTTTAAAACGCTTTGCTCAGTAATGATTACACGTAAATACAAACCTAGTAAAAGAAAAAGCCATGTGAAGTGTTAACGTATCCTTAAGCGGTGTTAAAACTCCACGTAGGTATCGGTTAAATATTTCACTAGCAAATTTTTGGTCAAGGATTCAAATTTGGCACGAAACCTAATTTTCGACACGTTTTTAAGTAAACAGGGCAATTTAACAAACTGGCGCAAATCTAAAAACTGTCAAAATAAAACTACGATAGGCCTTACGAAATTTTAATCACTCTTTCAGCGAAATATTATGTCACGATTTCGAATATTGAAAATATTATAAATATTTAAACTACCGTTCAACATCCTGGCGTAAGTTTTTAGAATCGAATCAGGGAATTGGCATGTCAGACAAATTAGAAATGACTACTGTCTGCGTTTGATTAAACACGGGACGAGGAAGAAGCAATAATTGAACAAAGTTGGGAAGTTAAAATATATTCGCCACTTAATTCATTCTTTGTCGTCCAAGAAAAAAAATCAGAAAAGGAAAAAGAGTTCCCCAAAGCAATAATCGAACTACAATACGGCCAAAGACAGAAAATGAAAATAACATAAAGAAAGGCAAGTCAACACGCTTTTTATCATGATTAAACTAATATACATTGCCGGCCAATCATGTTCTTCACTAACAACTAATACAGTCTCAGACACATTGCACTAAAACGTTTAATAATTGAATGTTCGTATTATACAAACAAAAACTGCATGACAATTTTGTCACAATGCAGCTCTTCTTTAATAATACAGCTTCGCGGGAAGTTTTTATGACCACGAGTGCCTGAAATGTCCCATCTGCGATGCCTCTGCACTCCGGATACTCGACTAAAAAACACGTCTAAATTTTTTAAGGTCTCCTCGACACTTACTCTTTCATTCTTTCAATATTATTTTCTGGCAAAATAAAGTGAACTACAAAAAGGACACTGACTTTGCTTTCATACTCGTTATCGAATTAGAGCGGTTTAGATCGTGCCTATATTAGTCACTAACCATCAACTTACAGTCAAACACTCAGCCTTAATACAGACATTAAAGTGTCCGTATTACAGAGGTACGAGAGGTTGGAAGTGTAGTTAAAAGCGAGATGGAGTAAATCAAAGCTCTCCCTGACTCCAGAGGTCCCTTCTCGAGATACCTTGGATGAAATAAACCGTACGCATGCTTCGCCGCGAACTATCAGGAATTAGGAAAGAAAAAAAACCCTGGCACCCAGGGTAATCAAAGCCGGACAACTTCCATATTTACCCTTGCACGCCTTTAAACAAACGAAGAGGAATTTAACTAAGCAGAAAATTCGACTGACCTTCGAGGATGCCGAGATTCGTCTCAAAGCGTCATAATAAACGTGATCTCTAGCTTCTTCCTGTGTTTGTAAAATTTCCAGCACACTGCTGAGTTTAGGCGGAGGAATGTTACGGTGGGGATTCTGTGATTGCATCCACTCTCGCGCGATCCTCCATAGGTTGGCCATTTAACTTCATACGGGACGCAGGAGTTAAGCATCCATTCAACCCTGGGACGGTGAACACAAAGGACAAGAACAAAATCAGTTTGCTTTAACACCAATACACAGACCAGTGTCACGCAGCCGAAAAGTGACCGACGGTAACAAACAGCCTCAAATGCTTCACACTTCTTACAAATGTACGGAGACTATTTGGCTATGCAAGCAATATTTACTGAATAGAGGTGAAAAAAACTAGTCGCTTGGACTAACACACTTCGCACGTTCAATAATTTCTAAAACACAATTATAACCGGTCTATTGAATTTCCCTATAGACTTCATCCTTACCTGCTTTATTTTGCCCATAGATACTAATTAGGAGACTTAAAATTACGATTAACAAACGGTTGTTATACAGAAACTAGAGCTTAAGATGAGAAACCTTAGAAAGATTTTGTATACACGTAAATCAAAAACGTACAGTGCAGCAATTCACACATCTTGTCAAATTGAATTTACGATTTGTTTGCCGAGTGTCAGGAAGCCAACTGCTTATTTGCTCTTTGCTGACATGATAACGAATTCAACTAATCCATTCATCGATCTTAATTAATTCAATCTCTCTAAGTTAGTTAATCCACACACGCTTATTTTTACACCCGAGACAATTATAAAGCCATATATGTTGTGGCTCTATCTTTTGATTCTGTGGGTTAAAACTTACGTGGTGTAACCATTTAAATGAAACTCTTTGGCAGTACTTTTGAAAGGTGCTATTAATTTCAATGATTTTCCACAATATAGTTTTGATTTGAATGAAATTTGGTTAGCATTCTTCAGAGTTAAAATGGTTAATGACGGTTAAGAGCTCTGGGATAGTTAAGCATCCTTTCCAACAACAAGAAAAAAAACTGAAAGGCAGCAATACAAAATAACAGACGTATTTATCATTGTTTAAACGTGCAACGCAAGTATAATGATCAATGACTGTACACTGAAAAAGGATACCAAAGCAACACAGCAGTTTGGCCAGAAAAGTGTCCGGGGCAGAAAAAAAATCAGCCTCCTCGAAATAGTTTGGTAAGAGTATTTAGCCGTAGTTCCAAGACTCTTCTGGCAACCTCTGACTGCAACGATCTTGACCTTTCTCACCCTGCCCCTGTGTCTTTGAGGATGGGTGGGGCGCTCTGCCTCTCTCTCTCTTTCAATAAACACCGGGATACAGAGGGCCACCGATAAGCACATGAGACACTATATTTTCAAGGTGGGTGGTACCCCTACCCCTCACCTCTATGCCCCCACTGCACCTCTAACGTGACACTAGGTGACTGGCAATAGGGAGCTTAGGCAACAACGACGGCAAAGGCAGGGACGAAAAGTAATTGGTTTTGCACTTTCTACACGATGCGATTGGCTTAAAAGATTCGCGCCACCTTTTCATCCAATCAGAAGTAAAACCAAAGCCAATTGTGACGCGCTCGCATGCATTTTCCCGCGCTTTGCGTCCGCCACATGTAATTACTTCGAGTTTTGATTGGTTCAATGTATTGTCTGCGTCCTATGTGATTGGCCAGAGTAATTACTTTGGTTTTGGTTTTACGACACTCAAACGAAAACCACACTATATCACTTTTATTTCGTCTTGTTCGGTTTGACAAATATTGCCAATTTTTTTCTGGAAGTAATTCCCAAGGACCTCATCTAAGTTCAGAAAAAAAAGGACAAAACGTCGTCTTGCGTTTACACCCTCAAAAAAAAACCGTGAAATTGAAAATTTCGCGTCAGTGAATTTCTATTTTGTAAAGGAAGTTTATTCTTTGCAAAGCTGAAGTTACCAGTAACAACTACACTTTCGTTTCCCTTTGCTTGAAAACAGAATGATGCGACAAACTGAATGAAACTTCTTGGCAGTCGTCAACAAGCCAAATATTAGTAAAATTTCTCTTAAGAGTTAGTTTAAAAGACATTTACTCTTTCTAAAGTGAAAGTTTTGATAAGGCAACACTTCAGATATATAAACTTGACAAAAAATTATTCTTAAAATCCATATGAAAGAAGAAGCTTTTTAAGTATAGCATGCAGTGCATGGGTTTTCTGCGGAACCACAAACTATGAATTTCACCGGGATTGTGGTAAAAGACTCCCCACAATGTCACCCTGCTAACAACGCTTGTCTTTCGCTGGCTAGATTTTGGCGCACTCAATAAAGACTGCATGAATCGAGTAAGATCTTTGTTGAGCATGCGCTGCTTGCGGGCACGTTGTTGGGATAAAGTTCAGTGGATCCCAGGCCTAAAAGCCGTGCGCTTGCTACAGCTGGCTCGGTTATGACCATCAATAAACGGATGCTCGCACTGAAACAAACATATTCGACGAGAGAAAACAAGATTGACCAGTACAGAGGTTTGGGATGCGACAACTTCAAAGGATTGACGCGATTCTTGCAGAGCCTCCTTTCCTCCCTCTTACTCAAGAAGACAAAATGAGGCTCTGCTCGCAGGGTGAGCTTTCTTCTGAGTGAAAGTACCTAAAGTGCCTGGTACAGCGGGCTCAGTTATGACCTTCCGTTTATCAATAAACGGATGCTCGCACTCGAAAAAAACAGTTTGACATGAGAAAACAAGATTAACTAGTACAGAGGTCTGGGCTGCGATGAATTCAAAGGATTGACGCGATAAAGGCAGAGCCTCCTTTCCTCTTTCTTACTCAAGAAGACAAAATGAGGAACGAGGCTCTGCACGCAGGGTGCCACAACGTGGTCCCGCACGAGGAGGGGGTGGGGAGGACTTGGGTTAATTTTTGCTGGGTATGTGCCGCTGGCCTCTCAGAGCCCCTACCCCATAAGAGACTATTCTGTGGCCAATTATACACCCCACCCTAGTCACTTTTGGGCAAATATGTAATTTTCGCGATTTCAACTCAGTCACTTTCTCTTGTTTTGAATTGACCCATTTTTTAGATTGAATGAAGAATACTTTACTTTTCATCTGCAGTACAAGCATTTTGGTAAGTTTGCCAACCGTAAATTTGAAGAACTGTCTTACCCCAAAAAATTCGAAAATGCGCTACCCCATTCTAGTAACTCTATTGAAAATGCGACCCCATTCTAGTAACTCTATTGAAAATGCGACCCCATTCTAGTAACTCTATTGAAAATGCGACCCCATTCTAGTAACTCTATTGAAAATGCGCTACCCCATTCTAGTAACTCTATTGAAAATGCGACCCCATTCTAGTAACTCTATTGAAAATGCGACCCCATTCTAGTAACTCTATTGAAAATGCGCTACCCCATTCTAGTAACTCTATTGAAAATGCGACCCCATTCTAGTAACTCTATTGAAAATGCGACCCCATTCTAGTAACTCTATTGAAAATGCGACCCCATTCTAGTAACTCTATTGAAAATGCGACCCCATTCTAGTAACTCTATTGAAAATGCGACCCCATTCTAGTAACTCTATTGAAAATGCGACCCCATTATAGTAACTCTATTGAAAATGCGACCCCATTCTAGTAACTCTATTGAAAATGCGACCCCATTCTAGTAACTCTATTGAAAATGCGACCCCATTCTAGTAACTCTATTGAAAATGCGCTACCCCATTCTAGTAACTCTATTGAAAATGCGACCCCATTCTAGTAACTCTATTGAAAATGCGACCCCATTCTAGTAACTCTATTGAAAATGCGCTACCCCATTCTAGTAACTCTATTGAAAATGCGACCCCATTCTAGTAACTCTATTGAAAATGCGACCCCATTCTAGTAACTCTATTGAAAATGCGACCCCATTCTAGTAACTCTATTGAAAATGCGACCCCATTCTAGTAACTCTATTGAAAATGCGACCCCATTCTAGTAACTCTATTGAAAATGCGACCCCATTCTAGTAACTCTATTGAAAATGCGACCCCATTATAGTAACTCTATTGAAAATGCGACCCCATTATAGTCCAGTGGTGAAATGCGACCACATCCAGAGGCACATCCCCATTAGCCTCTTATAAGGAAGTACCCCCCGGGAACGTGGTCCTTTGTGTATAGGAGACAGTATCAAAAATGTTTTAGAGCGGTTTTCATTTGAGTGTCGAAAAGTAATTGGTTTTGCACTTTCTACACGATGCGATTGGCTTAAAAGATTCGCGCCACCTTTTCATCCAATCAGAAGTAAAACCAAAGCCAATTGTGACGCGCTCGCATGCATTTTCCCGCGCTTTGCGTCAGCCACATGTAATTACTTCGAGTTTTGATTGGTTCAATGTATTGTCTGTGTCCTATGTGATTGGCCAGAGTAATTACTTTGGTTTTGGTTTTACGACACTCAAACGAAAACCACTCTATGTAAAATAAAAAGTGTTTAATGAACAGAATAGATCGTTTTCAACTGACATGACGGCGGCCAGATTGGTGTACAAAACAATAAAACAGCGGCCGTGTTCGTGTACCAAAAAAATCACGAAATTTCCATAGCTGCTGGTTACGTGAGTGTTACTAGTCGGAATATGTTCTTGCCAAAAAAGTATTTCAGTGAAAACCGACGTCTGTAAATTAAAAGAATGTTTCGAAGAAAAAAAGGAAAACCATTAGGGTACCAAAACCTATCAGGCAACTCAGATAGCACTTAAGTAAAATCCCAGCTGTATTACGTGCATTACAAAGTCATTAACTTGGGAAATGAAGTATTGCTTAAAAATATCGGTAAAAAAGCGGCTGTAATTTTCAACATTACGTGCATTAGCAAGTCATTAACTCGGTAAATCAATTAAAAGTTAAGAGCATAAATGGTTTTTACTCACGTAAGGCATTGAGTTCTGCACGCTACCCATCCTCTACTGCTTCTTGCTATTTTTCATACAAGCTTCACATGGTGTGAAAAATCTGTCCGAAAATGGGCGGAAAAAAGTTAGTAAGAAAATGTAAGGAATCACCTCCACGGATACCGTAAAATTCCAAGCCCCTCCCTGTATAAGCCCCTCAAACCGGTAACGCAAAAAACCCTCCGTTAAATTTCCCCTCCAAATATAAGCCCCCCTGGGCTTGTACTTGGAAAATTGCCCTCAAATACAAAGTAAAACAAAGCAAAAACGGTAAATTTAATTCCAACTATAAGGCTAGCCCAATCGATTTTGAGACACAATTTCCCTCCGTAGATAAGCCCCTCCGAATATGAGCCCCTCCAAAAATAAGCCCCTGAAAAGGGTCTTTGAAAAATATAAGCCTCGGGGCTTATTTTCGGAATTTTACGGTATGTTACTCACAATGAAAAATAGCAAGTACTATAGTCAACCGGAGAATCTGAGTAAAGAAGGTTTTTAATGGTTTAAGTGACTAATTTTACTATCAGGGCGCATAATAAAAGATTAAGCAGTTAACAGCGAGACGTGCTTGCAAAGCTATTATGAGAACAAAAAAACGTGGCAGCTGCCTCTTACGATTTCCTGTAAGTTTTTAGCAAACTTAGATGGAAAAAAATTGTACACGCAGGCGACAAATAGTTACGACCTTGAAAACAGTTGTAAAGGGAAACACCAAAAATTCTAAGTATACGTTGTCAAAAAGGCGAAAAGTCACGTTCTCCAGCCAGACAAACAAATAATGAAATATATATTATTATAGTAGCCCAAGCGTCCTTAATTGTTTAACATACATGTACAAACAACAACAAAAAAACATTTGGGAGAGTTTCAAAATAACAGTTCAATTTTGCATCAACAATATACAAGAGGAAAATAGTTTTTACACGATAAAACCCCAAAGTATTGTTCGAGCTTAAAAGCATTAAAAGGGGATAATTCCTAAAGGGGACTTATTTACGTTTCTGGGAAACTGCCCACCTACCCCTCCCCTAAGCTTACATTGACACTCAGTTCTCACTTAGGGCAAAATGTTGGCTTAGGGGAGGGGTAGGTCGGCATTTTCTCAGAAAGCTAAATTGATCCCCTTCAGGCATCCAGCTTTAACCCTTTCATTCCCAGAGTAAATGAGGAAGTCCTGTTGGATGGTTCTAACTTTTGAGTCTGTGGACGAAATCCTGCGGTGTGAATATTCAGATAAAACCTCTTTTGAATTTAAGTGCTTCCGAGCGTATTATTTGTTTTTCAGTATTTAACAGAGTGAAATTTAGAAATTTTGCAAATTTCAACTTTGACCACAATTTGGAAGTGAAAGTGTCAAGGACTGGGAATTTTCCTTGCAATTTTTTGCTTATGGAGCACTTATGTCTCACAACGTTTACGAAGTAGAATCAAGTTTAACCTCTTGCAAAGCTTACTTTTTACTTACGATTAAGCCAAGACAACGTCACCACGGCATTACACTTTTAATCTCGATTGTAATCAAAATTTTTTGCATTCGCACTCTTTGTGCGTGGGTATTCTTTTCAACTCTACTACCTTGGGAATTCATTTATGCAAAACTTCGCATCCTGCGATTTCAAAACGAGGCTTGGTAGTGAAATTTGGCTATTAGTTCATAGCATTCGTTGGTCGCGCGAGTTACATTTGACTGCGGAAACGTTTTCACGATTTGACTTGAAACAAGAAAACCAATTCCCAGAAGTGGTCAGTGATGTAAGATTTGTACATAGCAAAATGAATTTGCATTTGTTGTTTAGCGAGTGGGCGAGTTGCTATTTTCAACACTGATATCAGTAATGACACTTGCTCTTTCATAGTAATCAATGAGAATCAATCACGAGAACGTTGCAGCTGCTCTCCTTTGCAATCTTATGACTTCAATGAACACAATTCCTAATTCAAATTTGTACCGAAATTGCATGTAAAACGCGTTTCTTTTGAAAATACAATGATTTGGTTTTTTTTCAGAATCAGCAGCAAAGAGGAGAGACAGGTGAATAGAGAGCAATGACGACGGCGACGTCAACGAGAAGGGCAGAAAAGCAATAGGTTTAAATTGGCCAAACAACAACTTTGCAAGTGCATCACGCTTTCTTGGTACATTTCTTTGCCGTCACTTTGCGACTACCACGTGAAAATGCCTAATTTCACGTTTTGTGTAAAACGTGAACACAAGACAACGACTCTCTTTTTCTTTTCCCGCACTTCGATACATTATTTAGAATTCAACTCCAGAAAAAATGCCAACATTAAACGTATTGAACGAGATGAAGTTTAAAGCAGCGCGACTTCACTTTTTAAGTGACGTTTTCGTAGCCGTCGCCGTCGCCGTCTTGACCCCTACAGAACTACTCGCGGGACAACACAGAATGACGGCACTTGTCTTTTCTTATACATGGGAGTTTCAAGCAAAGGCGTTTTTGAGCGACCCACGTCAACCGGAAATGAGGCATTCGACACGAAAAACTCCCCGGTCTTTTTCACCGGGTAATCCTCAGCCTACCCCCCCCCCCCCCTTCAATGGCGAAAGAAGAATACAGGTTTGTTTTACAGAAAATACTCTAAGAAAAGTCTGACACATGCTTAAGTTTGTATTCGCTTAAAATACGGTCAGCTTAACACATTTTACCGTACCAAATAAAACAGTCCATATGTCTTTCGTGTTACTGCCAGTTTTAAAAATATCGTGCTTTCAGCCACTAATATATATAATTTAGTGATTTGACTATTTCCATTATCCAGAAAGAAACCATAACAAATGTCAAACAATACTGGGCTAATTGGTCACGTCGCAAGTTCATTGAGAAACCATTAAAGCCCGAAACTGTGGATAACAGGTTTCTCAGCGTAAACCCTCTATTTCACCGTCACGAGTGAACCAAACAAAAAATTCCAAAAAAAATCGTATTTTTTGGAAACTTCGAAGAAATAGAGAGTACCACGAAGGAGGAACTCCCTGAGGGGCTTCATCTGAACAGCTTCTTAAAAACAGTTTATGTACGGCCATAAAAAATTCAAAACGTGCGACCACCGACAGGCTAACAGGAAGAATTAATTAATAGAAGCGTGCAAAATTATCTGGAAATTGAAGGAGACCTCAAAATCGCATTTTGCTAAAATATGAAAACATTAAGGATTTAGGATAGTTTGAGATGAAAGAGTTCTGAATGCCATCCTTTTAGGAGGGAAAAAGTAACTCTATCAGTTTTCTTCCAACGAACTTATGACAAGTTTTACCCTTTAGAATGACCAATTTCAATTTCTCCTTATAGCAATACTGCTCAAATAAATAAAGAGGTTGTGAGAAGAAGATGATCAATAAGTGAACGGGTCTTTATTGTTGACCTAACTCTCCCTAACAGTACTACAGGAAATGTATGGAGTAAGGTGTGGAGAATATCCATATTGATATGAGGGTTAACTTTGGGAAGGGAGTAAACGCGAACTTGGAAGGTACGGAGAGCGTAAATGTTCCTCTTTTTAATTCTTTCACTCCCAGAACTGGCTAAAGTCAAGATTAGACAAAAATTGCAAATTTCATTAAGGCAAATACCAAAACAGAAACAGCATCATTTGAAAGTACAGACAAAGAGGTTTCAATTGAGTGGTCACAGCAGGATTTCCTCAACGGATTCAATCATTCACTTTGGGAGTGACTGACAGAGGAAGGTGGGCTCCTGTTTTAGCATTGATCGGTGTTTGCAGTATTGTTTACAAATGTGCTTTTTTATTGGTGTACACAATAACATGATCCTGATCACTGTAAACTCTACTTCGGAAATGCTCTTGGACAAACACAGTCGAACTTCCACTAACGTGCCATATATATGATGGGTGTGGTAACCCGCTACATATTACCTGACCTATCTGGGGTACCCCACCTCCATGTAAACAGGCCCTTAGTCTAGTTCCATCCCAACACAGCAGACTTCAAGAGCCTCTCTCAAAATGGTAGTCGTTCTAAGAAGTTCTGAGCCTATTTGGAATTCCTATTTCCTTCTTTAGTATCACTTCCAAAGCTCCCACAAAGACTGATATTACTTTTGTTTCTGCTCTCCGAAGCCTAGATATTTTCCTTGCAATGTCTTGATATTTTTCCTGTTTCTTTCTCTCTTTAATTTCAACGCTCCAATCGCTTAGTACCGCAATGTTATAATGTTGTTGATGTTATCATCATCATCATCATCATCATCATCATCATCATCATCATCATCATCATTATCATAATTAATGTTATAACTATTATTATTCCTATCATAATTATTATTATTTTAACCTATTGCAAAATTAATCCAAATTTCCAAGAGATCCAGCAGTAAATATCTGTTTTTTGCTGCGGTTTCGTTGCTCTTCATTATAAATAATAATGATAATAATGATAATAATAATAACAAAAACAACAACAACAATAATGGCTTTATTCAGTATTTCCATTATGTGGCTCTTCATCATTTTTGTGATTCTTTGTTCTATTATTTGTTGTGTACTTAAGTAGATTTTGTGTTTATTTGTTTGGTTTTGTTTGGGTTTAAATCTTTTTTTTTTCTTTCACCCAGTAATCCCAGTTTCATCCCAAGCAAATGTCACAAACAATAATATCACGGCTTACGGCATTACGTTGGTCGATGTTGACTCGACACAAATGTAACCTTTTTTACTGAAAATTGCTTGTTATAATTCCGCATTTGAGCACTGAAAATGTAGGAGGGCGAGCAAAACAAAGCACTGAGCAGGTGTTTGAATTTATAAAAATTCAATGACAAAACATCAATAAGACTTGATTACGTGTTAACACATTCATTAACACAAGCTGAATGACAAATTTTAGCTCAAACGAAAAAGAAAAAATAAAATAATAATAACCATGAAAATAGTAGAGAAAACGTAAGAACTTAAGGAGGGGAAAGTGATGTTTTAATCGTTGTAAAGGGTATGAATAATCCTTAGCCGACGTAAAGAATAGTATATATCATACCACAGTTTGCAATACGATTTTTTAACAGACAGGTAATGTTAAGAAATTATCTCCCAGAATATTCAGTTTTCGATCGCGAAAGTTATAACAGCCAAGAGTATAAATATATTTTTGACTGCAACTTGATCTCAAATTTGTTTATTGCTTGTTGCTAACACAGTCGAGAACAAAAAGCTCTGGTAAATGAGCGGATGTTGCTAAGATTCTTCGCATAACATGACACAACAACTTTAAGTATCTGGGGGAGTCACGAAGTACACGGCTTTTATCCCTCTTTTGTTTTAAAAGGGATGCAAATAAGGCACGTAATCTGTCAGCGATTCACCATTATTCGGAGGAAAGTGGAACTTGTTTCCAATAAAATCATGATTGCCCACGAAAGATTGACTTAAAACTGTTATTCATAGGAGATTATGAATACGATTATATTACCTCTGATGGAAAAAGGTTCACCAACACATGTAAGATATGGCTACTTAAACATGGATGATAGTTTTGCTACGCTGGCACGGAAACGGTTAAAAAAGCAGATGTAAGAGGAAATATAGTCCGATGAACTGAGTTCTATGATGATTTTAGTTAACAGCAATTTCTGGCCAGAACGGCGCCAATTAAACGAGGTAGCCGCTACTAACGGACATATCAGTTGTGTAAGCTAATAAATTGTTACAAACAGGAAACCATTCCACATAATCATCTGCTGCGTTTTTTGACGCAGTGGTCCTGACAATACAGAAATGAATTAATTTTAAAAGGCAGAAAAATATTTAAATTTTCTTCATGACTGTATGATCTTCTGAATTGTTCATCAGACTGAAATATATTCACTCGAAAACATCCCCGGCGTGCGTGCAAGGATTACATGACTGCGTAACAGTTCGCAGCATGGAAACATTAAGCAATGAATATTAAGTACGACTGAATAACATTTTAGCCAATTTTTTCGAGAAAGGACAAAAAACCGACTGTAAAGAATATTTGTTCTATTATTTACTGCACCTTGTTTATATTTTATTTGACAGTCTACATTCACAAGCTGTTCATGGAAGCCAGTTGCTTCAATGACGTCTATTCATATTATTTCAAGTCTTCGCAGGTTGATGCAAAACGAATCATATTCCAGCTAACCATGCCCCCTAAAAGTAATGCCATTATCCCGAATACAAAAACTACGCCCTATTAGACACCTCGACAGGAAAACTCTAATTTGGAGCTCGGCCCTGACCAATAACGTCAAGTCTTCTTACTATAGCAACTCCTCTAATTAAACTGCATTGTGTGGAGCTCATTAACAATTCCTGTAACTCTGGAAACATATAGAAGGAGACGGCTCTACAGTGTTTGCCTACTTTTTAATGTATGCTTCTCGCTCGCTGGTCGTGAAACAGTGCAATTCTCCGAGCTTGCTCACCGTGAGATTTCGGGGCTTGAGAACTGGTCTAGCGCGATTTAAGTCACGTTTTGAGCGCCTACAACCTACATTACTCCTAAGAGCTCGTTATGTTATCAGTATGTTTCTGTTTCCGATCGGATCGCCGAATATTCAAAAGACATAATGGCTGCCAAATATAACTCGCCCTGCTCTAGCGTGTTCCACCAACTAAGGAAATAATAAGAGCTCCTCCTCAATCTTATAATGGGAAGCGGTATTTCAAAAAAACAAAGCGAAACACCGGCTGAAAAGAAGAAGAAGGGAAAGAAGACTTTCCAGTTGAAATGCCTGACGGAGCACACTGGCGGAATAAATGCTATGTGTTTGAGCCCCGATGAAAACACTCTCATCACAGTTTCTGAAGACAAAACCGGTCGACTGTGGGACACAAAGACTGATGAGTGTGTAGGACTGCTTCAGGGACATTTGATGTACATCAAAGACGTTTGTGTCTCGGAAAGGTACATCTTCACTTGCTCCGCCGACAAGACTGTTCGTAAGTGGAACTTGGAAAGCGGAGTGTTAATAAAGGTATTCACGGGGCATCAGTCGACAGTGAACCAAGTCATCTGCTCGGGAGATTTAGTGTTTTCGTGCTCTTACGACAAGACAATTAAGTGCTGGCATGCCGATACGGGTGAGTGCCTTCGAACTTTTCGCGGGCACAGACTATCTGTGAATACGCTTCTTCTTGTTTCGGAGTCATACAGAAGAGCGGAGTTTGCGGCTGTTGATATGGAAAACAACGATGATATTCTCGTTTCGGGCTCTGTGGATGGTACAGCAAAGAGCTGGGGAATGAACGAAAACGAATGTAGGACGACTTTTAAAGGACATCAAGCCGCGGTAACTTGCTTAGCGGTAGATGGAAAAGGAAAGACTTTATTTACAGGTTCTGCTGACACAACGATTCGCTCATGGGATCTTGCAACTGGGGCTCCTTTTAAAACTTTCACAGGCCATCAAGGTGCGATGATTCAAATCCAGGTACGTATTTTAAGATTACAAACTGTAACATTCTTAATTTCATAAAAACTGGGTTATTTCCCAATGAAACGCTTGTCCTAAATGAAGTGAATATCAAAAATGAATAGAAGAAAACCTCTCCGAAATTATTTAGCATCGAATCGGCGAGAATCGAATTGTCACCATTCTGAAAGGTTCTTTGGAACTTCGACAACCGTTTTAAGCCCATAACAAGCGAATTGATCCCTTAAATAACACGGGATGATATTACGTTTGCCTTCGAAGGATAAACGTTTTGTTGTTTTGTATTCTTATGCACCATTGGAGCGGTGCGCTAATCTATGCTATTTATAGCGTTTAATTTTCCTCAATAATTGTTTTTCTTGCCGTGTCGATTTTCTTTCATGCTTTACCTCCTGTCTAGTTCAAAATCGTACCTCTAACGTTAACTTTTCGTTTGATCTCCCCAGTAAAACATTTGTAGCTTATCACTTTGACTTGTTAAATTGAATTCTCCGTCAAATTTTGGGTAATGACGTTTCTTTTCGTCTCGACCCTATTCGCCTACTCTCTACAGCTGTCGTTATGCTACCTTGTTCGAAATATAATTACATCATGAGCTCTTTTTTCTCTCTGTTAGAAAATTTGGCCTTTAGCACAGACGGCAGGTCTCAACTAGTCCCGAATCACTTGTTTGTCGGAATTGTTGTTATTGTTGTTCCAAATTTTAAAATAGCTTTTAGCCATAGGTTTCAAATTCTGTTTACTTGACTTCTAATAGTGGCGACACTAATAACTTTGTTCTAGTTTTGGTTTTGCGGTATCTTTTCATTTTGTTTTAAAGATATAATATGACGCATTTCTTTATAAATTACCTAATTAATTTTGGCTAAAAAAGAGTGGTTGCCGCGGAGACAAGAATAAAACCAGTCACTCATAATGGTATGACGACAGTAGGTACCTGTCTCACTGCAAACTGTGGTTGTTTAATGTTATACATCGGCATACAATTTACACCTCAAGATATCTTTGCATCGAAAGAAATAAAAAGGGAACAGAAGATGAAAAAAGAAAAAGAAAAACGTTTCTATTTTTGATACTGCTCCAGTGTGTTTACAAGATTCCTTAATTATCGATCTTGCCTTGAAACCTCAGCTGTTTACATGTGTGGCTTTCAGAGCTGCATGTTCGGTTTGAAATTTCTAAATCGAACCGGAAATTTCAAGCTGAAGCTATCTTTTAGCGAGTAAATTGATAGAATCGCGTATGCATCTCTTCTTTATAACCTGAGTTGATTCTCCAGAAGTTAGGAAATTCTATTTGACGTCTTTGTATCCATACACTTCACCAAACAACAAACTTAACCTAAACCAAAAAAGCAATTATTTTTGTCAGTCTCTTCTATACACTCTTTTTTTAAATGGGTACTTTGAGCTCTCAGTTATTGGTTATTTAGGCCAAATTGACTCCTAGGAACAAAATAATAATGTAATTTTTAATCAAAGAACTCAAAACGATGTAAATCCACAAGTTAATAACGATAGCTGATTGGAGTTTCCTTGTTAATAAATTGTCCCTGCGAAAGACAGTTGTCTAAAAAGACTTTCACACTTCGTAATTTACTTATGACTAACTAAAGCTGCTCTTGTTTGATGTATTTCACATTTCTGTTATGTAAATGAGAAGAGAGTCTTAGCTGAGTTAAATATTCAACAATGGTTTTCAGTTCAAAAGCAAAAACGTAATTTCCTCCTATTTAAACAATGCAATAAGGGTTTTCAATTCCATGCTTCGAGGATTTGAAGCATGTTAATTTATGGTATCATTATCAGAAAAATATGTATTCTTAATCTAGTTGATAAATTCCTTATTCAAATAAATTGATACCACCCATCAGTTTGACATTGTATTTGGAAAACATCAGTAGAAAATAGATGTTCATCACCACAGGAAATTAGGGAACCATAAACACTACAGACCACAGAACTTTAAGCTGATTCAAATTGAAGTTCGCAAACAATTCTTTACAACCTAACAAACTGAAATTTGGAATTTTACTCAGAATAACAGTAGAACCCCTACCAGAAATAAGTGGCCACTGTAGACAGGTGAAATAAGAGTGAAAGTTTTAGTTGCACTGAGATTGAGAAAAAGCATTCATTGCATAACTTAGTCATTGTGTTAAAACCAAGAGTTAATGTACAGCTCTATTTCCCACACCAGAAAGAAGAAAGTGGGCATTGCAGAGAGGTTAAAATAACAATGTGTTCCTAAATTTATATTTATTTCTTTCTAAACTTCACCAAGAGGCCTGGATCACTCATAGAGCAAGTAGTAATTGCAATTTAAGCAATTGCAAATTAACGTGAAAAAAATTTCGGGACTTCAACAGGATTGGAACCCATAGCCTCTGCATTAGCTCTGCAGTGCTCTACCAACTGAGCTATGAAGACCCATACATTGGGAGAAGACCAATTTGTTGAGTTCATCTTAACCCATGAACATCCATGTTGTTGAGCACCTAGTTTGTGCCAGTACAATAATGAAAATGATGAGCAGAATTGATTACAGTTCTTCAGTAATTCGAATTCCCCTAAAACCTTCACTAGCCAATTGGGCGGGTTTAGAACAGAATTTACCAGCCCAATAGTAAAATCCACTAGCCCTGGGCTATTAGACACTACTTTCATTGCACGCTGTGATATATGACTGTGTTGTTTTTAACTCACCAGGTAGTCAATAAGCTCATGTACTCCTGCAATGCAGATCATACAGCAAAGTGTTGGGTGGTTGAGTTTGGTGACTGTACACGCACGTATAAAGGACATAAACACACAGTCATTGTTATGAGCTTCCAGGATGGCATCTGTAAGTAAATAAAAAAGAGTTACACATAAGCATAACAATTATTGTACTGCAACTTAGTAATGTTTTTTATCCAGAGCATGATGTTTGAAGGGCTTTACAGTGTGACAACAGTGCATGTTAGCAGAACCCTATTCTATGCAACAAAGAGGAGCACTAAATCTCAAAGTTCAGACAGATATAAAAACATGAAACTTTTCAACAAGGTTGATGAATACAGCCAAATCTCCTGTACACAACCAGGGCGCTACTCCACCCTTTTGTCGTTCCCCCACCCCCCGCCCAAAAAAATGCGAAAAGCCTTGGGAAGGTGGCCACTTATGAGAGTCGACAAGCTGCTACTGCCATCAGATCTGACACATCTGGCCCCGGTTGTTTAAAAGGTGGATAAATCTCTATCCACTGGATAGTGCAATTGGTTTTCCTAATACTTTATATCTGCTGAGCAGTGATCTATCTGGTAGACAGCAATATCCAACATTTGCACAACCCCGGTCGGGACAATATTTGCCAGTGACTGCCGCTATTTGCAGCTCTAAAACAGTGTACATTGAGATTTACCATCACAGGACACTGCACACTTCCAGAGGTTAACCAAGGTAGAAGCAATACACAATGTACACCTCCCCCCCCCCCCCCCACCACCACCAAAAAAAGAACAGGTTTTGTCACACAATAAAATTACACCCTTAAGGGAGGGGAGATGGATGATTATTATTTGAGGGTAAAGATCACTTACTGATACTATGTATGTAGTGAGCATTTCAGCATTGTTTCAAATTTTACATTTTCACTCATGGTGATGTTTTTCTTGGCCAAAAAGCATTCTTTCCCTGATAGAAGTAATGTCTAGTCAATGGTTACAAAACTAACGCAGTTCCAATTAGACCTAAAGAAGCTTGCATTAGAGTGTTTTATTTTTTTGTCTAGGTAATAGGGTACCCAATAACCAAAATTTATCATCTCTCCTTTTTTGTAATAACAAAAATGTGCTAACCTTAATTATTAATGTCAGTCCACCCTTTTAACCAGATTAGTTTCTGTCTTAGCATAGTAAAATGTGTCACATTATATTCATGAACCACCCCCACATTATATTAGCAAAGAAGTTCTAATTTGGCCATAATGGCTCTTGAGTAAAAATGTCTAAATTTGAGATAAACAAATACGCCATTAGGCTCCCAGGCTTTTAAGTAGAGACCAGTACTTATTTAAAACTTGACAAACTGCCACACAACGTCAAATAAACATTAACACTTACTAATCAAAATGAAAGACAATGTCATCTGCAACACATATTGTTCATGATTATATTCCTTAATGGAATCATGTGAAATTTGTTTGATTTAGCTTTTATTTTCATACCAACCTCATTTACAGCTGTATCTCTCAACTAAGAGCTACATTATGTACAGTCTGTACACATTGAAAGGGGTTTTAAAAAACATCTTTTTAAGGTATAAGAGATGCCTTAAGGCCAGTTGGAGCAAGCCTATGAAATCATTGATATCTGAAATAAACTGTCAAATAGTTCGCAAAAAAAATTCCCAAAAGTAAAGCATTTGCATTCAACAGAAGCAGAAAAAATAAAGGCCATGGTCCATACCCAAGATCACAATTTTTTTGAAAAACTGATAACCACAGGGATGAAACCTGGCTTGATCCTCTCTGTTGTTGACAGTTTCATGTACCGCAAGTTAAGTTACATCAGAGCCAAATTTATCCCAACATAATGCCTGATCGCTTTGATCATTCTTAATCTGTTCTATGGCCGTAAAAATGCTTCAGGGGGAATCATAAAATATTGAAATAAACAATAATCAGGGCAAGGTTTTAAAAAGCTGGTCTGTTACAATGAGTAACCAGTTGAATTTATCCCTTAAATTTTTTCTGTTTGTAATGTTTGACTAATTTAGAAACTTTGAGTAGCAAGTTGATTTTACTACAGTGGCCTGCTGAAAAAGCCAGCTTCTGGTTACCAATAACATCCCTGAGTAATACACACAAACACATATAAGGGTGAACAAAATAGTAATCCTCGCAAATTCTACATTCTCATCAATATTTTATCTTTTAGTGTTTACAGCAAGTGGTGATAAATCTATAAAAGCCTTTGAATCAAAATCTGGAACATGCAAGAGGACATTTACAGGCCATGAGGGTGCAATAAATTGTATTCTGGTAAGTTCAGATTATCATTGCCAGGGTGCATCACACAAATATTGTTGAATGATAAATGCGTCTTTCAAAGGTATTTGTTTAATGATTAGAGTGTCAATACCCCCAATAGGGTTTTTTATGTTTGAGAGTTTTCACCAGAGGTACTTTGCTGTCCAAAAACTGACCAAACACTTGGGTTTAATAACTGCTAATAACACTTTAAGAACTGTCCAAAATAGAGCTTCAGTGTTTAACTCAGGAATTTAGGCAAGCTTAACCCTTTAAGCCCTAAGAGTGGTCAGCAATTTCTCCTTGTAATATCAATGCTTTGTAAAACAGAGTGGTCATGAGAATTACAGACATGATGACACAAGAAGAATTTGCTTGATATTTTATCAATTTCTCCCCACTACCTCTGTAGGAAATGAATGGGGCAACAAATGAGAATTCAGATTTTGATCTAAGGGTTTCAAGGGTTAAACATGAGACAATGCTGCCCAGTGGACTCCAACACCAATCGCACATGGAGGCCATGCCAGGGGGGGGGGTCCCATGTCACCCGTCTGAATTTTAAAACGTCTTGTATCTGTGTTTATAAATGCTTGTCGCTTATTGTTGGCTTTGCCGTCACTGTCGTAATTTGGCCAAGGGAGGTTGTCGATTTCATTTTACGTGCTGTTGCTACTTTTTGGGCCATGTCGCTTGTCGAAATTAACCCTGGCAGGGTCTCTACATAGGGCGGTCTTTGGCACTTTTACCTCTCTAGTAATTTAATAGCACTTTCGTTGAGGTCAATAATTTCACTCACATTGCCTTTGCGTGTAACAGCTTTAGCCATTTTTGCTGTGTTTGAATCTCTTGTTGTGTTGTCACAGTACTTAACCCTTGTCACCTGTTGCTACAGAAATAATTGCGGTTTAGAACCACTCATGACCTCCTGATTTACTAACTTAACTCATTTTTTATATATAGCCTGTTGGAATAAAGTTATATAGTGGTTCTAATGATGGATCTCTAAGAATCTGGGATGCATCTAAACTAAGGGATGAAGAAGATGACATTTACAGCAATGGCAAACAGAATGGTGTTCAAAAGAAGTAGAAGAATCCTTGAAGAAGAAACATTTTATAACCTCTGTGCTATATTATGGTAGGATGTTAATGTCAAACTAAGAAAACCATCAAGACTTGAAATATTTTAGGATGCAAGGCTTTGTCCACATGAATCCGGATACTTAACATTTTTACAAAAATTTGGCCTCCCGTGCACACGAAATTGGCGAATCCAGACACTGAAACTGCATTGTTTTAACCCTTTTAAGCCCCAAGATCCACATACAAATTCCCCATACTGATCTCCATACATTTTTTTAAGAATAGTTGAGAGAATTTGGTTTAAGAACAGAGCATTCTCCCTTCGGTAATCAATTTAGTAATTCTCATAACCTTTACTCTTGATGATCTGCTGATGTTGTTAGGAGAAAATAGATGTTGGTCACTTTTGGGACCTAAAGGGTTAAAACTGCTTTCCAGGGTGGTTTTAGGCCCTGTTAACACAAATCCGGATGAATAATATGCGACTACAAAAATGTTCATATTCAGGAGGATACGGCCTAAATTTCACTGACCTATAACATTAGAGATCAAGGTCCATAGATAGTTACTACCAGACCGGAAATTAATTTATATGTATTACAGTTTACCTACTTCCCATCTGATTGGCTTTTTTCTTGAAACACAAATTATTTATAATTAGCTTTTATAACAACAAAGGATAGCCAGAAGCTAATTTCTCCTATTTAATCAAGGGTACCTGTACAGGTAATGAAAATAAAAATGATCTGCGAGTGACAGAGGTATTCATCGTTAATCAAATTCTCTTTATCAGTACCAGCCACTACCAGGGGAAATGCAAGAAAACAGCGTGAAAAAAATGCTTGCGGATAGGATGGCATTTTAAGGATTAATTGCCTAGTTTCAAATCAGTTTAACTCATAATAAATGGACTTGACCCAGCCCTCCTTGGTTTAAAATTAAGCGCTGAGATATAAAGTGGGAGGGTATAAGTGTTTAAATAGAGCCACTGTACTTAAGAGTTTTGTAAATATTTTTATACACAGATTATAGTGTTTCATCATGCTATTATTCAGCATATTGTTGTTACTAAAATACTAGGTAAGATGAAAGACAGATGGCATATGGCTTTGTAACCAATAATTATTTCAAAGAAAAGAAGGGAAGCTGTTTAAGAGCAATATTTATTATTACTATGTGTATACTGTAGCTGTGTCCTTTATGTTTGTCTTACAATAATTTGTTTTCTTCATTTGTATAAATGGAGGGAGCAGGTGGGACATTTGACTTTTCAAAAACCTTACCGTTTGGGCTGAAGGGCTCTTTTTAGTCTGGTTTTCACCTAGAATAGATTTCCGGGGGTCAATCAATTGACCTCATTAACCCCAGCAAAGAGATTACTATGGGTAAGAACAATACACTCCTGGTCAAAGGCTCAAAACAAACCTCTTTGACTAGCCCCTACATAAAAGTGCCTTAACTTAACCTTTTGTAATTAATATCTATGCTTTTTTGGTCCATACATTATTATTTTACTTACAAGTACAAGTGTGCCAATTTGTAAAATCAAACATGATAGATGTTCAGAATGTTTTTGTTTGGTTCTTGTACATAGCAGGGTGGTGTACTCAGTAAAAACAATATAATTGCTCTATGTTTAAGGCTTAATACACAAGAAAATATAAATGGTAATATAATATTATTAGGCCTGCGTTCCATCTTGGAAGTAGAGAAGTGAGATCAGAAGGTTTGTGGTGTCAATTATGCAGTTTGAGAAACAAGTTGCAACTTTTTTATGGTATAATTATTTATATATTTTATTACAATAATGGCATAGGTCTAGAGCTAGGGTCTATGGGAGTGTAGACACTGGCAACAATATCCCAGGACTAGTGTTGTTTTGCCATCGGGCTAGTGAGTTTTGTTCTTAAATTGCCCAACAGGCAAGTGAAATTCTTTGAGGAATTCAAATTACAGAAGGACTGTGTAATCAATCCTGCTCATCAAAAAGGTTTTGGGGCTACGCGAGATGACTTTTGGGATATTAACTGCTGGCTACAGCTTGCCCAAAGGCTAAGCTGTAAAACTGACTTTCTTTGCACCCTGAAATACACAGTAGTTATACTCCAAGAAACATTTCCAGAGAGCTGGAGTTCAAAAACTTTCAATGTTATTGTACAAATGGGTACAAAACAACATAAAGGCTTTACATGATGTAAGTTCCACCATTTGTTAAATTGAGATCATGCCATGGGTGTGCCTAGAATGCACAAGCATATGTGCAACCTCAACATTGTTCTTATACAAACCTGTTTTACCCTTAGAACTTTACTTCAAAAATATAATCAGAATTCTGACAAAAAATAGTTTACTTTAGTTAAGTTTAGTTTAGTTGACCATCTTGTCACAAGCAATAAAAAGTAGGCATTAAAAATGAAACATAGAAGTTTCCTCAATTGTTTACTCAAAATGTTTTATTGGTTTAGAGTTAATATAATAAGAAACAGAAACTTTATAGTAATAATTAGGAATTAGGAACCATTCTTGAATTAAGTAATATTAACCTGTGGAAGATCAAAGTAATTTGAACATTCATACGGGTCTTATCATAAGGTAATGTACAATAGTCAGTTTACTTTACAAGTACGTGTAATTCTCTCAACTTGAATGCTAAGAAATGGTTGTTTCAAATAATAAAATTTGCACTTCATGCAAATACTTGTCTGAACCTTTCTGATAATCAACATTGTTATCTAGTAAATAAAAGTATGATGACATGTGTTTATTAAGAATCAATGTATGACATGACATGTATTTATTGAGAATCAACTCACAAATCAAAACTTTTCATCCCAATTTGCAGCCAAGGGACATATTTTATCCTCTCACTTTCAGCTGGCCTTGGCTTTTTTATAAACATCCTGGCAAAATAGACACCTTTTCTTCCAAGTCCTATTGTTCATTGAAAATAAATACAGTTGAACCTCTATTGAGCTGCTACACTGTACCTTCCCTTTACCAGCCAGTTATTGATGTCCAGGCAGACATCAGCAAATCACTGAAGAGACTCTATTTGAGAGGGCAACCTTTATCGAACAGCCACTTGTCCCTTACCCAAGAAATAAACTGAATTTGGTTTTTTTCAATCTTTATATCGGAATTCAAATTTCCCACTAACCCTGGGTTATCTTAACACAGCTTTGAACAACCCGGCCCTGGGCTTTGGAATCCAAAATTTAGCTGAAGACATCCAGATTCCTGCTAAAAATTATCATCCGGAATTAAAGTGTAACAGACAAGGAATCCAGAATCCAGTAGCTGGAATCCAGAATTCATAGTGTGGAATCCAGAGTCCAAGACTGTTTTGGACTACCTTCATGGGAGGGACAAAATAGGTCACACATTGGTGAAAGATGGTAAATGTTGAGCTCGGTGAAACAAATGTGAAAATGAAATAATCAGCATGTCACAAGCGTGGGACAGAGAAAAAATCTGAGTCCCAGACAGGATTCGAACCTATGACCTTCCAAACACTAGGCGGGCGCTCTATCGACTTGAGCTACTGGGCCACACATTCTTCATCTGTAACTGCACAACGCTGGCGTAGCTGCAGAATATTCTACACTTTAGTATTCCGAGGAGTAACACGGTAAAGAGCTAAAGGAAAAATAATATACATGTTTTCGCTGGGAACACTTACAAACCAAGGTGTGATGAGATATCGTTGAGCTCGAACGCGGTGATCATAATTTGCACATTTTTTATCGAGCAAGAAGGTTTTCATGTCACACATGTAAACATACTCATGACACTTACAGTTGGGATGTTTAATTGGACGAACTATCAAACTGTTACTAAATATTTCATCGAACGGTCTTACCTGAAAAGCACTGTACACATCATTGTAAGGTCAAGAAGGGCACATGATTCATGGACTTTCTAAAACCAGTATCGCGTTGGGCGACAGTACAAAGCTCTCGCTGCTTCTGAATTCGAACAGGGTAAAACATAATCTTCCTCGTCATTTTCTTCTTCTTATGTCGACAACGAAGAAAGAAAATATACACTAACCAAACGGAAAGACTACTATCCATGTTTTGAGAAACCACATTTTTCTCATTTGGCGCCCACCGCGCGCATGGGATTGTGGTTAAAACAGCTGTCGAAACAGCTGTCTTTCGCCTACGTAGCAGGCGCGAACGGGCGCACGAGAGAGACACGCGTATCTCCCCTCGCGGGGCCCGTACTTTCTTGCGCCCTCTACTTCCAAGCGCCTGCAACGCAGGCTAGCCGTCTACTGCTACAACCCGCTCCGTTTTGGGTTCTTTCGGTGTTGTGTTGATGTCTTGTAAAGCTTTAAAATTTTCCCTTAGTACTATCAGCTTTGCAGAATTCAATGTGTACTTTGTGGTCAAAGTCTTGGCACTCAATATTTGCAAATATAAGAAGTTAAGAAGTTAAGGAAGACCACCGATGATTGCATGGAAAAAATCGTAGAAACCAAGCAAAACTCAGCGTGAAAATAAGCTCGACTGCAAGTGCATTGTACTGCCAAAATAAGATTAATTAAGCAATTTGGCCAACTAAAAAGCCTTTCAAATGGAAAGATTTATCAACAGTAACAGCAGCCTCTCCTGATAGTAAACGATAAGCGAACGGAAAACTAGTTCGCGCGAGGTACAAATTCACGTTTGCCGTTTGCCCGTAAACGTGACTATAAATCTCTCTAATAAGACAGACAACTTCCCTGAGACTAAGTTTGTACCTGGATTAAAATTTCGGAGGGCTTAGCTGAATTTCCTCTTGATTCTTTGCACTTTTTGATTTCTTGTTTTCGGCAGATGGGCTCCTGTTTTCGGCTATTTTGAAAGTGCCGTTGGTCACTGCTATTTCCCGCCGAAAACGCGGGTTGCCTACATGATTTCCCGCCAAAATGCGGCCGTAAAGTGCAAAGGTCGTGTACCATACAGGTTACTTCGAGGGCTTCGAGGGTGTTATTTCACATTGGACATGGATAGGGTGGACAATGACACGTACGCTTACTAAAATTTCTACTCGACAGGTTATCATGGCTTTTTATGGTGCTCACGCGGCGCTCCTCCAGAGCTCCGCTTTTTAATAAATTCTTCCCCAGGAGAGAGGTACTCTCCGGTTATATAAGATGCAAAAATATAAGATGTGAAGCGCCAGAGGTTATGCATAGCTTTTCATGTTTCACCCTTTTTCACGATTTTGTGGCCTCCGAAAACAGAGTCTGAAATTAAGTACCTTTTTTATGACTTTCTATCTTGATGATATTATATCAGCAGTTGACATTGGTTGTAGCGGAGTCTTAACAACACTTAATTAGTGAATCTTAAAATATTACTGGAAGCGACATCCAATAACTTTTGAAATTTTTCTCGTTGGGAACTCCTTCAGGACTGCTGTCTTGGAAAAATGTAAAATGTAAAACTAAAAATGTCTTATTAACTATGGACAACCTCGACCTCTTTGCGGGACGCTAAATTGTCAAAATGACCCAAAATGCTTATATTCGAGATTTTTTTTAACTGATCCAGGTGATAAATTGGTATAACGTCAGTGTAATGTATTTGACCAGGAGCCTATGACCCATGGGCTCCCGATTTCACCGAACCGAGATTTCCCCTTTAATTTCTGAAAATGATCCCCAGATCTCTTATCATTCCCATTCCTTTTCTCTGCCATTGTTTGCCAAGGGGAATGGGTTCTAGCTTTGCTGATCCCACGTGCAAATGGAGTATGAAATATGGAAGGTTGTCGTTGTTCCTTTGATAAAAATGGTCGATTTTTAGCACTTTTAACCCCAGATGGACGCCTTAAGTTATGGGATTGTACTATCGGATCATTAAAGCATGAATATACATCACCATCACATCTTTCAACGACATGTACATGCCTCCGTTGGAGCCGAACTTCAAGGTCGTCGGTGAGTATTTTAGTCCCTGGAGAAATAGATCATGTTTTCTCGAAATAGTCATTTCCTCTGCACAATTAACGCGTAGACAAAGCGTAAAATATAGTGCTCAACCTTCGTTAGAGTCAGGCATAACATTTCTTTCACCAATGTTTGGTTTAAATCCCTAACTTTTGAAGAAATTCCCTAACCCGCCAACATCCAGTGAGATTGTTACGCTTCATTTTGTAATTTCTGGTTTTGAAAGACTCCGTTTTTGTTTACAGCGTGACTTGATATTTTAGCGTTTGCTTCGACGCTCGCATGCATGGCAATGTGCTGTGCAATTGAAGAATAAACGTTCCATGCAATGTAATTTCTTATTTAAAAGATTTCTACGTTGTCTTCAGGTGTCCTGTATACGTATGCATGCAAATTTCAGCAAATTTACAATCAAGTCACGCAGTGTTTATTACACGCTAAAAAAGCGCAATCCCTTTCTCTGTTTTTATCTGTACGGTTAATGCTAAAAAAGTTGCCGATGACAAGCATTATATAAATTATTAGGAGTTTGTCATTTTATTAGCTAAGTTTAGTTACCATCATTTTTACATCTAATCGTAAAAAGATGTGTTATTAAGTTTATTGGAAATGTAACGTAACGTTCAGAATATCTGCGAAAGAGAGAATTATGGTTTACAGTATTCTACTGTAAGAGCTCTGTAAAACCCTTGACCCTATAGTTTTGATTGGTGACTCTTCATTGAAAGGATATTTCCTTGATACCATGGCCCATGTCACCAAGAAACATGTAGGTGATGAAAATTATGTGAGATTTGTCTGAGAGAACAAAAATGGTGTTCAAACATTAGTCAGACTGTATGTATAGACAGCGGAATCTCAATAATGAACTTTTTCAAATAATGGTCAATAAAAAGATGCACTGTAAAGTTCCATAAAAAAGACCCCCATGTGGCAATGTCATGGGACAATATGACTTGGAACAAAGTGACCGTGGAATGAAATGACCAGATACTTGGTAGAATGTTTGCCAGTGGTGGATCCATTACCAGCAGAGGTCTACTGCAGAAAGTTCCTAAAATAAAGCATTTTTGTTATTTGTTAGGTTGTTCAAAGAAGGAAGAAGCAAAAGACTGCAAAGAATACGACAGATTCAGTTGTTGATTCCATAGCTCTTGGAACATCATCAGGGGATATTTTTGTATATAACATTGCTGCTGGAGAAGTGAACCAGAGACTAGTAAGAATCTTTTTTTTTTCTTGTGTCCATTCCATTTTTACCCAAAATTTGCAAAATCTTGTGGAGGCAAAACAGAGTGTGACCAACAGATTGCACCCCTTTAATTCCAGTTGCTGTGGTATGTCGTTTGTTCCGCTATACTGGTTAATGATGAGGGTCGAACTAAAAGGGATAAAGAAAGGGGGTGATTTTATAACTAATAATGGCAGAAGCGAGATGAGCAGGCATGTACCCTTTTGAAAGGACAAGTTTACAGATCCAGTCTTGGCACAATTTTTGAGATTGTCAAGTATTTTTACTGATTTTCCCCAAGTAGATCTTGGATTCTTATCTCCTTAATAAATGCCGGTATTACTATGAGATGCTATCTCTGTCTTAATAAGATTATATGAAATATCTTAGTTAAATGAAATTCAGACGTTTAATAATGACAGTATTTTTGTTACTGTCTGGCCACTTATACATATTGTACCCCCAACATGTGGATATTTTTTATTGTTGCAAGAAGATCTTTGTTGCAGCAAGAGCACTGTAGTGACATGTTTCTATTGAAAGATGAAGATTTAAATAAGTTTTTTTCGGTGTGAAAGATGTTAGTATACATGTGTGCAGATAAATCTGTGTATACATTTTTTTTATCATCTTTCAGGAAGGTGGTCATGACAACAGAGTAAATGATGTGTGTTGGAGTGAAGATGACAGCACATTATATTCTTGTTCAAATGATAAACATATAATAGAATGGAACACAGAAAATGGCCAGAGAAAATGGTAAGATGCCTATTATCATAATATTCTTTTCAAGGGTTTGAGCTGGCTGTATTAATAAGTCCCTCTCTTGAGTTCATGGGTACCTTTGATGCCTTCCTTATTTATTTATGCTTTATTTTTTAGGTTGCTTCTCGTTCCAACGTTACTAGCCACTGTTCAGGAAGTGGGCCAGTTCTCATCCCTGAAATGATTTCTTGGAGGAAAAACTGGACCTCTGTGAGCAGTGGCTGGTCATCAAGTGTACCCCGGCTACAGTGTTAGTCAAGTCGAGTCTTGTAAAGAGTGTAGGCATTTTGCTCAGAGGAGTTGGCAGGGCCTTATTTTGTGTCTGCAAAAATAAGAGGGCCTGGGTGATGATGCCCCTTCTCTAAAATTAATAACAGACTTGTTTATGAACTTCTGCTTTGTCTTCTGTAGTAAGTGGAAAGCTGACAAACATGGAGTGAGGTGCATTGAACTTGGTCCCAAGGGAGATACACTGCTCTCTGCTGGCAGAAGCATTAAATTATGGGATTTAGAGACAAAAGAAAATCTAAGGGTAAGAAATATGAAATGAATGGTAAGGATAAAGTGCAATATTAATGAGATGATGGCAATGACTCTTGGGCAAAGATTGGGTATTCACCCATAATCACCACCCTGAGTTTAAAAGCTCTGAATATTTTACCAAGGTTGTCCACACCTGTAAAGGGTTTTTATGGCTGATACAGTCAAATTGCATAATAGTGGATTACTGCATTTGAAGTCGCAATGTTTTTTGCCAGTTCTTGGGGGAGAATAAGTGGCACTCACTAGGGAAGAGAATTCAATAATAAGATAAAGGCTGGACACTAAGTTCTATATAACTGATAGGGGCCAGAAACTAGTTTATCTGACTTTGGTCATAGTAGACAAGAAACAAATCAGTCAACTGTATCCTTTAAATTTTGTGCCCAAAAGTTTTATTTTAACGAACTAAATTAGGCGAGACTGAAAGTGTCTTTTATTTCTTTCCTGTCTGAAGAAATTTACAGGTCACGCAACGCCAGTGACGTATCTCTCATTTATACCAAATTCCTTGTCACATGACACAAACGCCAACCACATTCCTAGTAATGGAATCAGTGGTAATTATTTCATTTCCGGAGCAGAACAGGACAGACTTGTGAATGTCTGGTAAGTTTTTTCAAAGCATTTCATACTAATTGTACTCCATTTTGAACAGCTGAAGGTCAAATTAGTGGAAATGATCATGATAATAGTTCAGTAGTTTTAATATGAATCTTGATAGTCTGGTATAAAATTCGGTAAAGTATTATTGTTTGAAGAATAATCATTAAGTAAAGTTTGTATTTTCTTGCAGGTATGTTAACTTGGAAGCTCACAACAAAAATGCGTTAGTTTCACTTTCTCTCACAGACGAACCCATTGTAGTTGATGTCATACGTCACAGCAATCAAGACAAGGTAAAAAAAGTATCTTCTTGTAAGTGTGGTATAATAAGGCTACACAAAATGTTGGTGTGGTTGATCTCCATAAGGGGCAAGAGGATTCTTATTGCAATATATGGGCTATATGTGGGTACATGTATGTGCCGCTGTGAAGGGGAGGGGATTTTAGGAAGGCTAGTTGGGGATAGGGTAAAGAAATCAGAGAGTTTTGATATAGCATGAAATATCATTAATGTGACATTGATCAGCATTATAAAAAGTTGACTAAGAAAAACTGTACAGTGTATGGAGCCTCAAGCTCTAAATCTATGATTCCAGGGTGTCTACCATGTAAGTTTCGTGCAAAAGATAAGATTCCCTTGTTGCCTAATGCCAACAGTAAGGCACCATTGGCCTCTGGGTGATACTGGAACATGTCTCTGTATAACAAACATAAAATACAGTGTTGATTTTTTTTTTTTTTTTTTCAGCCTGTTCACATTGCTGTAGTCTCAAAAGATGGACAAATACATATTTTCGAATATTCACTAAATGGGTGAGTTGCTTATATATCCTACCTACGGTTTTCATGGCAGTGGCTGGTAGAGCCACACTCTTGACAAAATGCTTCATTGCATTTTGGTGAGAAAAGAACTAAACCTTTGTCCAGTAATTCCCTGGCACTTAGAGAAGTCTGATCTGTGAACTGTTTCTTAATTTTTTTTTTCTTCCTAAATTCAGCTCCTCCTTAACCTGTCTTATCATTGAGTAGACCTTTTAACATATGTCTTTCTCTTTCAATTTCAGGGGTGTTAAAAAGCCCCTAAGACCAACGAGAACTATTCAGCTAACCGGTTCTGAGAAAAAGGTATTTAAAAAAGTAATTTATTTCTTTATTTTATTTATTTTCGTTGAACCCATGCTCAGCATCTTCAGTTCTTAGACATGGTTGATGAGACAGGGTTCCATAAATGTTTATTTATAGTGGAAAGTGCACTTAGCTTATCCAGCTAGGTAACACTGAGGCACTCCATTTAAATACTTCGAAACAAAAAATACAAGTACAAGGTAACAGGATTAAAAATCCAACTGGCTGGAGGCAACCAGTTGGCAGTTTACAAGCATGGCAGAGGATTTGAACTTGGGACAACCGAGAACAAATCGTGCAAGTGGCCAGAGCAGGTCTCAAACCCAGGAGCTCTTGACTGCAAATCCAATCCGCACTGACCACTCCGCTACTCTGCAAAAAAAGCTTACAAAATCTTTCAGTCACCAAGTGCTGGCCAAAAAGCATGCTGTCAATGGTGACATTAATTTTGTGTACTTAGCACTGTCACTTAACCCTTTAAGCCCCAATATCCAACTACAAATTCTCTAGACTAAGCTCCATACATTTCCTTAAAGAACTGGTGAAAAGAATTTGTTTGTAAATCAAAGCCTTTCCCATCAGGTGATCATGTCATTAATTCTCACAGCATTTTCTCTTGATTATGTATTTACACTGTTGGGAGAAAATTGACTTTGGTCACTCTTGGGACTAAGGAGGCCTGGGATTTCCTCCCACTACTATGAGCAAGACCCCCAATCACTTTCATTGGAAATGAAGGAGTAATAGAACCAAGTGAATTTCCTAGCTGTTCACTTGCCCCCTCCCCCCCCCCCCACCCCTACCACTTCCTGTAATGGCATTTACCCAGGAACTTGAAATCATAAGTGACTGCCCTGATACTCAAATTACCTTAGCCTTTTTAATACCTGTTAACAGTTGCAATCAAAAGGTACGAACTGAATTGGATTTTCAGTCAAATTAGATTTTTATTTTATATTATGCTTATCGTTACGTTGTTTTTGTTTGGTAGGATGGAACACCATCACCTATACCCGTGATGTGTATCCGATTGCAAGCTGAGGCAGAGCCTTCAGTGCAAGTTGCATTTGGTTCAACTGTAAAACCACAGTTTGAAACTTTGGTAAGAACTGAACATACTAATCCAAGTAAACCAAACAGGGCACAAAGGAAGTCCTTTCTGGTAGACTGGGACTAGTAAATTTTCCTCTCTGGGCAAGTAACTTTTAAAACTCAATTCCCCAATGGGCATCCAGGCAAGTCATCCTTGAACAAAATCATTAACTAAGATAAGCAAGAGGTTGCCTGGCTAATGGAATAGCTGGAGTTGTCAAAAAATGCTGGCAGAATTCAAAAATCAACACCTACTCCATGTCTTTGCTTGGCTTCTGTCTGATTTTTTCATAAAAGATGGCTAAATTACCCACCTGCTTTAAGAAAGGGGCATACTTTGGCACTTTCTGACAAGCTTGCCAGCAAGAGTTACACAAGAAATGACTCCAACAAGAATTACATGAACATTAATGATAGTCCTCTAAGCAGCAACTTGTGTCATTGCTTATTGATAATTGCCCATTAGAAGCAATAGCTATTAGCATTGTCATGAAATATGTTCTGATGGTCTCCAGAAGTATTTAGCACTTTGGTTTTAAATTTTCAGACTCAAAAAGTAACAGCTTTATGTGTAGCTTTAACTGGTATACTAATCAGATAATAGTTTAATATTAATAACATTTTTCCCTTGTAGGCCTATTCAACAATGGAAGAGCACACTTGTCTTATACGTGAAAACTCATCAAACCTACTTCTCAATAATGGAACTCAGGAATCACTTCAAGTGACCAAAGGTCAGAATTCACGGCAAGCAGTGACAACTCTTGGGGCAGGTAATATGGCATTAGCGACACCTTCAGTTGCTGCTGAAGAGGGACAAACAAAAGAAACAAAAGGAAAGGGTAAAAAAAGAAGTGAAGAAAGAGTGAGACCAGAAGAACAGGCAAGTTTAGTGGATTAAAATTACCACTTATAACTTTCAACTCAGGCTTTATTTATCCTTTGTGGTTATTATTATCAGCAGCAATATTGGTAGCAATAGTTGTTTTCATCATTATCTGTTTTCTTTTGTAGTGGGAAACTATTTTATCTCCCATGCACGCCACTTTATCAGTTTTCAGACCAGACCTGACCAGTTTCCATACATTTCCTTTTATTCAATTCTCATAACCTTTTCTCTTGATAATTTGTTGATATTGTTGGGAGAAAATTGATTTTGGTCACTATTGGGAAGTAAAGGATTTAAGTAACAAACTTATTGTTGTGATTTATCTACAGAGTATAGAGGAGAGGTTAAAAGCAATAAACACAGCATCTGCTGAAACACAAAGGTACTGTATGGAGTCTACCATGTCATAATGATGTTATAAGCATTATTATTTTATTATTCGCCAGTTGGTGTACATGGGTTTTATTTCTATGGGATTTTTTGTTTGTTATGTTTACACCACAACTGAGTTAGAGCAGTTTCCAAGACAACTGAATAGAAACTAAGTAAACTTAAAAAATTGCCCAAGTCTTAAAATATTAAACCTGTTCATAATACAACGGATGCCCGATTAGCTCAGTTGGATAAGTGCTGGTCTGCCAAGTGAGAGGCCACCAGTTGAAACCCCCGGCTTAGGGTCTAAGTTGTGGGTCTTCAAATAACTGAGGAGAAAGTGCTGCCTTTGTAATGACATTTGCAAACAGTTAGACTTTCTAGTCTTCTTGGATAAAGCTGATAAAGCGTAGGCCCTGTCTCACAACCCTTGTACCTATAAATTCTGTAGGATGTTAAGGAACCCATGTACACTCTTTGTAAAGAGTAGGGGATTTAGTCCCTGGTGTGGTAGTCTATCTCTCATGGGGGGAGGGACTATTACAGGCCCACAGTAATATTGGTGCCATGCACTGTTGCAGTGACCCTGCCAAGAATTGCCGAACCTAAGTGGATCTCATGGTTCAAAAACAAATTTTACCAGCTTGAAAGTACATGGGGAGGGTCTGTAAGCTTTTAAACTCTGTTCATCCAACCTAGTAATGGTCCCCATAAACAACTCAATAGTAATAATCTTTTAATTAACAATAGTTGTTAAAAAACTCCTTCAGTTGAGTATCAAAACAATGTATCCTATTCTTTTTAGAAGAAAAGCAAGTGGTCCCCCGACAGCTGATTCATTAGTGCAGATGTTAATACAGGCTCTTCATAGTCAAGATAACAATCTACTGGAGGTAAGTATGATAATCCACTGCAAGAGTGCTTATCTCCTTCAGTAAGGGCCCATACTGTAATAAGTGTGCTTCCCCAACAAATCACCCTTCCTGCTTGGCCAAACTAGCACATAAGCACCCCTCTTCTTCCTTGCTTTCTTAAACCATAAATTAAGATACCACAAGAAAATTTTCTCTTTTTTCTCACTGCTATAATTGTTTAAAAGTGAAATTGGCCAGCAATATTACTGGAGTAGTTTTTTTTCCATCAAGTCAGCTCCAGTTCAATCATCTACATGTGCTGGCAGAGTTCTGTTATAAAGATCTAGCCAAAAGAAAGTTTCACGTTATTAAAGAGAGAACATGGAGATTGCTCCTCTCCTGATCAAGAGCCCTTTATTAAATGAGTGCCCTCTCCCCTCCCCCCCCCCCCCCACCCATTTTGACCAGACACTGGATGCTTATTCGAGGTAAATGAATCAGCGACTATTCTAGAAGGCCACTCATAATGTATGGCTGGTCAACTGTTCTTTGTTATTACAGGATGTTTTATGGCAAGGGGGAAAAAAGGAAACCGTTATGAAAAATACAATTAAAGGACTTCCAGTCACACTCACTGTTCCATTCTTGACAGAGGTTTGTTGGATATTTTTTATTATTCACTGTTTTGTCAGATCCCCTATGTTCTGTTGTATGGAAATATGACAAAATTGTAGCAGTGCAGAGTTGATGGATTCATTTATTTGTTTTTTTAATTTATTTTTGCAGCTTGTTCACAAGATTGAAGCCATGCCTTGGAGGTAATATTTGCTAGAGTCTCCATTTTAAGTAGCCTTATGCTTGCTTGTAAGGTGAAGGGAGAATTTAACACAAAATGTTAAATAACTTAGTCCCTCTAAACCCATCTGTGCATTCCTTCATTATTTTAAATTTAGTTGCCTAAGAAAACGGCCAACACTTTGCATTGCCACTATAGCTACTGGTTCCACTTTGGCATTTGGCAGTGAAACCAGTACTGCTGCCATGAAAATTTGGCTGTTTCCAGGCTATTAACCTAATCATCCGTTCACTATTAATTTTAGTGTATCTTCAGAACTTACCATAGAAGTCTTGTCTTATGGTGGTCAAGTATACTTATTCAGCTTTTTTCTTTATTTGTTCTAGAGGAGCACAATTAGTGCTATGGATCAAACAAATTTTAAGTACTCATATGGCTTATTTAATGACGGTAAGATGTTATCTCTTTGATGTCAAAGAGTGCATTATATTGATTATGTGGGAACATAAAATTGCAACCACCGATGAAAATGAGCCGCATCACATACACTTAGTCTCTTAATAATAATGTAATATTTTTTCTGTTTTTTTTTTATTAAGGTCCCAGACCTGGTGAAGACCCTTGGTGGACTATATGCCATGATGGAGTCACGTGTGAGCACTTATGGTAAACTGTGCAAACTACAAGGTCGTTTGGATTTGATGCTGTCGCAGGTATGGCTTTAACCCTTTAAGCCTTAGTAACCACGTACAAATTCTCCAATCTGATCTCCATACATTTCCATAAAGAATTAGTTGAGAGAATTTGATAAAAGATCAAGGCATTTTTACTTGGGTGATCATTTTATTAATTCTCGGAACTTACCTGTTGACAGTGTATGGATATTGTTAGGCGAAAATTGATCTTGGTCACTATTGGCACTTAAAGGGTTAACTCTCCAGTTCACCCTCCTGTGCCAAGGCTCATACTATAAGAATTTTTTGGATCAATTTAAGTTACTGGAAACTGCCCACCTACCCCTCCCCTAAGCTAACATTAACAGTTACCTCTTACTTAGGGCAAAGTATTGGCTTAGGGGAGGGGTAGGTGGGCAGTTTCTCAGAACCCTATATTGATCCAATTTTTTTGTACTGAATGTGTTACAGTCTTACAAAGGAGGTTTGAACACAGTTCTCTTTTCGTTGCTGTATAAATAAAAATAGCTTAACCTTACCTGGTGGGGGTGGGGAGACACCACTTTAATTTTGTGCCAATAACTGTTGGTCCATGCTGCATTATTTTGCATACCACCAATTAAAGGTTGGCCGCATCATTGGTTTCTGTTCTTTGCCCCATGGTACTTTGGGTGGGGTTTCTTACATCCCTTAAAATTGATAAATGCCCAATATAAGGAGTTATCCCCTTAATATTTCTGCACCACGTTCCTCTGTGTGCTTGTTTCCAAAGATTGTGTGATGAGTCATTACAATATTTGATAGGAATTGCCGTCAGATCAGTTATTAACTGAAGACACCTTCAACTCTGACAGTCTCTTGGAAATGAGTTTTGCACCTATTTATATTAAGACTTTTTGTTTCCCTTGGTCCATTATTTTTTTTATATTTTTTTGTTTGTAGGTGGATTCCCAGAGCTATAACACTGCAGATGATACAATTCCTGGGCCATCAGTTGTCTATCAGGAGGAAGGTCTGTAATAGTGATAATATTTTTTCAGCCCGAAGGCCTCATTTATCTTCATTAGTTCTTGTCTATATGATATCCTAGGTACTTTTCTGTTAACCACAGGTCTAGTAGGTCACTCAACATCCCGGGAGGGGGAGGGGAGGGTGGTACGTCCTAACAATACGCAAATAGGAATGTGCTGCTGGAAGGGGTCACATTTCATGACTGGATTGACTATAATGGGGTTACATTGTCAATAGAGTTACTAGAATGATGTAGCACATTTTCGGGATTTTGGGGTTAGAAAATTTAGGTTGGCAGGTATTTAAAATGGCAAGATTTTTACTGCCCTTAGTTTAACAAATGTGTCAATTCATTTGAGGGTGATAGTGGCTAAGTTAGGATTGCGAAATTACAAATTACATTTGCCCAAAAGTTACTAAGATAGGGTCTATAATTGTGGAATAGAGGCTTTGATAGGCCAGCGGCACATATCCAGCAAAAATTAACCCAAGAAGGCCCTCACAATGAAAAAATCTACAGTGATTAACACAAAAGAGTGTGCCCAGTATTTAAGGAAGCCATCCACCTACCCCTCCCCTAATCTAACATTTTGCTCTATGTGAGAAGTAAATGTTAATGTTGGGTTAGGGAAGATCGGTGAGCAGCTTTCCAGAGTCTTACACTGATGCATTACAGAAAACTCAGCAAAACACTTTTTCCCTTCTAAAACAGATAATATTATAACTGTGTAGCAAACCAGGTGTATTTTTCATTATGATATCAACTGTTTCTGCTATGTTAAGTCATTGTGACACATATCTTTTTTGTCATTTTTCTTTTTCTATCCTTATAGACTCCGATGAGGAACCACTTGTACCTAATGAGGCCGAAGACTCAGAATCCGATGTATGTTCTTACTTATTTGCTGTAACTAAGACATTGGGAAGACCGTATAATAATTATAGTTTTAAAGTAGCTGTCGCGTGTAGTTACTAGAGAGCTCTAGCAACGACGACGGCGACAGCGGCGAGAACGTCACTTTTTAAAAGACTTCGCTTTTTTCGAACTCGGTCGCGATTATTCCGACTCGAGTAAAATCTCAAATGTAGGTGACTTCCCCTGGATTTAAATTCTTAGGGACTGCTGTCCGCACCCAAGTTTAAAGGGAGATAGAGGAATCTGTCGTGGTGTGTTTACGTCCTCCTTAAAACGTCACGAATGTCACGTCGTAGTCGTGTATCGAGGACAAAGAAAGTACGAAACGTGTGCTGCACGTGCAAAGTTGTTGTTTTACTGATCAAACCTATTGCTTTTTTGACGTTCTCGTTGGCTTCGCCGTCGTCGCATCTGAACGTCTCTTTTCTAGGCAAAGAAGACGATAACAGCATCAGGGTCGTTTTAATAACGTTGAAACTGTTTCTCTTTTGTAGGAAAATTGGGAAGAAGATCTTGATGACGAAGACGCTTCAGAATCAGAATCCAAAGAAGAAAGTGAGGACGAAACTGAAGCAGGAAATGATAAAGATGGTGATGATTACGATGAGGATGATGTTGAATCTGAGGAGGAAAGTTAAATGTATAAATTCATGCGAATGCAGACACACCACTCACTGTAATTACGTTTTACAGAATAAAATAGTTGTTATATTGGTTTTAATTTTGGCTCTTTTTTTCTTGTTGTGCAGCTTTTTCACCCTAAGAGAAAAGGAGATCCGCTACCAGTCAGCATTCCCCAGATATTTCACAGCAAATGAATTGTGTTCTATTTTCTTATCCATTACTTGAATAGTCGTGATATAAAAGTGATGAGGGGAGACGGATCAAATGGGAACGAGACATCAAAAGGCACGAAAGAGAACCAATTATGGAGATAGTGTGTGTGTGGGAGGGGGGAGCATTAGTGAAAGGGAATCGACCTGGGACGTTAGAACCAAATCAGAAACCTTTTTTCGCAGTGAAACCGAACAGGAAGTAGGACAAAGGTGAAACTATGCAAGTAAAAAAGGAGATGAAGCACGCTGTTGCCATTGGAACTCTTTATAGAGTCTTGAAACGCCCTACCAGTGCACCCCACCCCTCCCCCTTCTGACCTTCAGAATTACTAATTAACCCAAACACCTCGTTACCATCATCACTGACCGGCCTTTACAGATACCAGCATTTCTTTTATTTACGTCTTGCGCGAGTCTTTCGCTAACACGGTATGTAATCACTTTCTTGACTTTGAGTCCAGTTTTGTGAATGAAATTCAAGCTAATCCTCAGACCACTGTTTTGTTATTTTTTAGTCAGAATTGAACAAGGATGACAAACAAGGCAAAACTTGGTCTTATGGTAAGAGTACGATTTATTTAAACACCAAACTTTCTTGTGACTTTTGCGCATTTACCGGTAGTTCTCACAGGCTGAAATGATGAGTCATTATGATATTTGATAGGAATTGCCGTCAGATCAGTTATTAACTGAAGACATCCTCAACTCTGACAGCCTGTAATAAAACCTTCGTTTAAAATAAGCTGTGCAATAGGGTACATGCACGTGATTTTACGGCTGTCAACTTGGAGATTGGGCTGTTTGCCTCTACAAATAATTTAACACTGTTTTGGGTCGTTTCTTTAAACGTTTCAGTGGATATGTCTACACCTCTGTCCAGTTTCTAATCTTAGCTACTCCTTTTTATTTTTCAAAACTGAAGATCCCTCTTGGTGCATTACCTTACTCTTGTTAAGGCTACGTTGTAGTGATGACGTCAAATATGTCTACCTATGTCTAAGGTAAGAAAATGTTTGCTGAGGGCAGTGATCTTGTTTTAGTTGTCTGTTGGTTTGTTAATTTTCTTTTTTTTTTTTTGGTTATTTTCGTTATTTTTTCAGACACTTAGGGTAACATGACTAAGAAGACGTCGTTGTTGTAATGTAAGTAGTTAGAATGCTCTCAGAGGTTCCCGCTAGGTATCCTGGGATATATATCCCAATAAAAATAGCAAGCGCGCGGGGGATGCCTGCCTCGCTTCCTCTCTTTCCCCTACCCATCCTCCTCAGCACGCTTTTTTTCCTTTCCCCAGCCTCTCTCGACACAAAGAGGCCTAGAATGTCAGGGGCTGAAATGATGAGTCATTATAATATTTGATAGGAATTGCCGTCAGATCAGTTATTAACTGAAGACATCTTCAACTCTGACAGCCTCTGAACATTGAAATACTGTGCTGCAAAAAAGCAAGAACAAGTGGAAAAGATAGACAGAGCGTTTCATGATACAATTACCTGACTTTTTTGCATAATTTGTTTCAGACTGAGACGGCAGTCAAGATTTGGCTACATTATTTACTGTCGAGCCAGATATCACTCACTTATGTGATGGTGAAAGATAGTTATCTCATGTCCGCCATGCAGGAGCGCACGGTGTTGGAGACGGTGGTGCCAAGCATTGCGGCGAACGCTAAAGGATGACAAAGAGGTTGTTGATGATGATGATGATGATGATGGTTATGATTGTGATGAGAATGATGATGACGATGAGAATGAGAATGATGATGATGACCATAATGACGATGATGATGCCCTGTGACGCTGATGATGACGAGGGCGATGATGATAAGGAGGAGGAGGAGATGTTCCTCGGTTCTGCCGTCAAAGCTGTGCATGTTCGTTACCTGTAGCTGGCTATTGACCTATTTCTAGCCATATCTCGTGCAAAGCATAGGAAATAAAACGAGTGTGCTTAGATCTCGGTGGTCTGAGCAAAGCGCAAAAACTGAGTAGGGAAAGGGGTGACCCGGCTCGCTCTAGCCTGCGAGCAAGTTCTCCATCTTGGGAATATCGTGAAAAGGAGACGCACGAAAGGCACGCGAGAGAAGACGCGAAAGCAAGCGGGGGCGGCTTCGCGGCTCGCTTCTCTCGCCCAAATATGAGAGCTTGCCTCACATGCTAGGCTCGCTCGTGCTTATCCTCATCTGGTGGATCATTTTCTCAACCACTCTCTCACTCTAGCAAATAGAGCGGTTTTCATTTGAGTGTCGAAAAGTAATTGGTTTTGCACTTTCTACACGATGCGATTGGCTTAAAAGATTCGCGCCACCTTTTCATCCAATCAGAAGTAAAACCAAAGCCAATTGTGACGCGCTCGCATGCATTTTCCCGCGCTTTGCGTCAGTCACATGTAATTACTTCGAGTTTTGATTGGTTCAATGTATTGTCTGTGTCCTATGTGATTGGCCAGAGTAATTACTTTGGTTTTGGTTTTACGACACTCAAACGAAAACTACTCTAATTACTTATTCACTACTTTCACAGTGAGCTTGGGTTGCCTGTGTCCTTCATCCCTCGCGTGACCGAACCGGAAGAAGCCACATTTTGTTATTTTTGTCGTAAACGGTGAAACGGAAACAGTGTAAATCGGAGCTTTTGTTTGACATTTGTAGACCTCAAAGTTTAAATATAATACAGCTAACTCTTATCACGAAGCTTTAACTGTGAAAGTGTAAAGTCCATTTGCTAGTGCGTTACAGTAAAGTAAATAAGAATAAAAAATAAACAACTGGGTACGATTTCAAAGTAATTAGAAAACTGCTGAATTATTTATTTCTAAGTACGTTGCCGTTGTGAGCTCGTGGTCCTGAAAGAGTTTGCGACAGATTAAATCAATAGTTACGTCATACAGTGTTCAGCAAGTGGCCAAAGGAAACCCAATCTTGAATATTAAACTTGATGATAGCTTTCCCGTCTCTGTTCAACAAAATCAAAGTTCTGAGATCTCGACCTGATCATGTGCACTTTGAACATAATTCTTTCCAAACGAATATAATGTTCTTGACATTCCTCCCTCGACCCTCCTCATCCGTCAAATCAAAATATGGTGTTAACTTTGAACACATTTCAAAACTTGTACTATGAAAACACTTCTTGAAATAAAAATAGATCAGCGAGCCTTAACCTTGAGTAAACTTAAACTCCCCAAAAGACCTGGAGTGTGATAGCGAGTCCGAAATACAACCTGAAGCCATCTCTTTTCTATATTTAAGAGAGCAAATGAATACCAAATTAGCCTGAATTACAGACGATTACTTAGAGTCGATAGTGCTCCCTCAGTAACGAAACTTAAGTCTCACGTTATTGAGGGAGTAAACGCGACTCGAAGTAAGCGACTACGTAAGAGAGAACGCATTGAATTGGGCCTGATCTCAGGTTACCAAACACCCCCTCCCCCCTCCCAAAAAAAACTACTTCTATAGTGCACAAGGATCATTTGTAGCAGAAATGAGATTTTCCATAAATTTCTGATGGAAAATTAAAAAGCGTTACAATATCGAGAGGTATGATGTGGGCCCACTTTGTACAAAAACTCTGTAGGATCGTTCAAAAATAGGTGAGAAAAATTGACAGTTTTGAAAAACGCCCACCTGATCGGAAAAAAGATAGGCCACTCGAAGTTGAAAAACTGAGGAACGGTTGACCATTGTTCAGCATTGCATTGACATCTGTATATTTATTAGTTTCTTTCAAAAGTGGTTTTTAAAAAATGATTGTTGTGTCATTTTATATTGGAAAATTCCGGGAAAAATTATTTTCATTTGCTTGAGTTGCTAAAGTTTTTCAAAGTGACGTAGACGACGTGTAGACGTTCGTTGAAAAAGGTTCCTTTTACACAAGCAACGGAAACTGGAGATTTATAGATCTTTACCATGAACGGAAATCTGTCAAGCTTCCAAAAAATAATTAATATCTGATTATTTTTTATGTCTCTTTTTCAATCTTCGAGTGATACCCGAAACCGAGGAATGACTGTCTCGCTTCGAAGGATACTATTGGCTGGCAAAGATCAGGAGACCTTACGAACCACCCCTGGGGTACGCAAATAGTGAATACTCTACCAAACAAATATGGCATAGCGATATCATGCGACCCTCACGTATAAAACTATTAATTCTGTGTTGCTGGAAACAAACATTTCGATTATGCTTGTTCTGACTTTGAACTCTATGGACGAGGACAAACGTTTAAAGTGCTTATAGCATAAAGCAAGGCGGACTTCTCTGATGTGTGTGTATGGGGAAATTATCGCACGTCTCGTCAGGCATGATTGTATTGGCTTTTATTTTCGTCTTTCTACTATCAGAAGTAGATTATACTGCAGGTGAGAAGAACACATATTGTTTTGACTTAGCTATTCATTTTTGAGCCATTTTAAGCACACGCCGCCTATAGTCTGGTGAAAATGATTAATAATCACGGACGAAAATTGGGGTATTTTAGACTCTGGACATTTCAGCGGGTATCTTCCCAACATCGTCTTCTAGACTTCAAAGCTTTTACAGTTCAAAGTGATATCATAGCTAAGTGAATTTTCCGATTCGGTTTAAGGTAAATTACATGTAACCTTTCCTCATGCAGTTTTCTACTTCTTTAAACCCACAAAAAATATTAATGTCACGCGCTGTTAAACAGCTTTGCCCCCGGAAGAGAGTCCGACATTCCTCTATCAAACAATGGACTGAGTGAGACAATAAAAATGAGGAATCGAATTCTCTGATAAAAGATTGATCTCAACAGATTAAACTTGCCCCTCAAGAAAATATGCGTTTTAACTAAACCAAAAATTTCATCAGATAATCTTGAAAATGTTGTTCGTTTCAACCGATCTTTGCCCTGACTTGGCACGGTTTTTTTTGTCTGTGTCAGTGTTGTTGCGTTACTTTCCATTTCTTGACCCAAAAAGAGTCACAGTCAAGGAGCGCTAAAGTCGTTTTAGCACAGGTTCACCAATCTGTTTTGCTCTGTAAACCACTCTGTGTGGGTTATGTAATATTTTTTATGCAAAAAGAAAATCAACCTCATTCCCAGTGTCTCTCTGCTTTCTATCCTCTCTCACACAGAGGATAGGAGAGGAATGAAATGGGAATAAGGCTGGTAAAGATTGTGATATGGTCCTGCTGTTTAGTGTTTATTGCCACACTAACTGAATACTTAAGAAATCCTTTATTTCAAGACATTGTCTTATACTGTGATCTGTGCAACCGTAGGGGTCAAGTCTCCAGAAAGACCAGTTGTACCAAATGTCACAGCTATCAGTTCAACAGAGATACGGATCACATGGTGCCGAGTGCAGTCCAACAAAGTAGAGATTGATCACTATGAACTGTTCATAGACACTGAGCTGGAGTATTCGGGAGTGGATGTCATGTACATTGCCAAGCGTCTGAAACCCTGGTCAGGGTACGAAGTCAAATTGAGGGCATGTGGGGTATCCCCTGGAGCTTGTTCTCCTTTCTCAAGACCTGCTCTTGTCATGACTTTGAGAGACGGTGAGTTAAGAGTCCACCACTTTCTTATTTTCAAGTCTCTCCAATCCCCTTTAAGAGGTTGTAAAAGTTCAATAACGTATGTGCTGCGTTCATTCTCAAAGCCTGCTTTAGACAAGATCTGTGATATTGGTATTAATGAATAAAGATAATATTATTAATTTATAATTTCAGGAGACAACAGCACTACAGTGATTCAGTCTGGTGTGACAATATTCAAGGTCATTGTTGTACCAACATACACGTTCATACTTGGAATGATAGCCGGAGTGTTGGCCATTTCATTTGTTCTTATATGGAGGTAATTTTTTGTTAAATACTCTTTTTAACAATGCAGTGTACCCACTAATTAACAAAGGACTGTAAAGAAAAAGAAACCAAACAAGCAAGCAACAAATTAATTATATAATAGACCTTATTTCCTCAAAAACACAACAGACTGAAGGATTCTAGTAGTTATAGTAAAAAAAAACCTCTTTAAGCAAATGCTACAATTAGAGTTACCACAGTTATAGCAAGTTTGATGTTTTATTTTCATTTACATAAGGTATCTGCAATCGGTAGACCTGTCTGGGGAATCAGCCTTCGAACTGCCGCAGTTTCAGACAGAAGCAACCAAAGATGAATATGATGCAATTCTAAAACATCAACCACCTGGCAATCATCTTTGGTGCAGTTTGGAGAGCACTTCTCACCTGGCAAAAGCTTCTAATGTGGACAGTGTGGAGTCACATTACCTGGAAATACCACCTAATGAAGAAAATGCCAGGCAACAAAACTGTCTGGTGATCAAAGACTTGATTTTACCAAGGTTCTATCCAATTAATTCAACCTGTGAAAGTGACAGGCTCCCTCCTAAAGAACAACAATCATTCCATGTGTCGAGAGAACAACTGGAAGCAACCTGTGAAGAATACACCCAGATTGGAAAACTGGAAGGAGAAGCATTCCTTTTTAATGACTTCAACAGAAGTGAGAACAAGCAAGAATTACAGGATGGCATAGACAAGGATCACGTCCAATTCCGTGATAAAACAACAAGTTTAACATACTGTACATTATCAGATAACACTCTGACAACGCCTGCACTTCACACATACAAAAAACAAACTTTAGAAGGTTTAGATGCCTCTAACGAAGATGCTCCACCCTCTACATCAACATCTGAGGCTCAATGTTCTGATCAGGAAGTTCCAAAAGACTCTAAAACACACTCCTTATTTGGAATGGTGGTTGCCATTGACAATAGCAATATTTATATTGGTGCTCAGGAATGTGCCAGTATGGTCAACACAGGAGACCGCAAGCGACATGTGCGGGTTAAGTTGCAAAATTTGGTTAGGATTCTTGAAAAGGAAAGAACAAAGACCAGAGGGTTTGCAGGTGGCTCTAGTCCTCCAGCAACAGAACATGTGTGGGAAGTTTACAGGTAGATCAAGGCAGATTTCAGTTATTGATTAAATAGGGCTAATATTACTGTAAACAAATAACAATGATACTGTTAAACCTCAAAAAGTAGCTTCAGATGACATGACTGTGACTGCCTATGTCACATAAATTATGAAGAAAGATTCTCCAGCTCATTTACACAGTCCAATACTCCCACAGCACAGTCGTTCCAGCCATCTATTGTTTCATGTTTCTTAGCATAATATAAGTATTATTTGTTTGCATTTTATGATCAGACGCTTGGGATACATTGTTGATCTGGAAGAGAGAAGAGGGAAGGATGAGCAAAGAGTAGATGAAAGCCTTCACCTTTGGATTTATAAGGTGACAAAAATCTTACTATAAATCTTCCTTATGGAAACTAATGTGCATTTCAAATCAATATGCCCCATACATGGCTTCAAAGATGTTCTAGATTAGTAGTTCCAAAGTCCTGACCCCAACTGGATGGCAAACACCATTATAAACATTCACTGCAAGTGGAGTAGCCTTAACCCCTTGAGACTGAATGGTGATCACTTGAAGCATGGCCAGATTTTTTGACAAGCTTTATCAACATGCATACAAGGTTACTGACTAGTTACGAACAAAGATGTAACTTGATGTTTTGTTGTGAACCACAGGCCTTGTGTGAGCTCCCTCCTGGTGTATTGGTACTGGCTACAGGAGATGGAATGAAGGGCAAATCAGAATGTGACACTAGTTTCCCTGGATGTGCCATGAAAGCGCTGGAAAAAGGATGGACTGTTGAGGTCTATTCCTGGAGGCACAGCTTAAGCAGTGAGTGGATCAAACTCACTAAAAAGCATCCCAATGCACTGACAATCAACTACCTTGACAAGTAAGGATAGAACAATATGTACTTAAAATGAATTCTTCCAACATTAAAATGAGCAATGGTATAACTATTCAAATGAGACCTCTTAGGCATAGCTTACCATGATACTAACTTTTGAGGCTGTGGATGAAATCCTATGGTGTTGCCTTTCAAATAAAACCTCTTTGGCATTACTTTTACTTAGTACAGCTATTTATTTCTTAGGATTTTACAAAATAGAAGTTTAGAATTTTCAGCAGATTTTCTCTTTGGCCGCCATAGAGCATACAGACTGAGGGCTTTCAACCTTAAGGTCAACCATTTAGGAGATCCCTCCCAATAACAGTTACACACTACTCAACATTTTGGATCAAAGAAAAAAAATTATGCTTGCATAATCAACAATAATTAGCTACCTTGCTTGAAAAAAATGGCTCATACACATGTACCTTTCTCTCTGTTTTCTTTCTCAGATACATTAACTACATCACATTTGTGGAAGGGCGGAATGGAAGGAAGTGCTCTCCACTTCCATCTGAAGTAAAGTCAGTTGAAAGTGGACCATAAGCAGTAGCCTTGACAACTGTGTACACATTCATAGAAATTTATTAGTTACGCTGAGTGTAAAGTGGAATAAAATGATCATAGAAATGTCATAGTCACTCTCACTTGAGAGTTTCTTCAAATAAGCTGAAGACTGTTTTACAAGCATTCCTTCAACTTCATTGTGTGGTGTTGCAAAGTTTGCTTAGCTAAAAGCTGCAAAATTGCTACAATATGTACATGTATGCTTAACACCAGTTCAGTAAATTAGAAAGAATAAAATGGTATCCTAGGAGCAAGACAAAGTACCTTGAGAAGTTTTTTAAGGCCTGCAATCTAGCAATTAAGAATTTATGATTACTCTCTGTGTGACTTCACCTAAAGTATTTCACTTCATAAGATGTGTATTTTATTCAAATGACTTAGAGCTTCGTTTAAAGATGTATTTTAAATAAATTAAAGTTATTGCAAGTAAAAAGTTCCAGATACTTTTTAACTCATTTTCCTACATTTTATTCATACACTTAAATTATGATTTGATGTACAATTTTTGGAATACGAAGTTAATGTCCCCGCTCTCCACTATGCCTCATGTAATGTTCACCTGCTTTGGAAAACAGGCACTACCCAAACACAGTTCTGATATAAAATAATTAAGAAAATAAAACTATTTACTGGGTTGCCTTAGACTTTTTAGCTTTACTCTTTTCTGTTTTCCTGTCCCTTTTCTTTAGATTATCCATATTTGCCTTAAGTACACTTGCATATGCCTGCAAAGGAATAAGATAAAATAGCATTTACAATGGATTGCAAGAGCAAAACATTGTTCCTAGCAATAGAGGACACAAACAAAGAAAATGAATAAACCAGGATTATTCATGTTTATTCATGTCCTCCAAGACTCGTTATCATGCTGAATTTTATATATCGAAAGTGGCCTATTCAATAAACTTAAACCCTTTGACTCCTAGACCATGTTAAGGCAAAAGATTACATGTATGTGTCACACTCTAACTATTAAATCTGTGGGTGAAATCCCATATGGTGTTATCATTCAAAAGAAACCTCTTTGAAAGAATTTTTGGATCATTGTAGCCTTTTGGGGGGAGTTTTTGGTCACTATAAGAAGTAAAGATTTAAACAGGTAGGACTTACCAGTTGAAACCTATTTACATCTTTAGCATTGACCTGTGAATGGTAAAACAAGGAGTTATCAAGAGTGAAAAGAGCAGTGTACAAGGAACAATATTCAAGTATAGGGTTACGATGTGCAAATGTGCACGCACCCACACACCCATGCAGTACAGTAACTTTAAAGCTCTCGCCAATTCATAGCAGGGTAATGACCACAACAGGGTGGAGCTTACTGCAACCCTGTAACAGTCCCCTCTCCCCATAAAAGATAGACCACTCTAGCCAATCTGTTATCCTTTCTCTCAAACAGCAAGGGTCCTTTTACATCCCCTTTGAATTGATAAGGGAGGATGAAGGAGACTAGGCCAACAACAGAACATCACCATCCAATGAGATAATCATCATAGCTGTGGCCATACTGAGCTCAATTTCTGCTGTCTTTCAGGTCCAGTCTTTGATCCTTCCCGAATAGCTCTTTCAGAGGAGGGGGTGAAGGGGGGGGGGTGTGAGTGAGGGCTCATTTCCCTGAACAGCAGCTGGTAATCAAGCCTAAGAACAGACTAAAATAATAAAAGCAGCATGATTTTTCAAGGTTATTAAAGTCCCTGATTGGTTGTCCCGTTAGACATTGATCTTACATTGGCTCTCTGATACTCCAGTGGAACCAGGCCTTTCATGTATGTCCACCTCAATAATAACACTACCGTATTACTTTGACCAACTATTCTGTCCAAATCTAAATCTCAGTCTTTTCCTTGATATTCTACAACCACAGTTTCATGGCTTAAAAGGTGGTCACAGTGACAGGGTTTCACACACAATCATCTAATCTGTTCATCTAATCTCATCATCTGTTTCTTCCAAGAGATCACAACTTCAGCAGTAAATCAATGATTTTTTTCTCTTACCACTGTACTTAGTTTCTTTTTGCCATTAGTTGCTCTGAAAAGACATTTACTTTCTCCTTCATGTTCAACAGCTGTCAATTTTTGTAGTTTTTTTGTACCTCGTGGTTTGGGTTTTGGCTTGGTTTGACCATGATCTGTTTCAAACAAAATCAATGACTTTAGGACAACAAATGGTTAAACAGAAAATATCATGACTAGAAAAAGATGATATCTCCAGCCTCAACTGATAGACCATCATTAGCAGTGTGATTATAAGCAGTAAGAACATTCTCAACAACAGTCAAATCTACTTCACTCAGACACAAAAAGGGATAGACGTATCGAGTCTGGAATGCAAGTAGCTACAGACATCATACAGATTACATTATACAGTGTACATTAACGTATCAGAATTTCATTCTCTACTTCATGTGGTATTCATATTTTTCGAGTTTCCGCACTATCCAGTTGGTTCGACCTCAGTAGATTTCAACTTAATCATTTTACCGAATCGGCAACGGCACGGCACGTAAACAGCTTGTTTCTGTAAACTGTGCCTTGAACAAATATTCCCTTTGACTGCAGCTGATAACGTATAGGATTTCAGCTAGACTCGAAAACAGCTGAGAAGTGAAATTTAAATTACATAAGTTACAAACTTACATCTTTTCATTGTGATATTCACTGATCCTGAGGTCCTTGTTCTTTGAAGAAGATGTGTAAGTTGGTTGAGAAACTAAACACAAAAAAAGAAGTCACTGATGCGCGTGAATCGAAGGAGAGGAAACAGAGTAACGACTCCTTCCTCAAATACGTTTACATTCCAGGAATACAAAATAGAGAAATTAAAAAAGTTAAATGCAAAATGAGATTAAGCAGAGATCTGTTACATGAAATCATTAGGAAAAAGGTTGAAAATGAGAAAATTCTCACCCCATCGTTGTCTAAAAGAACCATGATATTTTCTTCTTTTCTCACATGTGAATCATAGCTTAGTGACCAGGTCTCCAGCAAAGTAACCAAGCCAAAGCTGCTTTGGATGCAGTAACTGTCCAATTGCAGGCGATATCTCCATGAGGAAAACAGCAAGTCGAAATATAAGTTACGTTTTCTACTCAAAATGAGCACTTTTTATTTCACAAAAGTTCCACCAGAGGAGCAAATGTATGCAGATATCAAGTCACTCAACAAGTTCGAAGAAAATGCATTTTGTCAACTCCTGGACATTGTATTTTCGTTTCTCGTTTCGCCAAAGGAAGGGACTAGATTCATGTCTCAGGTTGCGGAGTTTGCGTCCGAACATGGAATAAGCTCTAACCCACTCAAAAATGTTGTCAAAAGTTTACTCAGCTTCTTCAAGAGTGCGCTGAAATGCAACTTAACCCCCGCACAAGTGAAAGAGGACGTGGAACATCTTGGTAAGGACTAAACAATCTTCCTTCCCCCTCCCCCCTTATCTCATATCTTGTGCCCCTGGTAGAGCCACTGAAAGGTGACTGAGACGTTAAGTGCCAAACGTTTCTTGTGAAAATGAGTTTTATTTGGGTGTGTATGAAAATCATTTTTAAATCAATAGTTTCGCACTTCGCCTCACTTTGAAACAGAGGCTTGTATCAACTTGCATTAACTTTTGGAATCATGTGAAATCCTTTCCAGAGAAATAAAGTAAAATTTAAAGACAGGCAGGACCTACTTCTTTGATTAAATTTTTTTTCAAACCATGTTCTGGCTCCAGAGATTGAACATGTGAGCAAAACCTTGCTGCAGTAAAAGAGCACTCTAACCACCCCAACGTTTTTTTTCATTTTTGTCTTTGAAAGGTCTTTCAGCTGATAACTCCCCCCATGTCTCTGAAAGATGGAAATCAAACCTTATCGCCCTCTCAAGGTCAGTTGTTGGTCAGACATTCATGGTCAATCAACTTGTTGACATGGAATGGAAATTTGGTGTAACAGCAGGAAGTAGCGACTTGAAAGTCGTGGGACAGACATTTTTGCAGCTAAAAATGGTTGTTGATCGAGGTGGTGTCCAAGAAGACGTGTTCATGGAATTAACCCTGCCACAGTTTTACTCATTTCTTCATGAGATGGAAAGAGCAAAGTCCACACTCGAATTTTTCAGTTGAGATAGGTAGGTAGGTATTTGGTTGGTCGATTCTTATAAAGACCTGTAGACACTCTTGAAATCTTAGATACCAGTATATGGCACCCTGTCTCCATTTTAGATAGAGAGTCTATCGTATTAGTGATTAATAATAAGAGTTTATGTGTGTGTGGGTATTCTGCCCACAGGCAGGTCCTTCCTTATACTAATAGTTCTCTATCTAAGGTGTGCCTCTTGACCGTTACATAAGGGCTGCCATTCTTTGTATAAAAGAAAAAAAGATAAGAATGAAAGGGATGAACTCTGCACAGCTCCTCTTATGGGGCCTCTACAGGCTGTGCCAGAAACTAACCCAAAAAATCAGCAGTCTTAAATGTGACCCAATACTGCATGGAATTTATTACTCACTACTTTTAATGTGCTTTTTATATACATTCAAGCAGTTCATGTTTTATCAAGTCTAAAATGTCAAGAGGTTTAAGGCTTGATTAAAAAGAACCATTAGAAATAAATCAGAAAGGTGTTCTATATGCACACATCGTTCATGCTTTCATAAAATAAATTATTTTAAAACATTAATGGGCACACTAGTAAATGTATGATAAATGCAGGTGTTAAAAGTCTTGTTGACAAATTAAAGAGCCTGAATTTGTTCAATGGTCACACCTATGAGAAAAATTAATCAAAAAATAACAAAGCATTGGTAAGCCATATATTTCAACAGAATTGTATGCTTAAATCCCTCATTTCAATGAGCGGCTCCTGCTTTTCACTTGAAATATGATGTTAAATCTCCTAAGTATATACATCATAGGGAGTGACCCAAGTGTACCAATTGTACAATTTTTGGGTATTATACATTCCCAAGGAAACATCCATACAACGGCAGTATTTTTACCATATTTTCAAACTCCCACAGTGAGAAAAATATCCTCGAACACTGCCAATTTGATGTCAGTTATTAGTTTCAATAATTCCCATTTCTTTCTTTCAATGCTCTTCAACTGGTATCATCTAAATACAGTTTATTATCCTTGCATTCCCAAGATTTCTGTTCTTCCTTTTGCAAATTAGCTCTTTTTCTCCTCTCCTGAGGTGGTAATGATTTTATCTCCTTCATCACCGTATCCAGCACTACTTTCCGCTCTTGTCCATGTCTTGCACTCAGTTTTATGTACTGTCTGTTCATATTACTGTAGAATTCTGCCAGTAAAACTCTCATCTCTAGGATCAGCTCCTCCTTTCTGGTTAGCATTAAACTAATTTCTTTATCCTCTACTTCTCAATTGCAAAAAGAAATATCTGTTAGCAGTTTATTCAAGTAATCTGTACATATTAACACAAACATTTGACATTCATTTTAACAGTTTGCAACTGCATTTTTCCTCAATTTACACCTGCCAAGCTAGATGGCAGATAAACTTTTTTTCCTAGAGTGAATAATTTTGTCTGCCAAGGGAGGATTAACTTTTGAGTCTGTAGATGAAATCCTGTGGTGTTACCATTCAAAAGAAACCTCCTTAGCAGTACTTTCACATGCCCCTTTTTTTTCTCAGCACTTTAAAAAATGAAATTTGGTAGTGTTATTGAATTCTGACTTTAACCACGTCTGACCTTAATTACATACTACTTGCTCCCATCAGGGTTCGTAACTTAGTCAGTAAAGCAACAGTAGATATAATCCACCAAAGTCATGATTTGTTCGAATCCCACCAAGGTCAAAATATTTTCTTCACCTCATGTTAGCCTGTGCAGTAGGCGCTTGGAAGTAGTTGGTTTTATGGGCTATTTGTAGCACTTCCATTTTCACTCTGGAGGTAACTCTTTGTTGACTCAGTTGTCAAGTAACATGGCTACCCAAATACTAGTCAAATTATAAGTGTGAATAACAACAAAATGAAGTAATTTCTATGACAGACACATAATGCTGATGAATGTTTTCACTGTTAAAAGCACAAACATTAACTGTTGATAAGTTACCTCTGTTCATTCTTCTTCTACAGAGCTCATAAACCACTCCAGATAAAACAGCAGCAGTCAATATGACTGATAAAACAATCACATTCACCTTGTAGATATCATCTGAACTATCAAAGAGCCCTGTTGCTTCTTGCTCAGCTCTAGAGGCTGTTGAAGGCTAAAATAGATTGTATAGAGCGATTAAAGTCGTCTGTCAAAATTCCATGAACAGTGTAATATTCCAAAATCAAGTACTGAGTGTTTTTTCAGGTTTCTAGGCTCTATTTCCACTGCTTCTTCGGGCCCGCTCTTGTTCCCCTGAGGGAAAGGGAAGCGTGGGCTCATTTCCCAAACCACAGCTGGTAAACAAACCTGTAGGCCATTCTTGAGTTGACCCAAGCCTCAGTTTGAAAGTGTGAAGCCATTGATATGAAAATCATTTTTTATTCTCATGCAAACTCATTATAACATGGAAGGTTTTTGCACTTAGCCTCGTTTTTGAAACTCGCAAATGGCCCAATTAGGTTTTCCAGACACAAAAACACTGATGAACTAACTACCAGACAACAGGCCACATGCTTTTTACGCCAGTTTTCTTACGTTAGTTATTGCATTCTATTGCTTTCCAAGTTTGAACTTCTTCCTACCTGTAATGTTTCAGTATAATTGTCAATGAGACTTGTTAAAAATGATCTTTCCTGCTTAAGATAATCCAGGAAACAGTGTTGCAGTCTTACAGAATTACCTCCCAGAACAATGCCAAAAGAAGATTGATAGTCTATAAGCTGAAAAAAAGATGAGAACAGTTACGACTTGTGCACCTGGAGTGCCTCGTTAAGAGTGCATCTGACCGGGAAAAGTGATGGGGTGGACTACATAATGAAGCACAAAATAGATAAAGTCTTGAACCTCTGTAAGTGACCAATACTTGTGCGAGTTTGTGGAAAATTTTGGCGGCGGAGGGGGCCCGGTCATCCAGACCCTGAGATAAGATGGGGTGGTGGCGGTCCCAAAAAAATTTTTTTCAGCCCTTCGAGCCTCAACTTGGGCTAAAAATAAGGGGGAGGGGCCCAGGCCCCTCCCCTGGACCAACCACTGGATCCAGGGGCTGCTTTTGGGAGGTGGTCACTTGGTTTAGTTGAACGACAGGGGTTTCTGCCGAATAAAGGTCTGACACATTCACTTGTTAGAAGAAGATTTTTTGTACACAAGTTCTAAAATACAATCCAAGCAGTACCACGGTGTCAGGTATTTGCTCGAAAGAGGTTTAGAACAATGGATAAGCTGAAAACCGTCAGCCCAGAAAATGGTCTCGGATGCTTACAAGAGGTTATCGTTAAAGAGAGTTTCCAAACACTGGACTTTCATTTTGCGTTAAAATTTTCTTACATCTGATTTAAAAATTTCTTACTTTACAACCCTGTTGACGTTCCATTTTGGCCGTAACAAGAGCTCTTCAGTACGACTAGTGCTTGAGGACCATGTGGAGTCAAGAAATGGGTTAAGTTGAAGTTTAAGTGAAATTAAATTTAGGGTAGGGTAAAGATGGCGTGATATAAGAGTTTGGAGCATTCACCGTTTACCTTGTGAACTGCTAATGATTCATGGTCAAAAATATACTGTCTTGCTGCTGCTACATATGTGTCAACTAAGGCGCCTTTCACCACCCCTGACAGTAAATCGTCCCTTATATCTTCAAGTCGCGTGTAGTTGCGGACTGAAAATGAGAAAAATAAATGTAGATATATAACTCTTGTGTACGAGGTGTAAGAGTTGTTATGTACTGGTGAAAAACGAGCAGGAGTGTATTAGCAAGTTAACTCGAGGGGAAGCCCGAGTTATTTAACCTGATAATACATGACTGCGATTTTTTTTGAACGGCTTTAAAATCTCTAATACAGATGAATTCATTCTTGCACCAATACTTAGATTTGGGGTTATTTTGGTGTGAAAAATTGGACGTAAAGTTTAGCAGTGTCTTTATCAAAGTAAAGACACTCACAGAAACATATTAAACTTCTCCTGTTTTTTTTTTCTTTTATGAATTATTAATGAGTTTTTGAACCATGTCGAAGAAATTCTCTTCAATACTTCTGCGGTTATGTGAACTCTTAAGTTTTATAGTAGTGGTGTTGGCGTCTTTGAGCGTTTTACCTTTGTTTACTTGTGCATTTCTCCTTACAGCCAGGTAGTACTCGGGAGAATCGTGGAGAGCAGCCACCTGAAAAAAAAAAGCATTGTTGTTATTGACAATAACTGACGATTTGACAACCTGTGCGGTAGTTAGACTTTCTAAAAGTCCTTTATTTTTTTTCCTGGTTGGTTATGCCATTTTTTGCATTAAAGCTGGCTTCGCTCACTTTTAAAAACTTATGAGAAGTCGACTTGTAGCAAGTCTATGCGGTAGTTATCAAAGTGAGTTGTGTATCGTCAGTGTCTTACAAAACCAGTCTTACTCGACTTGCTATCCGAACAAACATAATTTCAGTCATTAGGCCCATTTCTAGACGTAATAATAATAATAATCGAATATTTATCCAGGATAACCCTTCAGTACCAAGCACTGTTATGAACGGGGTCCTGCTGACTAAAAAATTAAAAATCTAATAAATAAGAATAAAAAATATATATCAAAAGAAAACTTGCGCTAGGTTAAAAACCGTTAAAAACTACAATGAAAAGTTACAACTAATAAGAAGTACTAAAGAATAAGAAAACGTGAAAAGTTACTCGAAGTTCTGATCAGTATTCCCTACCTCCATACCATACAACTTGAAGTTATCTTGAACAGTAAGTACTGTAAGTCCAGTGCTAAGATAACTAGTCAGCAGATTAAACAGCACAGCCCCAGTCAGCATCCACATCATGGCTAGCCCCTTGGCTAGGAACGAACGAGGAGTACGGTCTCCATATCTACATAATACACAAATACAGAACACAACCGGAACTTGAACGTTTTATGATACGTATACTATCAACTTAACCCTAGAGACACGATAGCTTCTGGACTTGATACATCTCTATGCAAATGATAGACAAATGAATGAAGTGGTTAGTGTAACTAGGCATTGTAGTACTGCGTCTGCAAAGGGCAGAAATACAGACATGTGGTTTTAATAACTCGAAGTTCCTTCGCGCACGTTATTTTCTTTACTCTCGGGAGTCTAAATGTGCGGTATTCAGTGGTATCAGTGTCATGATACAGAGTCTTGAGATTAACTAGCATGCCATTCGGGCAGGGAGCTTGAACACTGCATCAAGCGGTCCATTTGATTATCATCATCATCATCATTTTTTGTTTAGTTATTATTATTTTTTTCGTTTTCCTTAAGTTTGCAAGGGAGCTTGTTGCTGTACGCTTCCAAAGTTTCAAATGTTATTAACTGCTTTCTCGAACGACACTTTGAATAATGGTTCAAGAAGACACCAAACCTTGTAGTAATGTGGTCCATTTCCATTTGTATTTATTCAGCAAGTTAAGAACTTTGTCTTACCCTACTGTTGCGGCAGTGATGAACCCCCACCACATTGCTTCCCAGAATCCTTTTAAGAACGTTGGCGGGATTTCCTCGGGGTTTTCTGCACAGTCCTTATTAACAAATGTATAAACATTTTGTAATTAATTTCTCAATAATAACAATAATTCCGTTATTTACCCTCGGCGGTATTTATAGCACTAATGCTAGTGGGGCCGAGTAAACGCCTGAAATAAATAATTCAAATGGAACTTAACAGGGCTATTTACAAGCGTGGATTTGAGCTCGGGACTACCGTGAAGTGCTAGCGGTCAGGGCGGGACTTAGTCTGTGGAGGAGCGTTGCGTGACGACACTAAAAACGGCTGTGTAGCAGTCTAGGCGGGACTTGAACTCGGGGTCTCTGAATTGCAAATCCAGCGTGCTCTAACCTCTCAGTCACGCTGCCTCCCTCTTACTTAGTAAAAGAGTGACAGAGCTAAAATGCTCCTCTGTCATTGGTCACCCAAGCCCTTCTTTCTTTCGCAACTGCTTTTCGCAATATTATGAGGCCTGTCCTATTACATTTAAGGTTCAGTAAAAATCGTCTACTTGTATACCCACAAGTTTGTTCGTGAGCAGCGAAGAGCAGCTAAATACTACGCTTTTCTATTCTGTTTAAATTGTTTATGTGGTAGAAAACATTTCTTACATTCAAATGAGAGGCCATAAGTTCATTTTCAACCCAGAGTAGCAAGTCTACGTGAAGTTTTGTATGAATCGATTGAGCGGACACTAGAATTGCATAAAGTGTTTTTAGTACTTCAACAAGAAATTGTCTCAACTAAGTTCTTTAAGGAAATGTATGGAGATCGCTCTGGAGAATTTGTATTTGGAGATTGGGACTTAAAGGGTTGATTCGTAAAAAACCTAAAGCTTACCATCATCCAAAACAAGAATCCGAACAACAAAAGAAATACTAAAATGACAATGGCAAGAGGCCAGCTTGTAAACAGTGCGTTGGTGATGGGGGCCTTCAAACGATCATGTTTGACAATGAAAGCTGCACCAGGGGTCTCCACCACGGGGACATACTTGTAACTTCCTAAATACGTCCGCTGGTCAGTGTAACCGTGGACAGGAAAAGTTAGATCATTACGGTGATCTATGGCCTCATTTAAATCTTGCTTTGTGTCCTTTCTCGCTGAATTATTTCGCCCGTCCAGGTTGTAATCTATCACGGATTTTCCGTGACCATTGTAACAGTCACCACAGCACTGAGGTACCATCTTGTCAAGAACATCCATGAAAATCCCGCTAATGTTCTGATTGGTGGATGAGCTGATGACGTAAGGCGGATTTAACCAGTAATTTGTGCTTAGTCGTTTTTCACAGTGGCACGTCTCTGAAACAAAATTGTGTAATTTGGAGAAGGATCAGCGCTTAATTGCATAGTACAATTAGGCCATTTCATTTGAGGCCTTAGTTCTCTGTAAATCAATATCTACGTGGTGAACTTTCAACCTTTTCAGCAGTTCTTTCAATACAACTCATTGTTTATCAATGGTCTTTTATTTATTTATTTAATTTTTTTGAGGGGGGGGGGGGGGTGGGGTGGGACCGGGATGACTTTGACCAAAAGACGTCACCATGTTTTTAACTACATTTTCCGACTTGCAGTTAACCCTGCAGATTTCATTGTCATAGCTTAGTCTTAAGTCCAGCCCTTATTTTGTGTTTATTTTGATTTCTAGACGTCTGTTTACCTTGCACCATCTGCTTACTATACACTCCTTCCCCTCGTTTTGTAACTCCTGCTATCCTGATGTCATAAGTTGTAAAACTCTGTACATCATCAAGTGTAACTGAATATGTGTCAGCGTCAACAATTTTCTCCCTTACGGGCTCATCTTCAACACTCTTTCCGCCAACCATGACTGCTTGATATTTGACCAGGTAGCCTACATGGACGTTATTGTAAATACCTTATTTTAGTTTTATTGCATGATAACTGTTGATCTCTGGGTTATCTCATCTTATCGCTAGGATGTATTTAACCCCTTCCTCTTTCGAAAGGCAGCGGCAGCTCCTAAAGGCTAGCGAATTCTCCGTCATCAACGCAATTATCCATTTGCCCCTGGAACGATTATTAAGACGATTTGAACCTCTTGTCTTTTCGAGTTTGTGAAATCCTTTGGAGTTATACGATTTGTTGTTGAATTTTCCTTCCAGCGCTCCTATCTATCTAGTATCAAAAGAAGTATTGAAACTTTTCACACGCTTAAAAGATGACTGAAAGAGGGTAAATTTACTGCATTGATTTAAACCTTTATAGAAATGGTTTTGAGTTTGCGGTAGCGGTTGCGCTCTAAGTCATATGTATACCTACACGAAATACCTACCCGTTATAATACCATTGGCTTCAGTTTCTGGGATTTTCTTCCACTGGACTGGGAGTTGGTTCGTGCTGGTTGAAGCCATAATGGTTATGTTTGATGGCGGTGCACTGGGAACTAATTTCACACGGAGAGAATCAATTCAATTGTTATTAAAGTTAAGTTTTTCCTTATATCTTTTGAGGTAATTGTTACAGCAAGGAGCATTCAAATGTGACCTCCTTTAATTAATTCACATTCTTTCATGCAGATATTAACCAATCAGAAGTCGAGGACAGTTTCCAGCTGGCTTCTGATTGGATTAAATCTGCACGAAAGAATGTGAGTAAATCAAAAGCGGTCACACTTTTGGGGTCCTTGCTGTGAAAGCTTCTCTATATTCCATGACAAATTTTGAATTTCCTCTATTGCTTTATTAAGTTAAACTTCTTTCAACAAACGTAGGGGTTAATTTTGGTGTTTGGAAACGATAGCCTTCATGGCGATGATAACGACGATAGGAAAATCACAAATACCTCTACCAATAATAAGCTAATCCTACCACTGTCGAGAGTTGTCACGTTAATGGAAGGTGACACAGGCCCATCTTCATGTGCGCCAGAAGCCTTAACACGCAGTTGATACGTGGTTTTCGGCCTCAGTCCGGACAAAAAACACGATCTCTTTCCATATCCCTCTATTGTTACGTGTCGCTCGGCCCCACCGTTTACAGGACGGTACATAACAGTGTAGTCATTTTGATGGACCTCGGCCTCGTCATTCTCTGGAAGCGACCATCTCAGCGATATTGCATCCGATAATACTAAGACGGCATGGAGGTTATTAGGAGTTAAGTCTGAAGCTGCGGTAGTAAGATAATGCCGTGCGCAAAATTAGCAAGAGACAATCGTGAAACCCTTCTATTTCAAAGGTAAAGTTAAAGAACAATCTCATAATATGGGTTTGAGAAAGTAAAAAGATGTTTTTCTCCGACATGAAAAAAGGTTCAAAATTGTGCGACCTACCACTATCATGTCCGGTTGTAAACTCCACCCAGTCAGAAGGCGGGCTGTTTTTACCATCAGAAGTTAAAGCTAATACTTCAACCCTATAGGTTGTTTCTGGAGTCAGCTGGTCTAGCTGTGTCTCAGTGGTTTGTACATCCGGGATGTCCAACTCAGTGGGAATCCCATGACTTGTGTAGGTTAATCTGTACCCCGTGACCAAACCAACTGCTGCGCATGCTCCGTCGTAAACCCAATCTAAGATTGCACTGGTAGCTGTGATGTCACGGGTAGTAAGCTGGTTTGGCGAATCACAAGGAGCTAAAGATTGATGATTTTAATTATTGATCTTAGTGGTACTAGAGTTTATTACTAGACACTTTAATTTGTCCTATAGTCATACTGATAGTCCGTGACTACCGGCGTACATTTTAGTTGCCATCAAGAGACAAATTTACGCTCCTTTTGTTGTATCAGGAGCCGACCAATAGGGCTCCTGTCCTATGTAATGATAACCGAGTTTCTGGTACATCATTATAATTTGATTGTATTTTCAATCAAGCGTGACATTGACATTATTTTCAGCCATTTTAGCCGGAAGTATTGCCGATATATGTCACCACTAAAAAGTTTCCTACAGGTAGCTTAGATTTTTCAAATATTTTGAATGAATGTACAGGTATCTCTTGTTAGTACCGGCTTTCATTTTCTAATTATTTGCTTTACAACTCAGAAACGAGGACCACTCATACATACCTGGCTCGGCGTCTGTGGAGATATTTGCCTCTCCTCTAATAATCTGTCCAGTCAACAGTGCTGTCACTTGCACCACATAAACTGTAGAGGGCCTTAATCTGTCAATCAACAGACTGTGGGTCGTCTTTGAAACGTTTTTAACAGCTGTAGAGACCCAGTCTCCCTCCAGGGCCCAATACCTAACGCTGTATCCATGAATCAGGTCGAGTGAGAGTGGGTTCCAGAACACTTGTATTTTACTCTCAGATACATTGTGGCCCGTGACGTTAAGCTTATAATCTAGTGAACAAAAGTAAAAGACAAAATTGTGGAACTATGGTAGTTTTTGTCCTCCTTGACATTTTGCAGAGTTTTTTAATTTATGGAATTATTATGCTAAGCGCTGTAAAATGATTGATACGTTATACACACACATTCAGGAAGCTTAGATTTTTTATTTGATCAACTGACAAAAATCGTAAATTTTCACATACCGCTTTTATCTGTGGAAATGTTTGCTTCACCCCTAATGACTTGTCTAGTTAAGAGAGCTGTCACCTGCACCGTGTAAACTGTGGAGGGTTTTAACCTGTCAATCAACAAACTGTGCGTCGTGTTTGAAACGTTTCTGATACCTTCAGCGTCCTCGCCGTCTGTCAAGGCCCAGTACTTAACCCTATAACCTTGAATGTCAAGTGGGACTGGATTCCAGTAAACTTGGATTTCACTGCCAGATACATTGTGGCCAGTAACGTTAAGCTTGTATTCCAACGAAACTGAAAAACAGGAATCCCTTTCCTCCGTGGAAATATTTACTTGGCCTCTAACAACCTGTCCACTCCTAAAGGCTGTGACCTGTACCACATAGCTCGTAGAGGGTTTTAAGCTGTCAATCAGCAGACTTTGTGTTGTGTTGCACACAATCCGCGCACTCGCAGACTCTTTATTCTCTTTCTCGCCCCAATACTTCACCATGTAACCTTGAATGCCAAGCGGGACTGGGCTCCATAACACTTGAAAACTACAGGCACTCACATTGTGTCCCGTCACGTTTAGATGGTGCTCTTTTAAAAGAAGGAATAAAGCGGCAATAATGTGAATTTAAATGAAACATTTTCTCGCTTAGCCTGGAGGAATTTTGTTCCTTTAACTGTAGTAATGAAAGGTTATCGAATTGTAAGTAATTTCTTACAATGAACATTTTCTAATTTTAAACAAAGCCATTGGCTTATCTTGGGAGGGCCTGGGAAGCATACGGTGATGATGATGATGATGATGACGAGGACGATTATGACGGTGTAGGTGATGATGATGATGTTGATAATGATGATGACGACGATGTGGTTTTGATCATGGTTTTGATGCGCATTTGATCATATTAACATGTATCTTGCGCAATATAAATATTAAATTATTATTATTATTATGTGGTGATGTTGACGACGATGATGATGATGATGATGATGATGATCACGATAATGTGATGGTATGGGTGGGTTTCACAGTCTCTATACAGAAGCAATGTTGGAAATATTCTGTTCCTAACGAGTTACCTCTCAGAGTCTGCACAGACACCTCATCACTGCATTCTGTGATAACTCCTTGATACTCTGTAGCCACACATACTGTGTAATTAGTTAGCGCATTCAGTCCCTCGATAGTGTGTGGACTGTCGCTTACAGTGATGTTCTTTTTCACCCCATTTGCAATCTGTTCCCACTGGACAACGTACTGTAGGCTCACATTCACGGACGCTGTTAAGGCTGGGCTCCAACTTACTAACACCGAGGTGGGACTGATTGGCTGGGCTGTTACGTTTTGTGGGTGAAGGAGATCTAGAGGAAATCAGTAACACTGCATCAGAGGCGCATTTTAGAAATAACTAGCAAACCAACTACAATAAACGTATAAATTTACCAGTAAATTAAGGTACATGCTAGTTAACTGAAAAACAGAGCACCTCTGTGATTTTTTTGTCCTGTGCTTATAACCTGCCGACGATTAGTACGCCTCTCTTATTCACTACCGCGCTTAAAAATTTGCCATCTTTTATTATCTCTATAAAGTGCAATTTCCACATTGCGGATCCGACCACATGAACCCTGTATATGGCGTGCTCTTCACAAGTCTTATCGTAGCTCAGTGGATAGAGCACCACCACAGTATTTGGGAGGTTATAAGTTCTAATCTTGTCGAGCATTTTCCTGCCAGTGTGTGTGTCTGTGTTTTTTCTAATTTATGTTACCATTCATGCGTGGTTTTTTCAAAGAACAAAACGTTATTTCGCCAATTAAACTTACGTCCCAGTGGTGTCTTCGCCATCAGGGTTTCACTCCAAACGCCATCTTTAATGGTAAACGCAGACACTTGCACTCCATACATCGTGCCAGGTTTTAAATTAACTAGCTCAGTTCTTAGTGTATCGTGGGTAATAGTCTGCACAGTCCAATTGGTAAGGGCTGCTTGCGCATGCTCCCTGTAGCGAACTTTGTAGCCTCGCAAAATCCCATGAAGAAACTTTTCGTCAACTGGTTTCCATTCTACGTTAATCAAACCTGTGCCGTTTGACTGGACAGTTACGTTGTTTGGAGGGCGGCTTGCAGCTAGGAACGAAAATAATTATAGGTTTATCGCTACCGTAATTAAATATTTGATTTTCCTTTAATGTAGGATTTATCCAGTTAAGACCATTGTGTGCTAGTCACTGTGATTTGACTCTTTTAAGAGTCAAATATTTACAAGAACAATAGATCCCATGATCTAACCCTGCGACGGTTAGGTATAGCTACATCGTGGATGACATCAGCATTGGTCACTGACAATGTAGATAGAAGTTTTGTCTAAGGTACCAAATGTAGATAAAGAAGCTTAAATACTTGAGAGTATCTTTTTACTCATAATCGCTCACATTCCGGTTGTATACCTACACCTTCCCATTAAACAATACATGCATACGCCTTCTCGCTGCAGTGACGGATGGGACGGATGGGAGGGGCTCGGGGGGCCCGCCCCCTCCCCCCACGCTTATTTTTCGACCAAAATGAGGCCAGAAGAGCGGAAAAAAATTTTTTTGGAGACCGCCCCCCACCCCCACTCCCCCATTTTTCTGAAGGTCTGGATCGACGATTGCGCAGTACAATACAGCGCAAAACTCCCGTAATCGACCACCCAAAATGTAAATGATTCATTTGAGAGGAGAACCACCACAGGGTCTCCTACTTGTAGGTCGGATAATTTATTGCCATAAGCTTACTTTAAGTCCCTCTTGTGCTCTGAGTTGCGTAGTACCGTACCGTAAACATTGAGATCAGACTATACAAGCGTTAATCAAAACAATGGAATCCTGAAACTGTCTTCCTGAACGTGGTCGCGGACACTTGACCCTCTAGCTTCAGTATCCACATACAAATTCTCCAAACTGATCTCTATATATTTCCTTTAAAAATTAGTTGAGAGAATTTGATAAAAGATCAAAGCATTTTCTCTTTGCTGATCATTTTGTTAATTTTCATAACTTATCTCTTGAGAATGTATGGATATCGTTAGGAGAAAATTGTTGTTGGCCACTATTGGGACTTAAAGGGGTTAACGAAGGGTGGTCTTTTTTTAGTAGTTTCAACGATCGTCTTAGTCTTGAAATGTCTTTGGTGTTTGGATAGATGGGAGGGGAGGTTCAGTGTCGTTTGTCGTACATTAAGGTTTTGACTGTAGAAACCAAGGTAACATTGAGTTTACCATCTTCTCCTGTGCTGAGATGGGTAAACTGAACCCCTCCAGCGCCTTTCCTTGTGTATCCAGACACCCCAACAAGGTATAGCGTGAACTTTTCTAGTCCCTGTAGTTCAACAGAAGTCGTAGACGCGTTGGTCCATGTGAAATTTTGAGAAGAACCTGGAAGAAATGCTTGGTATACGACTTTGTATCCTAAAAGGATTCCATTTGCAAGGTCATCAGGTATCGGCCTCCATTGTATTTTTATAGACGTGGAGCTTGTGTTAAATACTGATGTTATCGTAGGAGGCGCCCATGGAACTACAGATGAAAAATGAATGTAGCAAATGTTTACGTTATCATCGATATTCTCCGCGCAATTTAGTCTCTCCCGAATGATTTTTGTTAAAATTCCTTCTTTACGCCTTGTGATTTTTAAAAACCTCTTTTAAATTTTATTTCCCTTGGCAATTATGTTTCTGAGTATTATCGAAACTTGTTTTTTGTGACAATCAATAAGTTCTTTCTGAAACGGGCGATTCATTTGATGCCTCCCCACCATATGTATGGTTGTTGTCTGTCCTTCAGGGTCAAATTTGTTGGCCATGAAAAATCAATAGCCATATGAGGACTGCATGGTCATAAAAATAACTAAAGGTACAAAGCCTTCCTTTGAAACCACTGATAAGAGCAAGTTCAGTAGCCGCCATGCTGCAAGCAGTACTTTCGGTTACTTGCGACACGCGATTTTCTGCCACCATGTCATTAAGGTTGGGTCCAGAAAATTTAGAGAAAGTGGAAAAGGAGACTTAACAGCTATATGTTTATGTATATTATTTATTTGTTGATTTAATATCTTTATCAAAATCTGTGTCCAAAATTAGTTACTGGGGTTACTATGAAATTTTAACACAAGCTCAGACAAAAATTGGAGGAGGGGCAGTCCCCTGGGAACGCCAACCGGTTAGCTGGGATCCTGGCATCATGATACAAGAATCCCGGCTAACTAGGCTAGCTCGGTTGTCATGTAGTCAAGAAGGTGACAAATCGAGTCAGCCCGGTTCATGTAATTCTCTCCCCTAATAAACCGCGTTTTAACTGTATCACGTGTTCTTACCATGCTCATCTGTAGAAACTCGTGTTTGACCTTTAATGTTGTCTTGCCCAATCAGCATGGCTTTCACTTCCACAACATAAACCGTAAAGGGCTCTAAGAAATCAATCGATAGACTGTGAACAGTCTTTGATGTGTTCATGACACTTGCAGACTCTTCGCCGTTCTTCTGGGCCCAGTACCTCACATTGTAGCCTTGAATGTCCAATGGGACCGGGTTCCAGTACACTTGTATTTTGCTCCAAGTTAAATTGTGGCCAGTAACATTCAGGTGGTTTACTATTGAACAAAGTGCAGGATTCCACAGTTAAAGTTGTCAATTATAAAAGCAAGGAGAAAAACTAAGACTGGTTAAAACAGGGGATTGAATTGTTGTGTTGTGCCTTGAATACCGTGTTCAGTTTTAAGAGTGAAAAAGGGCTGAAAATGTAATGTGTAATGCTACAGAAACTTATTTTCTTTAACGGTTTCAATTTCACAAGACGTAACGACGGCCATGTTGGTGTTCCAAAACAATGTAACAGCAGCCATGTTTGCAAGCTAATCCCCCGGGAGTTGAACTCTTTTCGTTTTTAAACTTTTTCTCTTTTGCTTTCGTGCAATTATGTGTAGATGCCGGCCAAGTGAGAGAAAACGTTCTATTTAACCGCCCAAGTTCTTTTTTTTTTCTTCAGTCTACACTCATCAGATGTATTGTGCCGTATATAGCCTCTCTTCCCGGTTTCTGAGCTCACACCATTTACCTGCTGTTGTGACATTTACTGGTTCACTCGGTACACCATCGCCATGAACGTTAAAAGCCAGGACTCGTATGGTGTACCATGTTCCTGGCAGTAGGTTCTGGATCACGGTAGTGTAGCTGGGACCATACTCTGTTAGAACATCATAGTTTACAGCGCTGTCTGTTTTTTTGTATAAAACCTTGTATCCCTGAGAAGCACCTTGGAAGTCTTCCTCCCTGAGTCCAGTCCATGTTACATTTATTGACGAGTTATCGCGAGCATGCGCACTGATTACTTGAGGAGATTTGTTCGGCACTGTGACACATAACACCATGTTAATAGATTTTTCTGTTTGAGTTTAAAGCTGCACCCCAACAAACTATTAACTTAAAGTAGGAGGGGGACAGGAGGGGGAGGCTAAAGGACGCCCCTATCTCCTCTTTACCCTTCCCGTCTGCACACTCTTGCAAGTTTTTTTTCTGTCTTTTACCGGCCATAAGGGATGCAAACTCAATCAACATTTCGAATATGTTTAAGTCCATAAAGATTCAATCCAAGTACTTCTTTGGTGGTACCCTCCCTCCAGACTAATACGGCTTTGTTTTTGCAACCAGTGTAAAACAGGTGAGCTAAAAGAGGACTCGTTCCTAGTCGTTACTTACAGGAATGTGGAAAGAAAAATTGACACACGCAGAGGCTCTCTGCTAAACCCTTCCCGTTAATCATAGCGTGAACACAGAGAAGCGGCTGGGTACGAGTCTGCGGTAAAACTCTTCTTAAATTTGAATCTCAGTGCCGTAGCCAGACCAAACGGCCAACCGAGGCAGGCGGGAGTTGCTAGGGGGCTTCGGGGGCATGCCCCCCCCCCCCCCCCGAGAAATTTTGAACTTTAGTCTCTCGGAAATGCGATTTGCAGCGTTTTCTGGGCCTTTCGGTAACTTTTTTTCGAGTTAATTTAAGTGGAATTTAAAAAGCAATAATCAGAAACAAGCTACATAATCTGGGTGACCGTTAACCTCGCCAATGGTTTTGATCAGTATTTGTTCAAAAAAAATTTGAGTTAACGTACGTAGCCCCTTGAGATCGATGATATGGTAATTTTTTCATAGTATATTGACTGAATTGCTGAATTCTTTGTAATATCATGATGCGTTAAAAACATCCGATGATCGCTTATGTAAAATAAAAATGATCGGCGAAATTCGTCAAAATTTTACCGAGGCGAGTGCCTCGGTTAGCCTCATACTAGCTACGGCGCTGAATCTTAACCTACAGAGAGTGATGATTAATTTGGTTCGCTTGGTCTAAGAATGGAACCTTACACATTCACACAACTCCGTGATCCGATGGCCTGCTGCGTTCACAAGCTAATATATGGGAAAATACATGGTGAAAGAAACAAAGGCGCTTGTGTGGATATTGAAAAAAGACAACAGATGGCTTTGAAAACGGATTAGGGTGGATGAGATCTTAGGTACGGGCCTCCTCTCGAGCCACTTTGTCTAGCCTGCGTAGCAAGCGTTTCTGTGCGGTTTAGGAGCGAAGAACGAGGAACAAGAGTCAAAGACCGCGCGAAAAATGGCTCTCGTTTCATTTCTCGCGCGGTCAAAATCGAAAATCCCGAACCTCGGTCTTTTTTTTGCCCCGAAACTAAACGGAAACGCTTGCTACGCAGGCTACACTTTGTCAAGAGATGTGCTAGCATATTTTCATTCATCGTGTAACAATGTAAGACGTCTTTCACACAATACCGTTAACAAAGCTTGTTTCTAACGATTCCATGGCCACATTTCCGAGCGATTTGTTGATTTTCAGTGCCTCCTCCAACCGTAGAATGTCCTCATAGGATAGCTGGCTAAATGTCAGTTCTAGATTGACTACAACACTTCCGGCACTAAGAGAGGAACACAGCTCGTCTTATTTATTTACCAGTATTCATTAACGTACATTGAATTATGAATAATGGTCAAGGGGTGTCTTTCAGGCATTGCATAAACAGTGAAAAAGCCGATTATCTTAATGGAGTGAAAAGAAATTGACTGTTGTTTTCTTTTTTTGCGGCGGAGCCTATAGAAAATGGAAACCTATCGATGCACGTCAGCGTACGAGCAGACTCTTAGGAAGGGTGAGGGTAGTTCTGGAGTAAGCCTGACCCAGACTGGGGAAGTATTTTCTTAGCGGAAATCTGGGCAACCTGGTGTCTAACTGAAGCGTTTATTTGCAGGAAAAATTGCATGAACGCTGTCGCGTTAGAAAAGCTTTCTTTCTTCATGAAGTGAAGCTTATTAACAGCTTATTTCAAAGTTAAATGAAAACCTTAAACTCTTCCATAAGAATGAGTCATGTAAGAATGCAGATATGGTACTAAACCTGAAGTTGTTGATGTTGACACCGGTGAAGTAATGATTTCTTTCAAAGAAGGTGGAAAACTGAAAGAAACGAAACAGTTTTTAGGTTCTTATGACCTATTTGTTCAACGTTTTTAGTGTCTCAAAAGTATCCGTTTTCAGTCACACATTGTAGGATTTTGATCGTTTTAGTGCCTGGTTGAAGAATTCGCAATTGAGACTCACATATGGGCTGATTCCTGTGCACAAAAGGGATTGCAAAAGAGGATGATCTATTAGCTTTTTTACCTGTTTACTCATATGGTCGACAAATCTGTGGTATATCTCACTCTCCAGATCTCGAAGTCTCTCCTGCCATGTTTCATTGGTTAACCTCACTTTTAATTTCACTTTCTTAGGTGTTGCTGGATGGAATAGTTAATAACAAGTGTTAATCATTAGTCTTCCTCAATCTTTACTGTCTGGCAAGCAAACAAGCCTCCCGTTAAATCAGAAAATATAATTTTACAAAACGAAATCTTTTGAATCAACTTTCTGAGGCAATTACCACAACACCCTTTTAAGCGTCAGAGAGACTTTCCTTCAATTATTAAACCTGGCGCCGGGCTGGGCCTTAACGTTATGGTATTTCTCCAGCCTAGTCCCTAGGCGTTCTCTCTTGATCCGTTGTCTGCGCGAACTCTGAGAGAGAGCGGGCGAGCATCTCTCGGTGACGTCACAGCTAATGGTAGAGTCCAGGAATGACCGAGCCGAAAATGCCTTGGGACTAGGCTGGTATTTCTCAAAGTGGGCCGTTGTTTTAGCTTTTTATTACTGTTTTATGATTGGCTCTGATTATGACAGCATTTTCGTAACCAGTCAGAGCAGAAGACAAAATTCGAATCCATTTCAGGTTTTAAAAACAAATCGTCGTCCACAGGTACGCTTTTAAATTATTTTCGTTCGCAAGTACTCCTTTCTGTTTAAAAAAGGATATTTTTATCTGTATTGCCTCGAATTAGAATACACATGACCGACAGTGTTGTAGCTAAACGGCCGATTCGGACCCAGACCCTCGAGGTGTTGGTACTTTACCTCCGCGCTCAGTATTATAACGCTTTGATTTTCAGAAACTAATACTTGTGGCTGGAGCCTTAGACATAGTAGTTGCTTCTCGTACTCAGGCGTTATCAAAGGGTGAATTTCAGTGGCAGGCAGCGCCAAGATGTAAGGTACGTTAGACGAAAGATTATGTACCTCTAGCAGTTTCCCAGAAAATTCCTTCCGCTTCATCATTAGATAACGCCCTGTGCCATATCGCCAGCTCATCTATACCAATTCTTCCCCTGTTAGTTCCTATAAATACTGCTTTTCTATCGACCAAAAGCTGCCTATTCGGTTTAGTGCAGTTGTTGTGAGGTTGCAATCTGTGTCCGTTAACAAACACTTTTATGTTTCCTGGATGGCTCCATACTATTACCGCGTGATACCACGCTTGGGTTGGAATGGTAAAGCTGCAAATAAGAAAGAAGGTATTCTGAGGTTCGAATCGCACCATGGGACTGCTGGGAGAAAACTTTTGGCCTCGGTTCCCGCACAACGGTGTAATAGAACAAAGCAACCTCATCCCCAGGGTCTTCTCGTTATCCTACCGCCGCTATATTGGAAAACGAGAAGACCCTAGGACGAGGTTGGAAATAAAGCGTTTCTTTCACATGGCCATCAGCGATGCAAAAGAAAGTGAAACTTCTACTACCACAGGAATGGTTTAGAACACCAACATGGCCGCGGGTTCTTTCAATTGTTTTGGAACACCAACATGGCGTAAGTGATGTCATCTGAAAACGCTCTATTCACTATCGTCACATGGACCATAATGCACCTTGTTTACCCCCAAAATTTTGCGTAACCATTGTTTCTAATTTCTCCTGGGTATTACAGTCATATCAAGAGAAATTGAAGACAATGCTTATGCAAAATTTTGGAGTAAACAAGGTGCATTATGGTCTATGTGGAAAAGTTGAACAGCAGTGCCGGATCCAGACCTTGAGATAAGGGGGGGTGGGGGGGGGCGCCGGTCATCCAGACCGTTAGAAAGGGGTGGGGGCAGTCTCCAAAAACATTGTTTTCGCTCCCTCGAGCCTCAGCTTGGTCTAAAAATAAGGGGAGGGCCGGACCCCCGGGCCTTTCTCCTAGATCCGCCACTGAATAGGCAAGAAAATAGGACCCACCAAAGAGAGTATGAATGGGGTGAACAGATAACTCACGACAAATGGTCACTAAATAACATGAAAACTGAGAAAGCGCTGAAAATCTGACTAACAACTGACCGTTTGATGACAAAGCATTTTAGCTAATAAACCTGTGACAGTTTCCGGGTGTGGGCGGCCAACACGCGCCCATGTTTGCATGGTTTTTTTAGCATTTGTATTAGATACGTCCTTGATTTGATTACAAATTTGGCAAAAGAAAACGATCAGTTGTTGCTATGATGTCAGAAAAATTCGGGACAAGATGAAAAACAACGAGTATCTGTTTAAAGCCTGAAGTTCATGCCTAATTAAACCGTGGTAGTGATAACTTTCACACCAACAAAAAACAAAGTAATACAGCCTCGTCCCCCAGCGCAATAACGAATTCTCTTGACGAGCGTAAGTTACATTCGAACTCGCCGAGGAGGACTGTGAACGAGGTTGGCAGTAATAGACGTACCTGTAGGAACACCTGTGCGTTTTTGACGTCACAAATGCCTCAACCACACCTTGACGCCTATCTTGTATAACAGCTCGTACGCCGAATCCCTCGTGGTTATTATAGTGACTTCTGGCTATAATTTTATTCAAGGCTGGTCGTAGAAAAAACGTAGAAGATATCGTGTGACCTGGATACTTAACCCATAAAGCCATTGACAGCCCTTCGGTACAAACGGATGGTCGGTCAAAACAAAAAGGTGTTACGAGTTTGAAGCGATATCTTGCATACAGCTGGATGGCTTTATTTACGGGGCCATCGACAAAAGTTAATGAATTTTTATTATCACTGTCATATGGGATAAAATGGCCATCACTTTTCAAATCTTCCTCTGTGTCCGCAAAGTACTGAACGCTTTCCTTGTAAATCGTGTCCACAAAGGCTAAAAAATGAACAATAGGACCGCCATTGTTATACACCTGGGATTTGTTTATCAGCAGTGCGCACTCTCATTGGTTTCTTCTTGGTCACATGACATATTACATCTCACCATTTTCACATAGACCAAATGCACCTTGTTGACCATTGTTTCAAATTTCTATTGGGCGTTAAAGTCGTCCCATGAGAAATCAAAGTCATTGGTTATGCAAACTTTTGGAGGGTGAACAAGGTGTATTAAGTTCTATGTTAAGATGATAAATAAAACTCTTTCCCGCTGAAAGGTTTGAGCGGACCTGTGATGTCAAGTGGGTAAAAGAACACCTCACTCTGACTGGTCCCTCAAAAAACTGATTAATGTTTCAGTGTTTCCCTCGGGACCAGTCTTGAACAGTTTAATATCATTATTTACCAAACGCCATTATCACGATATTATCCTCTGTCTTCGCTGATCGGGTTACTGGTCTTTCTGGGATTCAAATGGGCGGATTTTGCCCCTTCTGTAGAAAAACGCATGCTCAACTCAAATCTTATCAACCGGATAAGAACCTCTCTTTCGTCTCGTCTAAGCAACAACGAAAAAAGAGGTGAACAATTTTCAGGCTATAATTAAGATACCATTGGAACGTCAAATGACGTCATCACTCCGAACATTCGCCATTTTGGATCTACCATCTTAAGTGCGCCATTTTGTTCTTCAATCGACAATGTAAAATTGTACCAATATAACGGAGGTGGGGTGTGGCAATAAAGAGAGAAGGGGACGCACGAGGAAATTTACTACAAGAGGATTCTTTGAGAAAGATATCGTTTTAAAATGCTGCCTTACCGTTTGTGCACCACTCAGTTACCAGTTTTAGGTCTCCACAGAAACATTTACCGGTGTCACGATCACAGAAGCCTGGTGCTTGGCACTGGGGCTGGCAAACTGGCCCTGCACATGAAACAAAACGAGAATGGAGATATTTTGTTTGAATTGCAATGGATCAAAGCCGGTCCACTACTCCCACACCCACCAACCAAACTTCTCGAACGATAGTCTAGTGAAAAGTTGCAAAGACTACGGCATACAGATAGGAAACCTTATAAGAAGGCTCGAAAGAGCATTCAGCCATATGCGCGCGCAACTTGCAATGGTCATTCAATCCCATGGACACTTGTTAGCTTACTTTTTGTGCTTTGCCAAGATATTCACCTCTTATTTCTGCAATCTCTGCATCAGTAAGGACCCTCTCAAACAGCTTAACATCTCGAATGTAACCTTGGAATCTCGAGTTTCCCACGCTCTTTCCAATGTAGAAATGTTGCGCAAATAACAAAAGATCATGAACCGTTTGTTGTATCTCTTTAGTATCATTCATGATTAAACTGGTGATCCGATCCTTCTCATTCCACGTTACGGCCACGTGCGTCCACGTGTTTGGTTCTAGAGCAGAACTATAAAAATAGCAGTTGGTGTTTAGTTACAGGATGTTACTACCCTTATAATTCTTAAAATTACCTGATTGCAATTTGTGTCTGAGAATCAAGATCTAAGCTTTTCAGACCATTAATAATTTATAAAGAAAATACAAGGGAAATTAATGTTTAATGAGTGTTTGGAAATCATATGATCTCCTTTTAAAATCATTTTGTTTGAGAAGTAATATCGAGCATTCGACTCAGTGTTTCATCACCAGATGAAACGCCTCGAAGTTAGTAAAACATACTCCTTTGCACGTCATATTTTCAACTCCCTTCTCGGTGTTTCATCTGGTGATTAAACACTGCGTCCCATGCTTGATATATTTCATCTATGTTGTTAGGTTGCCATGGTTGCAATAGGTACCTCCTCCGCAGGAAGCTTCGTTTTTCGTACAGAGGCGAGTAACTGGTGACGAAGCACAAGGGAAAATGGGAAGGAGAAAGAAGAGAGGCAAACCACCCGTTTTCTCCTTCCCGCGCTCCTTTGCGCGAGAAAGAGAGACTTCTGGATACGAGGCAGTTGCAATAGCCTGTTTTGTTGGTTTTACTTTTTTACCGGCCAAAACTTGTGTTCTTTTGAGATTGTCATCGCCAGTTCTTCCTGAAAAAAGCGGGTAGATCATTTAAATTCAGCCAAAATCTGATTTGCTAAAGTCTCGAAAAGTACGATATTTGGCGTAACTTAGACTTAGCAAAGAACTAAAAACGAACAAGGTCATTTCAGCGGTTTAAAGTATTTAAGATCCTTAACTTGGAGATTTACAAGAAATATTGTTCTTAAGTGTTTAAAAACGGGAACTGTGGAATCGTCGGGGCCGCTTGTCAAAATGATTCGAGTTCGATCTATCTTTTAACGAAAACATTCGAGACTTTTGAGGTACATGATAGTAATACATTTACATTTAATGATGATTTTATACGATTTAGAATATTTGACAATGGTTTTTTTAAGTGAAGTGTCTGTATACTGGCTACCAGGAGAAGCTGAGTGCACTAGCAATAACATTTGCATCTTCAAGTTGAAGGCCCGGGGGGGGGGGACTCGCTATAACGGCCTATACGGGGAGGCTTCGCCTAAAAGGGCTACCTTTTACAGGCTTCAAGTATATGAAAGGTTTTAATTGTCGAAGTATATGAAAGGGTAGGGAAATCTGTTATTTTGGTCTGTGAAAGGGCCCAAAGGGCTAAAAAATGCATTTTATGGCTGTGAAAAAGTCGAGAAAACGTTCCGGTTTTGTAATTTATTCATATTTTAAAGAGAGTACTTTTGCAGCCGTTTAAAGGGGCGCAAAGTTCTAAACTAGGTATGTGAAAGGGCACCATTTGCCAATAGAAGGTATGCGGGTACCTTTTGGCAAAAATGGTGTATAAAAGGGTCAGACCTCAGACGAAGCCTTCCCAGATAAAGCTTTGTTACGTATCCCCCTCGGAGTTCAAGGGAAGAGACCTACCTTGACGTTAGGTTAGCTACCAATAGGCCTTCTCTATTTCTCATCTGAACTACAATTCTTTCACTTGCTAAGTTGATCTCAAGCTGGTCATGTGACGTTAAGATACTCCCTTCATGGTCAGGTGAGCGTGTCAATACCCACAATGCCACTGAAAAGCTGACGTTGCTAAGGTCTGGGATTGGAAGAACAAGTGGTGACGTAAAACCATCCAGATAAGCCGCGTGCCAGCCTTCATGTACCTCAAATGTTGTATTTCCTTCAAGACTGAATTTTAAAAGTCACATCTAATTAACAAATAATAAACTAGCAACAGAAAAAAAAGAGTTTAAGTTTACTACGAATTCTCTGAACCTTGACAAAATACGTACGTTATATTTGCATCCGTGCCATCCAGTCGCCAGTAAGCAATCTGTTTGAGAGGGAAACCTGGAACCAAACCAAGATTACAGTTTTGTGATATAATATACCATAAATCACTAACAAAAATCTCTGTTTGGTCGAAAGTTGATGGTAATAAACTTAGACCAGAAGAAGGATCAAAATGCGCCACTCGTCTTCTTCACAGCTGATAGCATCACAGCTATGACCAATAACATTTAAATACGCAACCAGCTTCGATTTCCGGGAGAAGCGGTTCTCCCTATTATGGCATATACAGAGAGTTTACGCCCGAAAGGAGTACCTTTTTCATGCCTCAGATGCAATTTGTGGCTGTGAAAAGTTACGAAAACGTCCTGAAGACTATCCATTTACAGCAGTTAAAAGGGATGCAAGGTTCGAAACTTGGTATGTGAAAGGGGTGCCGTTTGTCAACATAAGGTATACGAAATGGGTACCTTTCCTGTCGAAGGTCCTATATAAAAAGGTAAGGGCTTGGACCTAAGGGCGGAGCCTTCTCGTTCAAAACTTTGTTTAGGGTTTTCAGTCCCCGTCGACAAGTCCTATTCAGGATCACACCCACACTTAGAAGATAACATGTCAACTCATCGTCATGGGCCAATCGTGAGTTCAAACCATTTTTATCCTATAAAAATTACTTAAATTTTGAGAATTAAAAGCTGTTATTACCTTCACCTTCGTTTCTGCAAGATCCTTTAGACAGCATTACATCATCGATTGCGATATCTCCTCGGTAACCATTTCCAATGCCCCCTTCTATGAATATCTGCAAAGTGATTACATTTTAGACATGCATTCAGATAAAAACAGGCAAATAAGGCAGAAAACTCGGCCAGGCGGAGCGGGAAATTATCCCATACCCAAACGGGTCGCACAGGACTATCTAGCCCATATATAGGAGTAATCCCCGCGGTCCAGTGGTATAGATGTGTACAAGGTACTAGCCAGGCCGCCGGTTGGTGCTCGAGCAGAGAGTCACTTTCTAGACACGTTTCTCTTTCACAACAGTGTTTTCCATATACTTACTTAAGCGGGGTCTGTTGCTCAAAAGAGGTTTAACTTATTATAAATGAACGTGTTTGTCAAATGCGCACCTGAGAAGGCAAACCGTCATCACTGTCTAGTAGGTCTATTAGCACCAGTTTCCATACGTCTCCTTGATCACCCGTCACACCCCAAAGCAATGTTTCCAGGCCTCCATCAGTCACGTGATATACTTTCAACCAACCAATGTCTTCGCCGGACATGTGGTAGATGAATTCCATGCATCCAAAATATGAGCCTGTGTTATGGTATCTGAGGCGAGCAACGTCACCGGGCAAACGGGGATAAGACGCTTCAAGGTAGAGATAATTACCAGGCGCTACTAAGGGAATAACGTATAAGACATTGCCAGTTAGGGTGATTTTCGTATGACCTTGAAAAATAAATAAAGAATAAATAAATAAAAATAATAAATAAATAATGGTTTGGAGGTAGCACATCCACAAAGTGGTTCTTCGTTCACCTGATTCCTGGTCGAATTGGAATCTGGAAATGTTGGTTTTTGAGGAGAGGGGAAAACCAGAGTACCTGGAGAAAAACCTCTCGGAGTAAAGGAGAGAACCAACAACAAACTCAACCCACATATGGCGTCGTCGCCGGTTTCGGGTTTGGTTTGGTGAGTGTTCATTATTTGTTTTATCAACGAATGGCTGAAAAGATCAACACATGGACTCTTCGTTTTCCAGCTCAAGAAAACTCTAATATGGAGAAGGAATTGTTCGGTTGGCCAATCGTGTTGTAGTATGACGTCAAGCGAAGTATCGATTGATTTCTAGAAAGTTCACGGGCATGAAGTCTTCTCACCCGAGCGTTCGCTTAACCAACCAAAAGCCACGCGCGTTTGTGTCCCTTTCGATAAACCAATCAAATCGTTCTTATTTCCATTCGTTTGTTGTTTCTGTTTTGTTCGCCCGTTTTTATTTCAAGGTCATACGAAAATCGCTCTAAACACATGCGCTCCTAGCGCCAGTTACTGGATTTATCGCGGTCAACACTTGTCTACTAACTATATCACGGTACCGTACACGGGCGAACGGAGGAGATGAAAAAAGGGAGAGGGCCAAGAATAAACATAATAAACCTCGATAGAGACCGTTTTGGCTTTTGTGAAGTTGCTGGGAGACTGGGTCGGTTTTGTGTCGAATTTCACCTGAGACCATTTTGGGGAGAAATTTAGGCCGCTCTTCCATTCAACAAAAGTTCCAGTTTTAAATTTCGGAAATTCAACGTGCCCGATGGAAAAGTTCTTTTTTTTTTTTCGCACAGACCTGCAAAGCCCCCCTCCCAAGCCACTACGCGTTTGGTTATTGTTCTTGTAAGCAGGATGCAAAAGAGCGATACTGGGGACAACAGTTTTGTCAAATGGAAAGGGACAATTAGTTATTACCGGCCGAAATGAGCGGACCGGTCAAAGTTGACCATCTTCAAAGTTGGTCCCAAATATTCCAAACCGAAATTTATGGAGTTTTGGGCTGAATGAAAAGCGCCAGGGGCCCATTTTCTACGTAATCTAGTGATAGCCAATAAAAGAAGCCATAAACAGTCCCATAGTGCACTTCGGCATAACATCGATCCAGCCTTTCGAGTAACTTCAAAGTAAGTTTGTTCTTATTACCCCGATGACAGTTGGGGCCTGTGTAGTTACTTGGTGTACATCCGCTATGAAGAGTCCAGTTGAAAGTATCTACGTCATCAACATTTCGCCAGTTACAGAGCCCGGAGTTAAAGGGGCAGTGATCCCAGAGAGGCTGACTTTCTAAACGCAAAACAAGCAAAACAGAGAAGAACGTTGGGGAAAATACAGGATTCATAATCTTATTGGTATCTGTTTATCCATATCGCAGAGGATTTATAATTAGTCAATTCGTCTTGGAATTTTGCGTTCGAGTGAGAAAACAGGAGTTCAATTTTGTGTGCTACCGGAAAAGCCGGATTTGAATTTTGGCTTTGATTGGGAAATCCGGATTCAAATTTTGCGGCTTACAGTTCATGACTGGTATAGCTAGGGAATAGAATTATTAGCAGTAAATAAATAGAACACATGATTCCTTTAGGAAATTTCCATTTTTTTTTTTTTGCTTTTTCACTTAGTTTATAAATTTCTGGTTGGGGAAACTTAAAAAAGTCCTAATGGCCGTATTCGTATTCAACTGCCGTCTCAAGTGTGAAAACGGCCAGTGATGCAACAGAAAACAACTTTGAGTTGTCTGTTTGTACGTTTGTAGAAAGCTCCAGTGTCATAAAACCTTTAAACTATATTTCCATTTTTTTCTTATTGTATGAATTATGTCTTTAATTTCATTTTTCGAGGGCTTAATATAATGTTGTACTTGCATTATATTTATTGAACTTACTCTGAACTCTCCCTGCAGGTACGCTTGTCCAAGTCAGAACGAAACTAAGTACATAAACACGTAATAAGAACATTTCTGCAAGAAAAAATCGACCACAATCAGCACTGTAGTGACGTCAAACAACTTGATAAAATTCTTGTCAGGAATACTAATTGTGTTGAAGATTCTGTACACAAGATATCTTGAATTAGGTACGAGTGGTGGACGTGAATTTATGACATCTAATCCCCCTGCTAGGCGCGCTTTCAGTCGTGTTGAATTCTTAGGCCATGTTGGAATGGATTCCTTGAATGTTATAAATTGTTAGACACCTTTCGCTGCAATGGGACCTTTTAGTTGCCGTTGAATTAACAGCAGCGCAAAATAATACAGCGCGTCTCATATTGTGATCGTAAAAGAACTTGTTTTAACTGCTAAACGACAGACCCCTTATAAAAATGAATAAATGGTTTTGTAAGGTAACGTTTAAAGCTTACCTGTGTTAGGAGCAGTTATTTATCGTCCGAAACCCTCTCTTTAGAATTAACAGACAGCATCTGTTAAAACGCCTTTTTCTAGGAGGTTAAATATCAATTATTTAAACAAGTAACATCGGTGCCGTCAATACTAAATTATTCATCACAATTTCTAACAAAACACCTATGAATGCTCCATTTAAAAATATTTTAAACTTTGTCTCACGCTGTGAGAACTCTAACTGCACTTGTCCTCAGGAGATTCTTTCCCACAGACGAATATTTTTTTTTTATGTTGACAAGTTGGCATGCACAGCCGACGTAAGTCGTCAATTTTCAGGCTTCTTAGTCGCAGCCATATACCTGCTTTGCAGATTAACACCTTTAATAATTTTATATGGTAAAAGTAAAAATGCACACTTGAAACACTGTCCGCACAATTCCCCAGACGATTGTCTTCAAAGTTTAATAACGAGCCGAAATTCAAATAACTCGACAATTAAATGCTAGGATTCGCAGCTACAACCGCGGAAAAAAACAGTTGAGACGGTTCCATCTATTTTCTAACTTTTGCGCCCTACTCCCGTCTCCTCTAAACAGAAAAAAGTAAGCCACCTCCCCACCCCCTATTCAACGTTGACTTAGTCTAAAATCCAACGTGTATAATTTCCATGCTATCCTTAACAACTTTAGATAAGGGGAGGGGGGGGGGGGGGCAATCGGAAAGTCATTTTGCCAGCATGACAGGAAAAAATAGGCATTTCCGCGATTTCTCTCGGCAGGTTTTGTCCTGGGCCCAGTTGTTCAAAGGCCCTAGCGGGGAGCTCGGTGATAGCTTTTAGAAGAATAACGAGAATTTATTTAGAAACTTTCCATGTAGACTCAGCCTTGGGTTTCTCGATCCGCTAGCAGTACCCCCGCCCCCCCCCCCCCCCTCCACCCAAGCCGCCGGGAAACGTCAACTTCCCAAGCGACCTAAGCATTAAGTAAAAAAAAACACTCCAAGGTTCGTGTGATATTAACGCCTTATTTATTTTAAGCAAAAAACAAAATTGGAAATGACTGATAGACATTTAGTTTAACCAAGAGGGGATATATGACCAACGTTATTAGTGGGAAAATGAGCTTCGTATTCGGTTTGAGTTTATCGCCATGGGAGTCCTTTTGACCTTGTGAACACATATGTTGTGGTTTAACTTTATCCTTTGTTAAAATTTTCAATTTCTTTTGTCCTTGGGTATGACAATGAATGATAATGAAAAGCAAAAAGGAAAGTTTAAGCCAGGGAAATATTGAACCACAACACGTGAGAACTTATGATGTCTTTAATTTTCGGCTCCGTTGTACTCTAACTATCATTGTGAATGGATATGTAAACTGCCCTGAGAGTAGATAAGTTCGTAAACCTGGATAAATATCGATCGGTGCCGATTGGACATAGCCAGTATTTGATGTGAAAAAAACTGATGCATCTTAAGGAACTATACAAATATAATTTCGTAATTGTTTGTGTACCACATTTGTTCATGCTAAAATTCCTGGAAAACAAATATAATTAATTGTTGAATTTCAGTGTGATTAAGTCCTAGTCTGCAGGCACAACAACATGTTACCTCACCTATCTGGGATCCCCCACCTCCATGTAAACAGGCCCTAAAACTAGTTACGTCAGTACGTTTAAAACATTAAAAAAGAAATATAGTTTTCTCCCGGTTACAAATCAGGATAAAAACAAACAAAAAAATAAAATTTTAAAAAAAGTAGTAATAAAGTAAAGAGTTCTTTGCTGGATATCACATCACACGTCACATTTTTCAATCGATATTATAACCTGAAAAAAGCTCGTAATTGCAAAATATAAAAACTTAATGCTCATAAATATTTGACGAAGGAAAAGCTGCAATCATTACTCGTTTGACTATTGTACAATTAGTAACAGCTTTTGAAACAGTATTGTTAATTATTAATTTTCTTCTTTTCATATTTGTGCGTATGGAGAGAGGTGGTTTAACCCGTTCGACCACGGTTATTATTTTACATAACAGTTTGTAACGGAGGATATTAGCATAACATTTAAGGGATTATACTTTATTTTAAAGGTTTAAATCTCAAATACTTTGAATCAGATTTGTCCGCCACAAGCAGCCTGTGTGAGCAGGTTCTAAAGTACTAAGAACGTTGCAAACACATTCTTAGCTAAACCCCGCTCGTGTTTCTCATCAGTTTTCACTATTTCTGCACATTACTATCTTGGGGCCTGGTACAGGCCAGCACCCAATTGCAAGGCGCAACATATTTACAGAATTATGCAGTGGCATATTGCCAGATGTTAAAATGAAATTTATTGCTGAAAGAAATAAATGGTTGCTGCCATCGTCATCGTTTCTCCTTTAATTTTCCCCGACGCTCTGGTTGACGTGCGTCGCTTAGAAATAGAGAGATTAAGATTCACGTTTACGCTAAACGGCAAACGTGAATTTGTACCACGTGACCAAGTTTTCCCCTTATTTTCCGTTTACTCTTTATTGCTTCTACACAAAAATAAGTAGTTTTATGCCAGTTTTTACCACAGGAATCGTTCGGGACTGTTTTTATCTGCTTATTTTCTATTCTGAGAAATTCTCAACTTGAGTCCGACGTTTGCCGTTTGCGGTAAACGTGATTCTTAATCTCTGTAATGTCTTTGCTTAAACTCCCTACTAGTTTAAGAGGCAGCGATGCTGAGTGGACAACTCGAACTCTGGGGTTTGTGGAGTTGACTCAAGCTTCGATCACACCCAAATTTAACTCCGTTGCCATGTTTTTAAAGAGCCAACTCCTTCTACTCCGGTCAGGCGGGTTATTGAATAGAGTGCCTGTTAAAACTAGTTAGGGCGCTTGACGGGCTGAGAGCTCTTCTATTCTGGGAAATTGTCCACCTACCCCTCCCCAAAGCTAACATTAACACTTACTTCTCACTTAGGGCAAAATAATGGCTTAGGGGAGGGGTAGGTGGGCAGTTTCTCAGAAACCGAAGGAGGAAAGGAGGCTCTGCCTGAATCCCGTCAATCCTTTGAAGGCGCCGCAGCCCGAACTTCTCTACTAGTCAATCTTGTTCTTTCTCGTCAAACTGGTTTTTTTCGAGTGCGAGCATCCGTTTATTGATAAACCGATGGTCACAACTGAGCCCGCTGTACCAGGCACTTACGGTACTTTCAACTGGGCTCGAAACTATACCCTATTAACATGCCGGGCGTGTTCAACAAAGATCTTACTGGATTCAAGCAGAGTCTTTCTTGAGTCAACAAAATCGAGCGAGCGAAAGAAAGTCAAAGAAAGGCCCAGCCTTGCTGGCTGAGTGAAGAAAACTTAACTAGCATAATAGACATCCAGTGTCTCAAACAATGGTTCGGATGTTTCCAGAGGGGGGTCAGGTAGGGGTTTGTCGAAACCTTTTTTTCCAACAAGCCAATAAGTAGTAACAAGACCAAGTCTCTGTGGAATAAAAACGAGTTGCATCATTACTAATAGTAACTAATTTACATTCGCATAAAAGCCACCTTATGCCTTTTGATGGATAAGTTATGGGTGAAAAATTTTACATAAGTGGGTGGGTGGGTGGGTGGGTGGGCTGATAGAGAAAATTTGCCAGCGCCGCTGAAGGGGAGGAGGGTGGGGAAACATGCTTGCCCGTTGTAGAGTAGACTTGCGAGAAGACGGTGAATTTGTTTGCTAGGGCGTATAAAAGGCCTAGGGAATTTCCCTGGGGACCATAAAGGACCAATAGACTGCTTCCCGAGGGAGCACGCAGTAATCTAGTTGATTAAATCGTCACGCGGCGGCTTTTATACGAATAAGAATAGTGTTCTATAACAAAATACATTGTTCTACATTAATATTCTACTGCAAGAGTCTTAAGTGTAGCCTTAAAAACAACTCCATAGAGGTGAAATGGGTTTAGGAAAATTTAGACATAAATGACGATACATCAAACACAAGTATACTATACTCTCTTCAGATACATATCTAGAAATGGAGAAGTAAGTTTAAAAGAGAGCCGGTAGACCGATTTATAGTTTTCAGATGAAACGGCGTGTAAGCTTCTCAAATGAACAGAAGAGAATTAAAGCTTAAGTTTGAACATTTTTGCCAACAAAATTCGATATCCCAAAATTCCCTCAAGATTTTCTTTGCATTCAGTCGATTACTGTAATAAGAAGAGCTATTTACTTTCTGAGAAGGGGGGAGGGGTGGGGGAGCCTCCCTCATATCCCCTCCCCTATGCTCTGCTACATGATTATTTCTCACCTTGATCTGTACTTGTCCTCTTTCACTGAGATAATATCCACCTAACTCCACCAATCTTGAGTGACAGTCACGGCTTACGTGAATGCGAAGAGCTGCAGCCGTGAAATGAAATAAAAATACGGTCAAACCCCGTTAAAAGGGACACTGTGGGGGTTATAAAAAGTGTCCGTGGTCCGTATTAAAGGAGTGCCCATATAAAGCGGGTTGGATTTAGAGAAAATGTAAGGGCTTTCTTTCCCCAGGGAAAAAAAAACTGTCCGTAATAATGAAGTGTCCGTATTAAATGACTGTCCATAAAGCGAGGTTTGACTGTATTTCATAAGAGTTCTCGAGAACTATAGAATCAGTTAATGACACAATTTGTGATAGGATATGCAGTTCTAATTTATGATGCTGTGGATAGAAGAATCCTATAGTGTGGCCATCCAAATCGACCCTCTTCAGAAGTACACAATGCATTATCTCTTTCTCAGTATTTTACGAAATATACGTCTTTGGCCACCACTACGAGTGGAAGATAATTAAGGAACCTCGCTACATTACAAAGTCGTTTTGCTATTCGCTGCTTAGTTGTAAAGTCGTTTGTTGCATCATTTTAAAGAAATGTTGTTACAAACAGGCAAAGAATTAAGTAACGGTTTTAAAGGGCCAATTGTGAATCACCAAATGGACTTATGTGTCGGAAGAGAGACGCTATTTATTGCTCATTTAAGACCCCAAAAAGGTTGATAAAAACGAAGTTTTTTCTCTCACAATGCCAGAATACTTACGCAGTCCAAAGTTCTCCATTTTAGATGCGATGTGAACTGTGTGTCCGAACAAACAGAAGCGAGGCATAGTTATACCAACCACACCAGCGACCACTGGACCTGAACAAACAAAGGACCAACAAAATAACTGACATAGCTTCCCGCCAAAAGTTCGGCGTAGAAGGCTTAAATAAACTGCGCAATACAAGAAAGGGGCAACAGCAACATTTTCCATGTTTGTTTCGGTAATTTTCCAAACATTTTGTAAAATAAATTATTTCTCTAATAGAGCGGTTTTCATTTGAGTGTCGAAAAGTAATTGGTTTTGCACTTTCTACACGATGCGATTGGCTTAAAAGATTCGCGCCACCTTTTCATCCAATCAGAAGTAAAACCAAAGCCAATTGTGACGCGCTCGCATGCATTTTCCCGCGCTTTGGGTCAGCCACATGTAATTACTTCGAGTTTTGATTGGTTCAATGTATTGTCTGTGTCCTATGTGATTGGCCAGAGTAATTACTTTGGTTTTGGTTTTACGACACTCAAACGAAAACCACTCTATACCTGTGTGTATTCCAATCCTGAGCTGCAGTTGATGCTCCGGAAGGTGCCGCAAACGAAAGAAAAACATATGACTTAGTAATTCCAGCGCCATACTGGCAATCTCCCCTGCATGCTTGATGCCATTCAACTTCGGACAACCGCTGACAACAACATACGCATCACCAACTGTCTCCACCTAGATTGAAGATCATTTCAAGAAAAAGTAATGTACTTCAATTCATCTTACCACGAAAAATAGATGACCTACCGCGACTGGAGGAAATAAATCATCCGGTGTAAGGATAGAATTCTTATGACGTTGCCGTTCAGTTTAAGATAACGTATTGTGGATCCCAAAAAATGGTTTGTGAATTATGACTTAATGTTTCCCCTTTTTTTGTGTGTGTAGAAAACTAATGTAGTTTTTGCATGCGTCTGTTTGTAAATCAACACTTAAAACAAGGGAAAAAGAAAAGAAGGTCAACAAATGATCGAGAACCAAAGAAAATGACTCATGCGTCATCATGGTTTTTCGAAAGCAGCTTTCAGGGTGAAAACGGCTCAAGATAAAGGCTCTAAAATGGCGTACACCGACCTTGTAAACGTCAAATCGTGTGATGATTTCATCAAACGCAACGTTAAGATCGTTTAAGAAGTCCACAATCTGTCAAGGAAAGAAAACCAAAGATCATGTTTGATAAAGAGAAAGGAAACAAAGATAAAAACCTAAGAGCTCTGGGTGTGGAAGCCACGGAAACTTACCTCAATAGGTTTGCTGCAAGAGGCCAGCTTGGTGAATCCAACAATGTCACTGAAAAACATGGTGACTTCTTCAAATTCCTCAGCTTCGACAGAGTCATGAATCTTAAGTTGCTCGGCGACCATCCTAACCAAGCAAGAATCAGATTCAGAATCAGATTCAGAATGGGAAGGCATAGAGGCAAAGAAAAGTTTTTTATTGATCTAAAGGAAATCCTCTGCACACACTGCAACTGACACATTTCATGTTTGCCTCCATCGAGCTGTAACTAAACGGAAGCTATGAGACCTTAAAATAGTAGCGAACCCGACAAGTTAAACTCTTAACTTACGGTGGAAGCAAACGATTCAGCAGTTTATCAGTTCGCTCTTTCTCCTCGTTAAGCTGCCTCGTTCGCTCCTCTACAAGTTGCTCCAAATGATTAGCATGTTTTTCCATCATGGACACCATGTTCTCAATAATGTTTGATCCTCTGTGAAGAAAGCAGAGATAAAAGAACCAACCAACCATGTTAAATTGTTTCCACTATGACAGAGGCTATGCTGTGGATAGTCGGGTTTCAAGGAAATTCAACGCCAAAATGGGAGCTTCTGTTAAAGAGAATATCGTTTCCTGTTCTCTGCTATGTAGGCTGAGGAGCAGGAAGAGTAGCAATGACAATTACAGTTATAGTCTTATTGTACCCCAAAATACAAAGCCAAACCTAGCGAAGTTGTAAATTCCCCTGTATGTATTTGCGGAAGATTGTAAAGCCGTTGGACAATAAATCTATTCGTGTCTGCAGGTGAGTGCGCGTACACCCAAATACAACCTTGTTCTAGGGTGGCTTACCTTTGAAAATGAAAATGGCTTTTCCTTAAAAAGGAAAAGCTTTGGGACAAAGTTCTGCCTAAATAATCATAAAATCCCTGTTTAAAAAATTCAGGAAAAAAAAGGTAAATGAAGTGTGCAGGTATCTAGCGTCCAATGACCACTACAACTTGCATCATAAGGTAAGATATCTCCCCCCTCCCACCCCCCATCCCCCCCCCCCGAAAAAAGAAATGATAAATGAATTATGCTCGGTATTGGCCATTTTGAAGGTATGCGTGTAACTGGATCCAAAATTCGTCCTCCCACCAAAACAGTCCCACAGTGCAATTCGACACAACACCGACCCAGTCTCCTGCGCAACCTAATAATAGGCAATGTAGTGTCCAGTACCTCTACAATGACTTGCAATACCACTGACCTGCCACTTATCTTCTTTAGCCGCTCAACAATCCGAAAAAAATGCGGTCGTTCCTCGGGATCCTCACACCAGCAATCCACGATCAGATCCACAAATTCCGGCCTCACATCCACGCGTGTCAAGTCTGGGCGAAAAGGAGGATCCTCATAGGCCACAACACGCTGAATGATCTCTGAAAAAATAAAGTCACGCGCGTGTGTATTGGTGTCACGCGAGTGTATATTGGCGTCCAATTGTTTTATGTCACAAAAAAATTTAAAATAGTCGTCGGCCACAATTGTAAGATACATTTGACAATAAGTGGTTTACGTTTAGAGGTAGGGGTAATGATAGCTAGATTACCTTTACAGTCCAGATTGCAATCCAAAAATGGTTTGCATCGAGTTGAGATTTCCTGAAGAATAATTCCATAGCTGTACACGTCACCTTTTTGTGAGAACCCTGACTTTTCGCCCTTGTGGAAGTCAATGTGTTCTGGCGCTGTCCATAACAGATCTGTTAGACGTCGACCAAAATTACATTAGAGTGCAACATCCAATGATGTATAACTAATGCAGAGCTCCCATTAACAAAACAACGCCTATTAATGGGAGCAAACTTAATTTACCATTTAGATGGAGTTGATAAACAAGGAAACACGTATCGAGTAGACGAAGTCAAACCTATGACTCTAATTTTCGTTTCAACGAAGGCCCCAGGAGCGAAACTTTGCCTATCGGCATCCCCATCCATCCTTAGAGGGGAAACCGGTCCTTCCGATACAAAGTCGTTTCGATACAAACTCAAGCAGTGAGATTGCACAAAAATTGCGTTCACTTCAAGTATAGTTTGCGCCTGAAAAACAAAAACATTTTGGGTGAATACTGTTCTTTCTTGAAGCCAATGACGTGAAGCTGTTTGATCTCGACTGAATAAACTTTTGTCGAAACGGCTCGTAACCCCTCAGGGGACCACACCCACATGACCCCTGACTTGTTCACAGGCGATAGTCAATCACATACATACCCTCGTTGGTTTTGTTGGTGTCCGTGTAGATCCTTTCTTGCCCCGCTTTAAATTTATTCAGCCCCCAGTCTGTAATGCTTACTACCCAGTGATTGTCAATCATACAATGACGAGAGGTAAGATTACCGTGAAACTTGACGGGACTGTTGTGCAGATACTTCATGCCCTGCAATGAAGTTTCCGTTTAAGGTATCCTCTGTCTCTTTCAAGATATATATCTCAATGGGATAGGAGTATTCTGGGAAAATTAAATGGGGATGTGCAACATGCTTTCTGAAACTTTACACTAGCCTTAGACTAGGTTTCTCGGACGGAAAAAAGGGCGAATAACGCGGCGAGGGAGGCGAGCAGGAAGAATGAGGCAAACCAAGTGCGGAACGTTGCGCCGTTCACCCCGTTGTGATTCACCTTTTCCCAACCAAAATGAAAGCTAAAGTAGTATAAGGGAGACCAAGATAAATTCAGGCCACTTGGCCTTGCTCTCTCATGGTCGTCATACCCAACCAATCACAAAGCCCCTGGGGGCAGGCAAAAATCCTGGCTCGTCGAGCACTGGTAATCCTACAACGTTTTCTCTAACTTTCTTTGTGGGACATTGGGCCAAACACTGTTCACCCGTTTAGTCACCTCAAGTTCTTGTTTGATCACTTGGCCTGGTGTTTACTCACCGCTGCTATGTCAATAGACATTGACAACTTGAAAGCATGATCAATCTTGTTCTCTTCATTTGCCAACACTTCCTGTAAAGCATGAACCAAGCAACAGTGCAATTAGTTTGTGTTGAATATTAGATCGTGGAGTATGACTTGTTCTTGTTAGATGCTAGTCGACCAAGGGATATGTTTACTTAGAGAGATGCTGCACTAAAGACGCCAAGGCGTTAGTGTTTTACTACAAGGGAATCCTCACTTTCTAATTCCTCATTTTTGATAGTTCTATCCAGACTTTGTCATAAACATGTACAGACCTGCAGGCTTCCTTTCTTGCAGTAGGACCACACTAGAAGGATATTCGGTGATTCGATACAGGCACCAATGAACGGATTTAGGTTCTCGTGGCTCAAGTCTCGCACCTTCACAAAATGAACGGAGAGAGAGTAAAACGATCAACAGATAACAAAATAGGAAAAAAGGAAATAGGAACTGGAAGAAAGGAGGGAGGGATGAGGGGAGACGAAGGGAAAAAACCAACAGGCGTAGTGCCATTTGACTTTCGATATAATTTTACTCTTTGAGTCAAGACAAACATGGCTGCGAAACTGTCTCTTCTCTTTGTTCCAGCACTGGACAGCACGTGGGTTTGTAGGATAGGTTAGCTTTCTTCGACACTCCGCGCATCGGCATGATTTTCATGCACTTGTACTTTCATGCACAACCTCGTTCCCAGGGTTCTTTCGCACAACTATTCCCTGAAGATACCCTGGGAACGAACCTGGTGTCAATGACGAAAGTAAATAGTTACCTGTTTTAACTCAATGAGAACATCTCGCGTCAGTTGGACACTGCGTTTTCTGAGGCGTTCAACAGCCACTGGCTGCCCCTGAAATTAAAGGCTAAGAAGGTGAAAAACCGAGGAACAAAACAGAAGGCATACAGCCCATTTTAAAGGCTGTAAGTAGGCTTTTCTTACAAGCTTTCAAGACAGAGGGCACCAACCTCGTACCCAGCCCCTTGCGCACTCCAAAGAATCGGAAGAGGAAAGACCTGGGTACGAGGTTGCGAGGTTACAAGGCTGTTTTAAGGCGCGCAAGGAACCAAGAACCTCAGAACCAACAGGGACTCATGAAGACAAAGGCAAATAGCAACAACTGCAAATGATGAAGGCAGTCGGAATGAGTTTAGACTCAAATACTATCTTACATGCAGCGAACTCTTTTCTTACTCTAGCAACATCTCTGTTTATAAGTCCTTTCCAGATTCATGTATCCAAGTATCTCTCCAGTCTTTTCAATGATTCGTGTCTAATGTGTGAACTGCACACCACTAACCTGATAATCTCCAATGACAGTGTAAACTTGCCGTGTGCTGTCATCAGGTTGGGATTGTGTCGAACTGTTGGCTTGACTCGGACGTACTATCTGACCTTGATGTGTGTTCGATGGCCCAACGGTCTATACAAATGCAATTATAAGACCCTCATAACATTTTCCATTGAGGTGACTGTTTGCAAAATCAAAGGGGACTGATTCTTCTTGGAGATTTTTATCTATCTTCCACCTTTTTTCGACAACAGTAAAATTTCCGCGGGATATGATATTTCTAATTTTCGCGAATGGTTGAAAATATCGTGAAAATCGCGAAAATCAGATCCCACAAAACTTTTTGTGACACCACACAGTCCTCCCCTAGGTGGAACTCCTTGGAAATACCTGTAGAATGTACGGCATGCCTTCTGAAAACATCACCCTATTTCACACCAAAATATGCAATTTTTCTTGACCCTATTTCAGACCTGAATTACTGTTCTCACTAAGAGATAAACGATAAAAAATACGGCTATTCCAGAATGTGGCTCAAAAGGGCACAAAACCGGACCCTATTTCAGACCCAAAAGGTTAAAATACACACCCAATTTGAAGCCAAGAGGGGTCGAAAACCACACCCTTTGGCGCTGCACATCCGTTTATAGCTTAGGTAACGGAGATCCTCCCCCCTTTGATAAACCCTAATTCAACTCTTGCTAAAAATTCTGCTGTAAATTCGCCAGGCATTTATATTGGACAGATTTTTTTTAAAGGCCTACAGTCTGTTAATGTTATGCTGTTCAGTGCGGTTCTCCTTACCATGGTATGGCCAGTAGGTCCTGCTCCAGTGGCTCTGTTAAAAATTGCCAACATTCCCACGGGCTTTGCTTCCTGCTGTTCCTGTCCTTTGATACTCAAATCTTCATATTTGATCTTCCACGTCATGTTCTCGGCTAAGTCTGTCTCATATCTAAGCTTTCTGGGAAATGTAAAAGAAGTGAAACAAAATTTCAAGCTTACATTTTTCTTGGAAAACTGCTAAAAGGCATTGTGTACCTATTTTTCACCTCGTGGGGACAAAGGCATTTCTTTGATAGTTACACTAGAGAAAATTAAAGTTCACATGGATGAAAAGACCCGAGAACACCCTAATAATACTGACATAAGCATAGTAGGGGAGATCCCCGGGGAGATTGATTTTCCACTTGGATGTGAAGAAACAATCTCTTACAATGTTTCCCCCCCCCCATCCACACCCACCCACCCACACACAGACACTTTCTATCTTCCATTGATTGTGGGGTTGTGGGAGGGCTCCTTGTCAAGGCAGTGCCCATCCACATTGGCCAGGTCTGTGCCCAGTTCAGCTGGTAAATGAGTAAGCTCCAAAAATCAGACGCAGAACGCTTCGGTTTCAGTAGGTAGGGTAGATAAATTACCTGATGATGATAAAGAACATGAACGCTAGCACAACAACACCAGCCGTAGAAGCTCCTATAACAACATTTACAAATCTGGCCGCTAGAAAAAAATGGAACGACTAATCAGTAAACATCATCAAAATGACTTTAGTTATGTCAACCACTGGCAGGCGACCACTGGAATCTGAAATTGTAATTTAAGTTTATTAAACCAATAATAAAAAAAAAGAAGTTCGTTACTTTAGAAACCACTGAAAGGAGAAGGGGACTGGAGCCGAAATGTGTCCCGCAATAGTTTCTGGGATAGTTACTGGGTACACGCTGATCAGTTATAGAGAGGAGAAGTCGTTACGTCACGTTGCCACGGTAGCAAAATTTCTGGATGACAACAAACCAATAATGTTCAAACTTTACGTCACTTGTCACTTGTTATTTGCCACCTTAATTTGACAAATTATGGCGAAATTTTCTGGGGCTGAACCCGAAAGGACTGCGTCTAAGTTTACTGAGAAGAAAAAGAAAATTTTTGTGGTTTGTTCACCCACTCCATAAAGCTTTCGCGTGAAATGAGGTAGTTTCATGTCGCAGTCGTGCAACGATGGCTAAGAAATGTACAAAAAAGCGTGATGGACGTGCAAAGCTGTTGTCGTTGCTAAAGCTCCCTATTGCTGTGATCCAGAAATTTGGTACCATGGTGACGTGACGTCACACTTTTCCTGTTTATTGGACGTTTTTTTGCCTGTCCCCAGTGGGGGTCCCAGAAGTCTTTGCGAACGCTTACTCGGCCCAGTTCCCTTCTCGAATGATCGCTATCTCGTCAGTCTCACCTTTCTTTTCTTGCTCGACACAGAGTTCATTCTCCCAACCGCACTTTGGTTTATCCAAGGGAGGGGTGGTACGACCTCCTGCCCAAATCACCCTTACATCTGGAGATTTCGAAATTTGTCACAGCAAGTTCAATGATTATTCATGTTATTAACTAACACTTGACTGACCTGAGATAAGGGAAGCAAAAAAGTACAACAGAAGGGACCCTCCGTCTTTTTTCCCTCTTTTTTCCTTCTCCTTCTCGACTCCTTCTCGCCCCTTTTTATGTCTGCCACGCAGGCTACAAAATGTACGATTGTCTATTTAACATGATTTAACGTCAGCGTGAATTCGAGGTGTTTGCAGTTTAAATGGCCAGAAAATATGTTAGAGCGTCTCAAACCTTATGGAATGCAAGACGTGTTTTACCGTTAGAACAATTCCTTAGTAAACAATACTCACACTCTCTCCTCCGCAGAGGACCCCACTGGGGATTTCGATAAAAATAGCAATAATAAATTCCCCTTCCCATCGTCCCCCCCGCCATTTTATTTATTCCTCTCCGCTCCAGCCTCTCGACGACAAAAAGAGGCCTCTGCGGATTGAGGAGAGAGATGCCCACAGAATAAAGCTCACCTCTAAGATTGAAGCCTCCTGTTGAATAATTGTAATCAGCGATACCTTGAAAACTTCCATTTACGTAATATTTAAGAGAATAGTCTGGTTCTCTGTCACCGGAACTGTCCATACGAACCAAACCAGACGCTCCTGAGGTGAAAACAAACAGTTTTTACGTTCAGAATTTTCAATTCTTAATGCTCAAGTCCTCGATCCTTAGAATACTGATATAAGTCACCTCATAAGTGAAATTGTGCAAAAGGACGGCGGAGGAAAAAAGACGGGAAAACTTTTGTGACAAGCGTGACAATAACTTCACCTTGCTTCAGACAGATCTTTTTTTAGAAAACCAGAACACAGTAAGGCTAAGTGAAGATCACGACAAAAACTCGCAAGTTAACCCTGTCACGTTTGTCTCACACCCTCCTCTTCACCCCCTTCTTTCTTTCGTCTTCTTGCGTAAGCTCAGTAATCAGGGACCCAGGACAGGAACACAAACGACCGATCCAGTCATAGCTAACTTCTTGACTCGGATACAGAAAAACGCCCTTGTTCCTCCTTTCTCGACTCCCAAGTGTCAGAAAGAGCACTCTAGCCTAGCATGCGTCGCGCAGCAGACTCTCTGTATACCGTATAAAGACGCACTATACCAATAGTGAGTTTACTCGATACGTGGGCCAACTGCAACGCAAGCTGCTCTAGCCAAGAAAGCTTTCGGGGGCTAGGTTTACGTATTAGGGTTTCAGTTGACTTGAGTGGAGTAAACAACCTGGAGAGACTAGCACACTTTTACTATAATAATAATAATAACTTTAGTAATCTCCTTAAAAAGGCTTTTCAGCTTAATTTACAATGTCAAATATCTAAAACTTAGTTTTCCAAAAATACCCTTAAAAAATGCTGTTTTATTTTAACCTTAAATACATCTAAATTAGTGATAAACTAATCACTATAAACAACTAAATTAGTGATAAACTAATCACTATAAACAAAGCATTATCATAAACTGTAGCCTGCGCGGCCGTCAGGATTGTTAGCGCGCACGAATCGAAGCGTTGGCACAGGAGCTGCGAAGCCGTGCGGAGAATGTAGAAGAGACGAGGTAACCAAACCTCTCACGCGCGCAAAAACAATTCCTCACCTTCAAACTCTCTGTTCAACATTCTCTGTACAATTGCTCGGCCATCCTTTTTGCTGCCCCCAGCCGCAAGAGTTTCATTGAGAGCGTTGGCGTACAAATAGATAGCATCGTAAATCGCTCCGGCGTACACCTCAACCTGATAACGAATTAAAATAATGAAGGTTAATTAATTTTTGGAAATGACCCCAAAATTTCTTGAGTAGCAAATGTTAGGACCGCTCTGTTTTCTGTTAGGGTACAATGGGCCATTTCCGATTTCCAAAAACTCTCACTTTCAAATCGAGGCTAAGTGCAAAGCCTTTGTTGTGCAAATGCGTTTTATTTGTATGAAAATAAAAAAAAAATGTTATTAAATCAATGGCTTCGCAGTAAGCCTCGCTCTGAAACAGAGGCTTGAGGCTACTAGGAAATGGCCTATTGCGCATGCTCGCAACATAACAATCCCATCTTTCTTTTTTCACATACATTTTGTACTGAAAGTAAGCGATATCAAAGGAAGGAGTGCTGCATTACCTGTTCACTGTCATCTAGTTTTATGTAAAACGGGAAAGCGTTCATTTTTTCCCTGACTTCTTCTTTAAATGACTGCCACAGGGTCGTGGTGGGCTCACGCACGTGGATGCTCAGTATTCCACGGAACGCTAACGCCGCCTCAGCGTCGCGTCCGTCATTTCCCATAAACGTGTTATTTCCAATGGCGGCAGAAGGCAACAAGTTGACGGTTAAGAATGCGTAGTCACCGTTCAACATTCCAAAATCCAGAGCTTGTAGCATCAGAGCACGCATATCACCTCCGTAACAAAGAATTACAAAAACTGAAATGCAAGGAAATACGAAATGTATCTTACGGTCAGTCTGATAAAACCAATTGCGGCTAATTGCCAACGGCATAATATTGCCAATATCGAACTACTGGGGGTCTTTAATCTCAGTATATATCTTAGTTACCAGCATTGACAAGCAAGTCAAAAGGAATATAATAGTAGAGTATAGTAAGAACCAAAAAAATGGAAAAACATAGGACATACCAATGTAGTAGCAAAAGATTAGTAGTCACTGGTTTATCGATAAATGGAATTAAGATATTTCTACTAATAAAAAAATTGGTAAATTTTACTTGATTCATGTCATTTTATCAGTTATTTTTGTGAGACCCTTGTCCGTTACCATACTTATGAGAAAAGGCCAAAACGTAAACGTCAATTATGAATACTGAAATTATCACCAGCAAAAAAAAAAAGATCAAAAACAGTGTATTTCACACAAGATAGGTACAAAATAACAACATCTCCCGAGCGAATAGGACTATTACTGTTGACATGTTCAGTGACTGACGTTTTGAACTCTTCAGAAGTCACCAATTGCCCGTACTTTCCTGTGAAGGACTACAGAATGGATTTTTGAAAAGTCTGTCATAGCCAACAACAGCCCCACTGATTTATGGGGACTGTACTCATCATATTTTACCTACTTATGACATGGCCCCTGGGTTCAAACCCTTAACAATCAGTATCATACTCACTTCTTGCGGTCTCTTTTGCGCGCGATAGGATACTATTATATTCCTCTCTCTCTGTAACTAAAACATGGCCAGGGCTCAGAGTTCGCAGGTACCGTATATCAATATCATTCTGTAAAAAGACTTTCATAAGCCCAGTCATAGCCAACTGCCAAATGCTTTCGGTTGAAGCTAGGATTCCAATGCTATTCCAGTGGAAATACTGAAAAACCGACAGAAAGAGATCGCCCATTTTCGAAAAGGATCCAACAGTTCTTGCGAAGGAAGGATAGATTGTTTTTTCGGAGAGTTTTGACGACTCGCACCCCCAAGAAACCATTGGAAGATTCCACGAGGCGGCTAAAATGGCGGCCGGTTCACAAATAATATCACAGCCGTCACCAATGATCGCGTCAACACCCGAGATTTTGAACTCCACGGCTTGGTTAAGTCCTTCTGCAGCAAGACACATTGAGTCATTCCACAGGAATGTCATGTTATAGCCTGGTAGAAGATTAGGATTACGGTTGATTCGATCGACAGCAATGGTTATTGCTGAGGCAGAAGTCTTGCCAATTGGCCAGTAGCCAGTCATAGGGAGAAGAACGCCGATTTTTACTTCGTGCTCATTGTCGTTGCCTCCCGAATTTGAATCAAGGCTGTGGGCAGACGTTTGGGATGGAAGCAAAATATACATACAAACATCAAGAGCAAAAACAATCAAAAGGATATTTCTCCATTGATGAAAATCCATTACCCTTTATAACCAAGACAGTGCCAGTTTTTCTTTCTTTCTTTTTGTCGGTCGAGAAAACAAAGTAGCTACTTCGAGGAGGCTTTGATCTAATATGCAAATTTATAAGCGTTTTCGGTGACGTCAGGGTCTTTTATCCTTCAGTGCCTGGGAGAGTATGAGGCTTCCTGACACAAAGGAGACCGATTGAAAGATCTTATACATGTATACATTTGCCTTATTAAAATCATTTCCAAACTTTCAACAAAACATGCCTTTAAATTTTCATGAAGGAATACTTTCAAACGAAAAAGCAGACAAAGGAATCAGTGTGACGCACTGGTAAACTACTTTTTTAAGGTCACAAAGAAATCTGAAACATGAAACACTTAGTCTCCTTCGAACCTCCCATAAGCTACCAACCCACATGGCATCGCTTATGAGAGGCTCCAACAATGGTGCTATGATAACTGGTTTTTTACGAGAGGTAGTCGCACATTGGAGTTTTAACTTTACTTTATTCCTTTTCTTTTCCAGAGAAATTTACACTGAGACTAAATACCATTTGTTGGTTTACCAAGAGAGTATAATCAAGAGAGACTATTCTCTTTTGCTTTTACTCTGTCATAAATTTCGTAAGGTGCCCGCGACAGCGAGGCTAATTACTGCAGGTTAGATTATTCTTTCACTATCGGTTCTTGCTGATCTCTTCAGGAAATTCTCCTTTCAGTTGATTCGTAGTCTGACGGTTTTCACAAGCATCACTAGTCCAGCCAATCCTGTCAGTGTACACATGGCGAGGAAGCGACGCACGGTCTGAAACAACAATAAAAGATGGCAAGTGTTGACAATGAAGAAGGCCTACATCGGACAAGGGTCTCTCGACAACCCGAAAGAGCAGTAGCAACCTTCGGGCCCGTAGACTTTTACAAAAAAAAATTAATATTGAGGGAAAATAAAGATTGTTATTGTCGTATTTTGAGGTTGCGCGAGACTGAGTTGGTGTTGTATCAGACTGAATTATGGGACTGTTTTGAAAAGACTTTCCCTTTTATTTTATTAGCTCTTACGAGGCCACACAGGAGGCTGGGTCAAAATTCGCCCCCTGTCCCATAGTGCAATTTGAGCCAACCCTGACCCAGTCTCAAACGCAACCTCATTAAATTCACATAGGAGTTCCTTGAGAGGTTGTGAGAAAAAAATATCCAACCTTTTGTTGCCATTCAGACTTTTTGACCACATCACTGTAGGGTGTTTCTGTGTATGTCACCTAAAAAAAAGATTTGACATCACCTTTTAGCAGTTAACTGAGAGGAGAAGTGCGATACTGTTTATGGATTTTAAAACATTACGTATAGGATACAGATAAAAACTTAAGGCTTAGTTATTCAAGTGTACAGTGAAGTCAGTGAAGCTTGGCCGATAAACAGTGCTTTCCTGTGGTTATCTTTAGTTTGACCGGCAAGAGTTACAACTTTTGAGATCGTGTGTTAAATGATAAGGTGCGATCATTCAGTTCACCCCTTATTAAGCCCCAATATAAATTCTCCACACTGATCTCCATACGTTTCATCATAGAATTAGTTGGGAGAATTTGATACAAGATCAAAACATCTTCCCTTAGGTGATCATATTATTCATTTTCATATAAACCTTCTCTCTTGATTATGTTCCAATATTGTTAAGAGAAAATTAAGGTTCGTTCTGGACAGGGCATATGAGTTGTCATGGATCTGCACTAATTACTTCATGAAGCAGAATGTAATGAGCTCGCTTACCATCGTATGGAGGGGAATAAATGTCTTGGGCATCAGCCAATTAAAGATGCTCAGCAGTTTTCGCTCCAACAGAAAAGAATATGAATTAACCAAGGATCTCATCTGGTAAAAAAGACAACAACTCAGCAAGTGAAACTTTCTTAGACCCACAGACGCTGCAAGAAAGGCAGCGTGAACGAAATAAATACATGAAATCCGGAGATCTTTAGCTAGTGGCCCTACTCTGACCGCTACCTGCTGCTGAGTTACGACTAAAGGTATTTTATAGCTGGCGAAACCTTGCGTACACTGATCAACGTTTCAGCGAGCATATTCGAAGCGTTAAGAAAAACGTGCCGGGTTTTCCTGTTACTGAGAATTTTAACACAGCTGGTCACCCCATTAACGACGCTCTTTCTAACGTACTTGTAATTCCACTGATGAAAGACCAAGCTAAAAGCATTTGGAAAACAACTGCATAAAAATCACGGTCTTGTTCATATTTAACTTTTTATTGAACATTTTCCTCAGTTACCTTTTTTAAAAGGCACTTTAAAAAGTGCCACGCAGCTCACTATAACTTTTTCCGCATTTAGCAGCTAGGCCTTACAAAAGCGTAATGGTGAAAATGGCGGCTGCGATGTCCGATAACCCAATCCGTATTTAAATCATAGAGAGTGGAGTGGCGAGTGCCACTGTAACGGCCAAGTAATGATAACATAATTTCTGCCTAAAGGCCAGGTTTGAAAACGGGTATGGATTTTAGAGGTCTAGTCTGAAAACGGGTGTGGAATATTACATTTTTTGGTCTGAAATCTGGTCAGGATTTGAGGAACCGGGCGGCACATCTCCACTAAGAATTCCCAGGAGTACCCTTCTCTCCCCCCCCCCGGTGTATTGTCGAAACCACCAACTGACAGCGCCATTCCTCCCCCGCCTCGTCCCCAGGAATTTTCTGCCTTAGAAAATAGAGAAAGCCCTGGGGACGAGGTTGAAAATAAAGATCATTCACCTCCAAGTAATTGTACATGGATAAATCACACACTGCTTCAGCATCTTTGTTTCTGAGATTCGAGTATTCCTCAAACACAGCACCTGATAAAAAGCAGACCAGAAAAAAAAGCTCGAGTCCAAGACTTGTACGATCCCAGCTTACTGGGTGACAGGGCTGGGTAGATACTGAAAATCTGGCGATGTTTAGTCACTTACCAAAGTTGTTTCCATGCTTCTCTAGAAGTCTGTCTAAAATAAGACAATCTTCAAATGCCTAAAAAAATAGACATGGTTACTCTTGACTTCAACCTCAATGACCAGTACAGACATTGAGAATTCTTACTAAATAAGTTCTAGAAACACTGATCTGAGTTACTAACTTTGAATTCTTCTGAAACTTGTTAGAAAAGGTAAATAATAATAATAATAATAATAATTATTATTATTATTATTATTATTATTATAATTATGATCTTTATTTCCACAAGATAAAGACACATATCCTATTTTACAACTGTCATGAATACCGTAATACCAGAAGTATTTTAAGGGCATTACGCCAGGGGTCCCAACTGACTCTTTGAGCCAGTTTTCTTTCTTTCTTTCTTTTATCAAGGCATATGTTCACACAAAGTGGTTTGCACGCCACGCTGAATTTCCAGCAACTGATGTAACTGTCAGATCGGTTCCCTTTTGTCTATTATTAGCCTGCAAGAGCATCCGGTTTTTTCGGCTCAAGTTTCTAAAATAAGTCCACAACAAGTTACTTAAAAAGAGACACTAACACTGTTCATTCCTTGTGCATAGAAGGGAACCATGGCATGAGCTGCATCGCCAATGATGAGCGCTTTATCTGAGTGATGATAAGGCTTGCACTGTGAACAACAACAAACAAAAAGCAAATACAAGGTGTGCCCGGTTAAAATAAGACTTGTTCAACCTGTAAACTGAGAATCATTTTTACAGAACTCATTTTCGATTTCTCATGAAATGCCGCATTTTTAGGGAGGCACTTGAGCCAAATTTTACACGCAGACCAACTCTATTCGTGAACAACTCTTTGTTAGAGAGGCTGTGTCAAATTCCATCATTCGAAACTGGGCAACAAAATGAGTTAAAATCGAATAGTCCTTCATTTTATTTATTCATACCCTTCACGAGTAGGAATAAATAGTTAGAGCAGATGCAACCTGTTATTACCAACCTTTATTGACACCATGGGCAACACTGGATTTTTGAAGAAATCTTCCAGAATTCTTTCCCTGAAATGTAGACAGGCGTACGCCTTCAGCTTTAAAAACACTTGGGCAAAAGAAAAACCTAAAACTCTTTTATTTCTTGATAACATCCAAAATACTGACCAGGTAGGATCAGGACCGACGAGCCGCCTGGCCCCTGGGTGCTCGGTCAAACCTGGACTCTACTAAGTGCCTCAACGTCACCGAGTTCCATCGTTACCCTTTCCCGCACTCCACATGCACAAAGGAACTAAACAGAACTTCTAGGGACTAGGCTGATGTGGCCCTACAAAAGAGCCGGTCTTATGTTTAAATCACTTGGGTTCCAGATGGAACCAACACCGTGTGAAAAACCGAGCCTCTCCGACTATAAAAGAAACTTTTACCATGCAAAAAAAAATGAGCAATTTGGGTTCCCTGTGCACTGTCAAGTGATCTAAGAAATAAGGAGATCTTAACCAGGTTCATTCCAGCAAGTAAAAATGCATTGCCTTTGGTCACAGTCAGGTACAATAGACTGAATCCATTTGGGATTAACACTAGAGGCTATGTTCGTGAAAAAAGAACAGTTAACCTATATGGTAAACAAACAACCAATACAATTATTGTATTCAGCAAACAAAATTTACTTACTCGCCCATAAGTTGGACAAAATTGGGAAATAGAGCATTAAAGAAGTCGATTACATCTTCCTGTGGGAAAGAATCCATGATAATAGATATGAGAACGTACAAAACTGAATATAGTATAATGATAAAATCATTCACCTTTTTTGTCAAAGCATCAAACTTTTCAAATGGCATGATGAGTGTGCAGGTGAAAGACTGCTCCTACAAAAAAAGAAACAAAAGTCTGTATTTCCAAATTCACATTAACTTTTATGTAAAAAGCGCCAAAAAGTACTTTTACAAGACCTCATTGATGCTTATTTTCGCAGGCACCAAATTTCACAAAAAGAAAGACGGGAACTTGGCAATTTGAAGAAATGATGAAATGAACAAATCAGATCTGGGCACCAAGGATGGAAGTCCCAGTTTTTTGGCTTTACCAAGACAATTATTTTAGCCAATCATACTTAACACAGAAATTCAAATAAACCAATCACATCTTGAAGCAAGTACTTGTAGCGGGCCCCTAGCATGGGAAAACTTGTCTGACCAAGTAGCGGAAAGTCACAGATGGTTTATGCTTTAATCTTGATCAGTTAAGGAAGTGACGCGAGACTTTTCAGCCAATCACAAACCAGAGCAAAAGCAAAGCAAAACCATAGTACCTCAAAGTACCTCACTGTTTCACTGTTTACTTTCATCACTTAGAAACCGCTTTATTATACATTGAGGTGGGTTAGTAGTGCAATGATTCCCATACTTTGATATGAAAATTTACGCGTATACTTGTATCTTAGGTGGAAGATAGATAAAACACACCTTGTTTGGAATAGCAATCAGCATAAATGAGTCTCTGGGCCACACATGCAGGTAATTTGCCTTAATGGCGTACTCTCCACTTTTGGTTGGTAGTAGCTGAAACTCTTTGTATCCATGTGGAATATACTCCTGGCTGAAGTCAAATCTAATAACGTAATAATGTCTATTCAGATGTTTTATCAACCCACTGTAATCAAATGAATGAAGGGATCACTTTGTCCGTGAGGAAGCGAAACACAAAACTTTGGTTTCATCAACTTACTTTTAAAAAATCAGTTAACCACACTGGCATCAACAAGATACCTTCAATTTGAAACTTTAAGAACTTTTTTGGCAACTTTTTCAAACAATTAGTAAATCAGAAGCTTATGTCGATAAAGTATTAGACTTCAAGCACTGAAAATGGCAACTTCACAGCTCTAAAATACTTGGCTTATCTTTTGCAAATATCTCTCGTGTGACATCCGACAAGTATGTCTATGTAATGGGGAAAAAACAAACCCTATAGAACTTAATATACATCCGCCAGACTCCCCACCCAAATAATGTTTGACTCCTAACCTGCCCGAGTGGTCCGCCATTATGAAAGTCGTGGATAGGGAACTGCCGACCTACCCTCTCCTAAGCCAACATTAACCCTTACTTCTCACTTAGGGCAAAATGTTGGCTTAGGGGAGGGGTAGGTGGGCAGTTTCCCAGGAACTTATAATGATGCAAATGTTCTTATCTGAAGAATAAGAGAATTACAAGTGCTTATACCTTGGTCTTTTCATCAGTTCATTTCTTATGGCTGAACGAGCGCCATCTGCGCCAATAACAACCTCTGCATTGACTTCAATTGTCTTGCCATCAGGGCTAAGCCATAAATTCCAAATAAAAAGAGCTTGACTAAATCAGATAAACTACATTCTTGATCTTACAATTGCCTGTTCCTCTGTGCCAACGGGGACACAAGGACAATGCATGAAAGCCCTCAACAGGCAACAAGAAAACATGCCAAGCTTATGGACTTAATTTTATTGGTAAAAGGGAAAAGAGAAAAACAAGATGAGAGGGAAAACAATGGACTACCGAGTAACAAAGAGAAATTGAGATTGTTGCTTATTTTGTTGGCAAGAATGCAAAGAAAACCAAACTTCTCCAAATCAACTGAAAGAAAAAATGGTCAAGATAACCATGCTAGCTGAACCCATTCCATAACAGGTGATACCTGCTGATCAATGAGTATTATAACAATAATGTTGTTTACCATAAAAAGGTGAGATGACCTTTGTCCAAGTTTACAGACACCAATTTGTGTTGAAAGTGCAAGTTTAAATTGGAGAAGGACTCAGCAGCTACAATAGAGAGTATGCAAATAAATGCTTGTCAGTTTTATCAAAAGAGTCCAAAGACCAGTCCCCTTTTATTTCATTCCCCACCATAAACATTTTCTTACCTTGGTTGGAGTAAAAAAAATACAACAAAAAGAGAAAATTGTCATAAAGTTTGTAAAGCAGTTGCAACTATCAAAATGAATTTCAATGTTTAAATGAATGCTAAATCTCCATTGAAAATACAGGTACATGTACAAGAAGGGAAAACAAAGCACTTAGTACACTTAGAAGTTGGCTTAAATAATTGGAAGGCTCAAAAAACAGTCTAGCTCAATAACCATGAGCTTGTGGATATCAGTTTACACACCTGAAAGAAGCATCTCGTTTACTTTTCTCCGCTCCATTGCCAACAGGGGATACTAAAACAGAAACAAGCACATTAAACAGGAATATAATTCCCGTCTATTATTTAATGTTATTTTTTAATATAAAACAGAGGAAAAAGTAACTTCAATAACCACTTTTTTACACGAATTGTCACTTCTGTAACTCAATTACAAGTTAAAGACCCATAATAAATTTGAAATTATACAACAAGTCTATCATAACTGTAAGTAAATATGGACTTTGTGTCATGATAACATTTTAAGAATATTGATAACATTTTATAAATATTGTTTTAAATCTAATCTAATGACTAATGTCGTCTGTGGTTCAAAAGGTAGAGGCGATACCATAAATCGCATAGGTAGGTTTTCCCTCTCCTCAAAGACTAACTTTCCAAATTCCCATTTTTTCATGGATGGCTGATGAAGAACCAGTATGTGGATGAGCTACACCTAAATCATTTTCATCTTTATTTACTAAAATATCTTACTGGTCCCTCTTGTTCATAATAAAGGGGCCTCTGATCCCCAGTTAGGGAATGCAGCATGCGACCATACATGGGCACCCCCAATGGCAAGACCTATAAAAAGACAAAAATTAAATACCATGGCTGAGTTTCAAGCTCCAACCTTTCTGGAAAATTATTTAAAACCTAAGGATGAATGGAAGAAAGATTACAATTCTCCTGGTCTGACGGCAGTTAAGTTCTGTTGACTCTTGTTTTGAAGTTGATTCCAGTCACCCTACTAATATTGATAGAAGTTGAATCCCCAGCCAAAGCTACAGACATCAGCCTGTAAACTACTATTATTATCATGGACTAATACAGACACAAATGTATGTGCTTACGTAATCGAGGACTCCTACAGCTTTTAACGCTTCAATACCCCGGGTTGACAAAGCAAGATTAGTACTGCGACCACGAACAAACTTTAATGAACGAGGATCTGGAAAAGATATTGAGAACAAAATAACAATAAAAGCACTGAATTCACCTGGGAAATAACCAAAGAAGAAGAAAATCTTATCAAGTAGACGCAAATTATTGTAAAGGAGCATCAGCATTCAGGTGATACAGAAGCATATGCTTCTGGGTGATAATTACCTTCACGTGCTTCATATAGATCAACCTTGAATCCTCTTTTCACCAGGAAAACTGCAAACAATGACCCAACCTGTATGTACAACACAAGGGCAGATAAATAATTTTTTCTCATAATATTCATAAATTGACCGATTTGCCTGCAGTTGATATTGCTCGGGGGTCCATGAAAATTGAAAACAGTCCAATTAAATAATTGAAAAGGAAACATCCCACATGATCCCTAGAACCGCTAGAAAAATAACCAGTAGTAATCACAGCGGAAATCCATCTCAACGAATATAGTCGCCTTAGTTTGTAGCGATGGTATGGAACTCTGAAGTCTTAGCTTGTTTCAAATCTCGATCGCAATCGAAGATCTGACTCGATATGGCCTTGGTCGATATTTTCTTCAACGATCGTGGCGATCGTATGAAAGAGAGAAAGATCTCGTATTTAAAGCTAAATAATAATAACTGATGTTACCAAACCACCCCCGACTATAACAATCTGTTTTGAGCTCGTCTCCTGAAAGTATGCATTTGAAGCAGCCGCCATATTTCTTGTTCCTAGTCTTCCAGTAGTTCTCGGCCACTTCGAAATGGCGGACGACATCGCAGTTGCCGCAGAACAGCAGCCAGCGAAAAAGGTGGCTGTTGTTGGCGGTGGCTTGGTAAGTATTTCTGGAAATACCTCAGAATATATATTCTAATTTATGTTATCACGGTTTATCACTTTCGACTGAGTTCTTAGCTGTTTTGCACCGAAAAATTACATCATAAATGTCACTGAATGACAGTCTTTACATGTGCTTGATGAATCTTGTTATCAATCTTGGTTTAGAAGTTCTGGCAATTCTTTCTTTCGTGAAATTCCGTTTTTAAGTTATATGTAGTTCAAGAAAATCAAGATTTTTTAAATATCAGCTGTTGCGTGTCCAAAAACATAAGTGGGAGGAACATCAGGGTCTTCTGGTGGATTATGTAATCGTACATTTACATTTATTCTGAGCATAATATGATCTTACTAAGCTAATAGCTGGAGTATCAGGTGTACTTATATTTTAGCATAATAAGATCTTGTTTTGCAGTTGTGAAGACTGTATGCCAAATTTTTCAGCCAACAGCTGTTGGAATGCACAAATTTTCTAAAAGCATTGACATTTGTAGGAACTGAATACCTGGACAACCTTTAAAGACTTGAGCTAAGTGCATTTTCGCATGGTCGAAGACCCTGGTTACCTCGATCATTTTGCAAGGCTTCCAAAGCTCTAACACAAGAACATTTCTTTCAAAAGTAGTGTCAAAAACTGAAACTGTGTAGGAATACTTATTTAGTTGATGCAGGAAGAAAAAAAAGTCATCTTACTTTGGCATAATTAAGAGCATAATCATTCATCCAGCATGGCATAATTTTCAGCATAATGCCTTTGTCTCTTAGTAACACTGAGAAGCATACCAGTGAATACACTCAATTTAACGACCATAATCAAGGTGCAAACAAAGGGAGTTTTACAGCTTGCCATTCAGGCAAGCTTTAGCTAGCATGTACTATCCCAAATGTTATTTCAAGTAGCACAAAAAAAGAATTTTTGATGAGCAGGTTTGATTACAGCTCTTCTGTAATTTGAATTCCCCAAAAAACATAATTGCCTGTGCCTGGCTGTGGGACAACTCAAGAGCAAAACCCACAATCCACTAGTCCTAGGGCTATCAGACACTACTTTCTTTGCACGCTGCCGATAGTTCATCAGACACTAGTCCTCATTGCATGAGTTTTAGATGCAGAAGTCTGATATGTAGGTGTTTATAAATGAACTTCACAATGCAAGCTTAGAGCTTAGGTCAACATAAAACTACTTAAAGTATGCCAATATCAATGTGAATATCACATTTCAAAACATAAAATTCATTTTTTTCACATTGTTACTTTGATGAATTTTTGTGGTAGCCAAATACAATGTAGCCTTGATTTACACGCTCATCTAAACATAATTTCCATGAGTAAAACATAATAATGGAAAGCAAACTTTTTCAGGCTGGAGCTTTGATTGCTGTTTATCTGGCCAAACGTGGTTTCAGAGTAGATGTTTATGAAGCTCGGAAAGGTATTTATCCTGTCAAGATTAACATTGTAACTGTTTCATTCCCAGAGTTAATTTTATAAAACAGGGCTGCGATCTACATCAAAGGTCATATTAATCTTAAGTTTGAACAATACAGTTTAAAAGTTTGCTTATTTTGTTCAAGACACTCTAACTTGTCAACAAGGATGACATTCAACTGAACAATAAGATCACATGATCTCTCAGTCAGATGATCTCACACAAGAATTATAATAACTGGGAAGTTCAAGTCTCCTTTCATGGCCTACTTGACATGATGTAGCTAAAATTATTGCGATTCCTTAGTCAGTTCTTTGACTCTTTGCAAGAGAGAGACCTGGGATCAGTTCCTGCATTGTCCTTCTTATAAGGAGTGGCTGTATCGGGTATGAAGAACAGTCAATTATAAATGGTTCCAGCTAGTTGGTGTCCATTCTCTTCAATTATTGTGGGAGGCAAAATATCAAACAAAATAATTATTATTCAGTACAAAGAAGCTACAATTGTAGATGCCAAGCTCTTGCTTCTAGTAATGTATTACTATTTCAGAACTGAAAACTGTGACTGATGTATTGGTTTTAAACTTGAGCACTTTGAACTATGACAGATAAAGTGCATTACTGTTTGGTTTTCAGACCCTCGAAAGGAGCCAACAATAAGAGGAAGAAGCGTTAACCTTGCTTTCTCTGTCCGAGGAATAGCGGCTTTAAGTGCCGTAGGTGCTGAGGGACCAGTAAGTCGAGCTGTGTCTATGGTACATTTCCTGGCCAAATTATAGTATGTAAAAGGGAAACACCATTTACACCAATTCACACAAAGTTAAGTGCACAAATTTTTACTGGTGGTGTTATCCAGTAACCTGCAGTACACCCACAAAAATTTATTGCCTGACAGTGTTACACATTTTGGCATCCATTAGATTGCACCTGTTGTAAAATACTTTACAACTACTTCTCCCACCATCTTCATCTCTGTGAAAAAATAGTTGGTGGGATCCCTGTAACTGCAGAAACTTCACTTGTTTCACAAGGTTTGGGAGAAAGGCAACACAGTAGTTCTGGGAGTGGATATTCTGCCAAGGGTGGGGGTAAAAGGGGAGAGCAGTAATATTGTTACCTCTGCGTTCTGCGTCCTTGACATATAAAAATACCCAAAGACACAAAATAACTCACAGCATGCTTCCCAGAGGATGCAAAGATTGATTGATCGATCTGAACATGTGTTTTTCCTAGACAAGTTATTTAATTTCTGTGGCAGTTATTATGGCTGTTGGTTAACAATGCACATTTCTTTTAGCCTTTTTTGTGCTTTAATATAGAAGGACTTTATTTAATTTCCATATACTGTAATACAGAATTTTAGAGTCGGTCTTCATATTAACTGTCTGATTAGATAAAGACCCAAGAATTTTCAATTTTGGACTTGTTGCTTTTCTAACTGGGACTCATGATTTTTCACAAGATGAGTCCCAAGACTCATCATAACTTCTTGTAGCAAGATCACTGGGAGAAGCCTCAGCAAAAAGATCTGCCTCTTAAAAGAAGGAGAACTTGACATGGTGACCCTTCATCTGAGGGTCAGCCCCGCTATACACCCCACCTGCCCCCTTAAATTATTATAATGACCAGATACCTTTAAAAACATCTTATCAGTATCATTAACATGTCAGACCCTCTACCACATATTCTAACTGGAGCATTTACAGTAATTTCTAATGATTTATAGAGTGAAAGCAAGAAATGCACAGGTGATAATGTAAAAGACCCACAATATTCTGATTTCACCCAATCAGGTTCTTTCTCTTGGTATACCAATGCATGCACGCATGATTCATTCTCACAGAGGTGAGACAACACCCATCCCATATGGAAAACAAGGACAGGTGAGTTGTTCTCAGTACTAAATATCCTTCTATGCCTACCTCAACCCTATGTCTTTATACGACAGCTGCATAACTAACACTAAGATTTTAAAATAACACATTCAAACCCCACTTCATGGACACCTCATTATTGCGGACAGTTTGCTTTGTCCCTGGGGAAAGAAAGCCCTTATAGACACTTTCTTTGAATTCAACCTGCTTAATATGAGCTCACCGTTAATACAGACCCTTTCGTTAGCCACCTCAGTGTCCATATTAACGTGGTTTGACTGTATAAAGTTCTCTGGTAAGAATACACAGTTGCACTTGCACATGCATAAAGATCAGACAATATTAATGACACCATATCGGCTCCTTGATACACAACAGTTTTTGTAAACCATCAGCTCTCTTACAAATGGACACTATTTGTACCACCAAGCATCTGAGGTTTCTGTGAAGAAAAAGTTGACTGACATGTTTGTGCATGTACATTTACTCAGATTTACTGGCCTTTCTTAGTTTCTTTCCTCTTCTGGAGATATCACTGTTGCTGTAGTCTGTATTATACCAAATAAACACATTACATTTACAATATTATTTATTTTTTAAAAAATGAATTACTTTTATTTCTAGCTGTAATTCTATCAATCCATTTCTTTAACTGTATTATTATTCAAACAGTATTTGTTATCAGTTGAGAGGCAGAAGCTGAATAAAGATCTTCTGTCTGGTAAGTGTTACGACTCTCCTACTGTATCTGTTTGTTTCTGCTACCTATACGTAGATATGTCAAAATGTGCATTGAAAAGGTATGAAAATCCAGACGTTTTGAAAGCACTGATGAAAAGGGAGCACCCTCGAATCCGGATTCTCGTACCTTTTCAAGACACATTTTGATAAACTTTGTAAAAATCAATCAATCACTTCCAGTTTTCTATACGTATAGTTCTTTCTTAACCCTAGATAGATATATAAGTGATTTGCTGGCATGGACATTATTTAGTTTGCTTTCCACTTTTACCTATCACTAATGACTGTAACTTCCATCCCCAGTCCACCCTAGCAGTACCCCTGGGGGAGGAGTCCACCCACTCATTCGAACCCCTGAGAGGAGACGTGTCTCTGAACTTTCACCCCACCCTCTCTGCTCTTAGACAATGTGTGACTGATGTATGACTGACAAATGACTGATTTTATTTTCTATTAGTCTCAGAGTCTTATCCCCATGTTGGCCTGCACTTTCAGCACAAACTTATTGCTATTGATCCAGAGAAAGGCCATCTCACATTCAAGTGGTATGTTTCTAAAAAAATATGCTTGTTTGTGATAAACTGTACTGTAATAGGCTCTGTTATTTCGTACAAAAAGTTAATGCTTTTGCTTAGTTGTATTTGAAACAGCATCAGTAACCCTGTCAATTTATATCTTTTATATAGCCTTGCAAATAATGATCAGATACTTGAGGTTGATGCAGACCACATCATCGGAAGTGATGGAGCTTACTCCGCTGTGCGAAGAGAGCTGATGAAAAGGCCAAGGTACAGCTGTAGAGTAGCAGTCAAATGCTTGAGATCCATTAATAATCACCATGAAATATCCAGTCCCTGTTAACTAGTTGTAGCTATCACCATTTACCAACAAGGGAAAAAGAATACCATCAACAACTATTCTTTGGTGAATCCATAGTGCCACACCGTTAAAATCTTGCAAAGACCTCATGATGTCACACACCAGATTAGTTCTTGTGTTATCCCTATTTTTCCCTTTCTTACCTCATACAACAGTGCATTTTATTTATGTATTTTGTTGATTTTTAATTTCAGAAATAATGTGAGATATAGCTTACTCTTATTCTTTCAACTCTTGTAAAAAAAATTGCATTACACACAGCTTAACCTTTCTGATGTTTTCATAATTTAGGTTTGATTTTAGCCAAGAGTACATTCCTCATGGTTATAAAGAACTCTGCCTTTCTCCCACCCAAGATGGAGAGGTCTGGAAATTTTTTAAACTCTTTTAACAACAACCCTTCTATAATGATATATAATAATAGTAAGATATTATGGTGTATTTTAGAATTTCTTTTTGTAACCATACAAATTCTTTCTCTGTACATTAACTACTGGATGATCTTGACATCAATAAAAGGGTGAGATAGTTTATCTAAAAATTTCCTGGTTTATACCTAAGGCTTTGCATGGGTTGAATACATTAATAACAAAAACGAGTTAAGTTGTGCATGTTTATATAATAATTTTATAATAAATTTGTTTATAAATTTCTTATTTATTTTTTTGTTTACTTCAATTGTAGTTTGCTATGGCAGTGAATTATTTACACATATGGCCAAGACAGACATTCATGTTAATAGCTTTACCAAATCAGGTACATGTACCTACTTATACTATCTTCTTTGAAATGTGGCAGTTGTTGTTTGCAGATTATAGTCAAACCTGCAGGCAGACACCCACTGCTCCCTAGCTCACTAGTGGAGATGTCCACTTAATACAAGTTTCTTTTACTGAAAATATGAGAAGAAAATTGCGGGCGTCACTGAAGCTCTTGGTCAGCTGGAATGAAATGTTAATGGCTCTCGCCACTGTTTTAAAGGGACAGGTTAATGGTTAAGCGCATGGTCATTAATTAAATTACTTTTTTCCAATTTATTATTAATTCTGTTGGTTAATAACCCCACTCACATGTGGCCTGGCGCACGCTACTGATGTACACGGCTTAGAATCTCACATCGTTTGGCTCTTATGAACTTATTAAAACTCAGATCGCATCGATATTTGGCAAGAAGTTAAAGTTTATAAACAGCTTTTCATTGAATTTTTTTTTTCTGGCTGTAAGACCAAAATAAAATTGAAATATGAAAAGTCTGGCTCAAAATGGGACCATTTTTTAACAGCTCGCGTAACATTTACAGTCTAACCACGCATATTGTGGGATTTCTCTGTTTCTGTTAATGGTGCTTTGGAAAAATTTCTCCGAAGAGGTCAGTGACTTATGAGTACTAACTGTATTAAAAATTACTGAACATAATGGCAAAACAACAAAGTTTAGGGCGTATTCAGAAAGATGTTCTGTCTACATACGATCTCTGTGCAGCGCGAACGTCAATTTAAAAGACTGGTTTTCATTGACTTTCTGTTGTTGTTAAGAGAAGAAATAATAATTTTTGGAATGCTCATAAGTTAAACCTTCCTTATAGACTAACTGTTAAGACTTCGGGAAACCCATTTTTACGCTAAGATCAAATATGTAAGGTTAGACAGCATTTTTTTAACGTGAAAATTCGTAAACCGTGCGTTGGACCGAAAATCGGATTCCAGAGTGTGCTTTGGCATAAAGATTTTGTGCCTAAAATGTGCCTAAGATGTGCATAAAGTGTGCATTTTAGTTTTGAAAAACGTGCCTAAACCGTGCCTAAGTTGTGCCCAAACTGTGCCTAATCTGTGCACAAGTTGTGCCAAAATATTGAGTCACTCGGAAAATCGTGTCCAGCCTATCGAGCTCCACAGCGAACGAAAAGGGCGCACGGCAGTTATGTCAGTTTTGAGGTTTACGAAGTCTAGAAACACGGTCTGACGACCTTTTTATCCCCTAAAAAGAAATAACGTGACTCAAAATACGGTTAGAGACAGCAGGGAAAGCCTCGACAAACAGGAAAATGGAATCTTAAACAGGTTAGCGTATTTAAAGTAAGTGCTCAGCTCAATTACATTGTTGATATGCTAATTTCATCGATGTTAAAAAATTTCCAAGTAGGTTTCTTCTCCCCTTCTTACCGGAGCGTTTAGTTGGAACGAAACATTTGTTATTTTCATGAGGGAAGATTTGCATTCAAAAAAAGAATTTACTTGTGATATGACTTATAAAATGAAAACGAAAAAATTGATTGCACGCCGATGAGTTTTGAAGCAAAATAAATGGCACGTCTCATCGATTATTATACGATCAAAGCTTAATTTGCTAACAGAGCCAGAAAACAAAAACAAACAAGCAGCTTGAATTATTTTACTACTAAGTGTAAATCCTACCTTTTTAGTTAGAGAAATATTTTTAAAAAGCAGCCGCATTTTGTATTTAAAAAACAACACGCGTTGGAAGGAAGGTTTCAAATTACCACTTTGTACTTTTCATGTTGTTATGCAAAATGTTCAGGCCAATTTTACCGCGATCGCAAAAAGTATTTTCTACGACTTTTATTGGCTATTTTTGTGCCTTACTTCTTTAGCTTTGTTTTTGTTATTATGGCTTCGACTTTCTTTCACGATTTCTTTTAGAAACGAAAGAAAGCGAGTCTATAAAATTGCATGGCAATTGAAAAGGTTCAGACCGCATACATCGTGTGTGAATTTCCTCTTTATCCTCGGAGTAAACACGGACTGTCGAAGAATACTTTAATTTTCCAGACTTTCGGCGCGGCTCAAAACTTACACTTCCTATACGTCTAACTGTATTGTGTTTGATCTGAATTATTTTTGTAATTCGTACTAAGTTTCTTCTTTTTTGCAAGTCGGGTTACAAAGATTTTCAAAAAAGTGCACAGCGTTGAATATTTGTGCCTAAACCGTGCCTAAACCGTGCCAAAACTGTGCCAAAACTGTGCCTAAAATGTGCCTTAGCAATATTTAAAACGTGCCTTAACTGTGCCTAAAGTGTGCCTAATCTGTGCCTTTGCATGTTTTTTTCCCGTGCTTTGGCACCAAAACCGTGCCTTTTCTTGGGCGCGAATCGTGCATAAGGCACGGTGTTACGCTCGTGTACACCAGTAGCGTGCGCCAAGCCATGTATCTCAGCTATCTCAGAATGTATTTCAAAGTAGAAATATTGTATTCAGAGTAACCTGAAGTAGGATGGAGGATTCCCACTCATGGAAATATGATCAAAAGAGAAATAAGATGTTACTTTAAATACTACCCTCCCCTAAAATAGTTTTGTTGTTTTTTAAGGACAAGTCATTTACCTGTACATTGTTTCTACCATTTGACCAGTTTGACATATTAAAAACAAAGGTATGGTATTCTTAACGTGTATTGTTATTTTTATTTTTTTAATAAATTATTATTATTGTATCACTCAGTTGGTTGGTTTCATGAGTGCTTTTGTTGGTCGATTTCATAGGCTGGATTCTACTGTACAGCCCTTTAAATTGGAAAATTGTCCTTTCCTTTGCATCCAATGGATATCTTACTGAACCTCTTTCTCCCTGTTTATTGTTTATTGTTTTGTTTGCCAAAATTGTACAAATCAAATAAAATCTAATTATTTAACTCTAATGGCAAGGAAGCCCAAGAAAAGCCACCGGGCTTATAAGGAATGGGCTCCCTCAGTTAGATTACATTTTAAATTATATTTCTCTATTTTCCTTCCCTGTTGGTTTATGGCCCAAGTGGGAAGTGCGCAGGCCATAATTAAATCAATGGGGAAAAACTTGGTTCATAGATTACAGTATCAGGACTGAGAAAACAGGGTTCATAAGATGAATGAATTATAATTATTATTTTTGATGAATTATGCTTTGCAGGAAGATGTATTGGAATTTTTTCAAAGAGAATTCCCTGATTTCCTGGCCTTAATGGGAGAGTAAGAGAGTGATATTCTTCTTGACTTCCACATCCACAAGAATACATTGTAACTGGGTTTTTGCTTCACAAGATCACACTATCTGTCTATCTGGTTATTCTCAGTCTTGTTTATCAACTTGTAGAAAACCACATCACCCCATCCATCCCCCCAGCATAAGACTAGAATAATATTCCTTAAAATAACAAATGAAAAAGGATGAAAAAACTAAATTGTCAGTTTCTGAACATTAAAAGAGCTACTTTATAGTTTTTGCCCTTTTGAACAGATTGTAGACATTAATGCTTCCTGGACCAACAATAATATTGTCAGTGTACTAAAATTTTTTTCCCTGCAGCATTTCTAATTAAGCAATCAATTTTTGTTTTGCTTATGCACTTTTGAGCACTCAAGAAGTTACTTACAAACTCCATAAAAAAGGATTGTACTGTATTTTACTCATGCTTTTGGTTTGATTTTATTAGAGAAAAACTGGTGGAGGAATTCTTCAGAAATCCAACTGGCCCCATGGTATCAGTCAAGGTACCATAGATACTTATCTGCAAATTAAGAATACCGGTATACTGCAGGGGTGGATCTAGGGGGAGAGTGCAGGGGGCCCACACCCCCCCCCGCCCCTGACATGACCTACGGCTTTCTAATACAACTGGTATTCTGTATTAAAATTTGTTTACGTCACCAGTCAGTTACGCCATACCTTAGTGGTGCACCTGGATCCACCCCTGTATTGCAATAGGCCATTTCTGTGTTGGCTTATTAGCCTCCTATTTAAAACAAAGGTATTAGTGCTGGCTTCAATGTGAAAATGGTTCTTTGTTTTGTTGTTTAATCCTTCATGCAAACAAAATCAAAGACAGCAAAGTTAATTACCCTCTCCCTCCCCTCCCCCAAGTATATAATGTTAGTTACTGTTTAACATCTTATTACTTTATTATTAATGTAACTAATAATAGATTGTGTCTTTCGTTAGTGTAAACCATATCATGTTTCTGACAAAGTTTTGCTCATTGGTGATGCTGCTCATGCCATGGTTCCTTTCTATGGCCAAGGAACAAATTGTGTATGTACAGTTCGTTTGTGTCTTTAGAAACAAAGAAATGTGAATAAATGAATGAAAGAATGAATGAGTTAGCAAGTAAGTGAGTGAACAATTATTAATTCTCTATTCATGTAGTATGCACAATATTTTCCATTTTCTTATTTTAACAAAAACTTTTGATTACTAAGTCACAATTTTATTTATATTATATTGAATCAAAATCTGGATGTGATCATTAATTGGTGAATATACACCTGTGCAGGAATTTTGTTAAATTTAAATCTTGTTTTCCCATTTTATGATTTTCCCTATTTCTTTCTCAGGCATTTGAAGATTGTTTGGTTCTTGATGGGCTTCTGGAGAAACATAACAATGATTTTGGTTAGTTAACTGACACTGCTTTATTTTTATTCCGTCAGAACTCATGCACACAACTTCTTGTTGGTATTAACTACCTGTATTGTATCTAAGGGTGGATTTCCTTTGTTTGTCATTCTTACGTGCATAAGTTTGTAAATTTAACATGCATAGACAATCCGCCTTAACTGACAATCTACAGTTCTATGTACAGTATACTGCATGGCAATGATAATTAGCAATATATTATGATGATGATGATAATGCACCTTCTGTCTTACATTTATGCATCGGTCATTCAGAATTAAGAGAAGTGAAAATATGACTTCTTTTCAATTGTGGCAATGAAATTCAAAAACTAGTTAGTTTAATCTATAAGTGAATTACCATGCATGAAAACAATAAAGACCTTTAGATTCGGGGACAAGAACGATGTTAGTATGATATTTGATTTAAAGTTTTTTCGTGTACTGTCAAAAAATAGACACCCCTGGAATTCTTCATTGTACTTTTTTTCACAAGAAAAGTTAGCACTGTTATCGTTGTTTAAGGAGGTTCAGCCCTCTCCCGATTGCAAAATGCTAAAACTTCTCACATTTGCTAACTTGTTCCCACCGCTACAATGCTGTCTCTAAAACTCGTAGTAGAATGACGACAGCTACCATCATTGTTTTCCTGCCAAAATGACCCTGCCTCACGCACGACCACTCTAGTATTGAGAAAATCTCGTACTCGTAGTTGTTCTCGTCTTAGAATCTAAAGCTCTCTAATAAAAAAAAAACTACCTTTAAACTAAAGCTGACATTTATCAGATTTGTACTGACAAACTTATGCTTTGTATACTCATAGAGAAAGTCAGCTTTTGAATTTTGTTAGCTGTTTTACCTAATCACTCAGTGGCCCTGGTTGCTCAAAAGCTGGATAGTGCTATCCACAGGATAAATCACTATCCAGTGGATAAGTGGAGTAGCAGGGAAACTAATTATGTTTTCCAGTGGATAGTGATTTATTTGGTGGATTTAGCTCTCCACGTTTTGAGCAACTTCTGCCTGGATGATTAAATCCAAAACACCTGTTTAGGAACTTTTGCAATAGTTGGTTGAAAATTTTGTGTGGTACATGTACAGCAAGGGCTCTGGCAGAATACACCAGAACAAGGAACAAGGATGTTGAGGCCATGTGTGATTTAGCAATGTACAACTACATTGAGGTGAGTAGAACTGGTTCATTATGAAGACACTGTGAAGTTGTTTACCATTGAATCCATGGGAAAAACCCTTTTTTGAGGTGACCATTCAAACAGATCTCTCATCAGTTTCTAACTTAAACATGGTACCATCTGATTTTTGTTATCTTTCTTGAACTTTGACTTGAAACACTCTTATAATTTAATGGTAAATGGTAAAAGATATAAAGGTGATATTCATAAATAGGTCATTTCCTAGTGTCAATAAACCTCACTTTCAAAGCAAGGCATTGATGAATTAAATTGTTTTATTGTTTGTCAGTTTGGTTTACTGCAACAAAGAAAAACATTGCTCGACTTCCAAAAGTGCAAAGTTTTGTAGCTAGGGTTGCCTCTGGGGCAAGAAAATTTGACCATGTCATCCCCACATTAAAGCAACCACACTGGTTGCCAGTTGCTCGGCACAGAGAATTTTATTAGTTAGTTCCATAGAACCTTTTACAGTTACACTCTTTTTTTACTAGCCAGGATAGTTTTTATCTATTTATAGTTTTGTACTGTAATTGTTACTGAAAAACCAGGTGTTCTGTTATAATAAAAATAATATCACGATAACGTTGGTATTTTCCTTTTCTTGGCACAGATGAGATCTTTGGTGACTTCACCAGTTTTTCTCATGAAGAAGAAGTTGTTTAACTTTCTTAACTGGGTTATGCCCAGGACATTTATACCTCTTTACACCATGGTAAGTACAATGAATGCACAGGATGTGATTGGGTAGGCTGTTCTAGGATCTAGAGTACCTGTAACAAGCAAAAGAGAAGAGGAAACCTGTGCAAAATGAAAGTGCAGGACTGGAAAAGAGACTTACAAATTAAAAAAGAGTTAAGGATGTGGGAGAGACAAGGTAAAAATAAATGTACAGTGGAACCTCAATTTAACGAACCTCTATGTAATGAAGTCCTTGATTTAGCAAATGATTTTCTTTATCCCTATGATAGTAAGATATATGAAAAAGAACATCAATGTAACAAAACCTCATTATAACAAACAAATTTTATCAGTCCCTTGGCCCTTTGTTAAATCAAGGTTCCCCTGTACTAGGAATGGAAAAGGTTAGTTGTATGAGAGAGAGTGCAAAATTAATTTAAATAAACCCATGAGGACTGCGAAAGAGAGTTGAGGTTTGATTACCACCCACTCTTTGGGAAATGAACTTGGGACCCAATAGAGTGGCATATATCAAGCCTACTAGGACTGGGGAAGAGATGTTAACAATCGTTTTCCACTGGGTCTTTGAACAGTGTTTAAATTATGCTTCTATTTTGTTGGTGTCTTTTTAACTCACTGCTTGCCTTTGTTTTGTTGTCTTCAGGTGTCATTTAGTCAGATACCTTACCACACAGTAGTTGAAAGATCGCACTGGCAAGATGAGGTGTGTTTGAAAAACATAGTCCTAATTTATTTTTCTCTAGCCTACAAATAAGCTCTCCCAACTCGGCGGTGGGAAAGCTGAGCCATGAGGCAGCTTTAATTTATCAACACATCATCATTATCATTATCATCATCATCAATCTTTATTTATACACTAAATCATATCAGTTTTACATGGTCTTCGTAGGAATCGTGTGTAAAAATTAAACATCATCATCATCAACAACAACAACATTATCATCATCATCGACAAAATTAACACCATCATCATCAGTGGTGCATTAGGCCATGAGGGAGCTTAAGGGATCTTGCTCGTCCTACAGCATTATTTCTATTTTTTTCTATCCTGACCTTCAGTTTTCAAGTAGACTTCCCCCTGCATTTTCAGAGTAGAGTTATATAAAACTGCAACCATTTTTAAATTAAACATTGTCAAAGGTCATTATCCCCACAGACTGACAGTTCATTTCCTTTAGGATTCTTCATATTAAATTTGTCTTTTCTTTCTTGCTTTCCACTCCATCATCAACTTAGAATGAGCTAAATTTATCATGGGTATCCTACAGTTTGTCTGTATAATATATTTATCTATTAATTCAATGGACTTTTGTCATTATTTCTTGATAATAATATTAATGTTTACTTTTTGTTTCAGGTAGTAAAGAAGGCAGCGCTGGCAACTTCATTATTAGCTGGAGTAGGAGCAGCTCTGATTGGTCTCAGAATTTTGAAAAAAGACTTCAAACTTTTTTGACAACGTCATTATTAATCGTGCCCAATTTGCTAGTCGGTACGGAATACAAGGTGTTGGTAAACAATGGTTTTGAATGTTTTTACAGATAATTGAGATGTTGTATCCACACATGAATCACACTTTATTTGAAGGAAGTAGATATTTATTGACTTGAAAAGAAAAACCTATTTCTGTAAAGTAATCATTATGATGTTATTTATAAGCATTAATTAGTAAGTAAACCCCTCTTGGAAGCTGATGTTAATGGCAATAGCTGAAACATTGTCAGAAATGTGAATAGTTGGTCAGGACAACTGTGAGATTCTGAGGACAGTCTTTCACTTTTGTGGAGGTGTGTGTCGCCGACCATTCAACACCTTAATCTCCAGACTTAGTGGTCTGGGGTTCAAGAATCACCCATTGCATTTTTTTTTTAGACATGAAACTTTACTTCATTTTGTCTCTCCTCACCCAGGTGTATAAATGGGTACTGGCAACATACTGCTAGGGTGTAAACCTGCGATCGCGCCCAGGGGGGGGGAGTAGCAATGCTCCTAAGCATGCTTCATGCGAAGGAAACTGGGATAAGCTCCTGTCGTTTGGGCCTTTGGCTTGCATGCACCTTTCCCTTTTTTACCTATCACCAAAGGGCATATATACTTATTGCCAGGATTAGCAAACCAGGAGAAAACTGTATTTAACAATGTTATTTGAAACTAGTTGTCTTATTTCTCTGTCTTCTTATTAAAATAACAACAATTAAAAATCACAATAACAGAAAAACGCAGATGCCAGTGCAAATGAAGCAAATGTAAGAATATAGTTTTGTTTTTTGCACGGGAAGTTTACCACTTGGGTGTTGGGAATTGTGCGTCAATAGTGTGCGTACGTATTTCGTAGTATATTTTTATCCTTTTTGCTTTATTATATTTCAATTTGATGGCAACGTTGATTGCTAAATAATTAGCTTATGATCTCCGATAAGCTCAAGGAACAGATAACCTATAGTAATATAGATTAGGTTTCATGCGTATTGTGGGGAGTCGAGGGGAGAAGATCACGCTGTATCAAAACCAACTTGTTGTGCTGAAATACCTGTGAGTCAGTGGGTTGCGAAACCTGTGACTTTGGGATTCGTTATTGTGATTAAAGCTAAATCAAGAAAATTGTCGTGGATTTCTATGAATACGGGGGCGATTCCCGACCTCGCAGGGGGGGGGGGGGATCTGCATATGAAAGGGGTGGGGATGCCCGTCGTCTCGCTTAGGGGTGTAAATTTCGGATTTTGGTCTCACTTAGGGTATTCTGGGCAAAACGCCATCATATTTAGCAGTGAAGGTATTGTTTAGGGTTGCACGCGAAAAAATATATATATTCAGTCTGTGTAAAAAGCTTTAGCAACGCCCAGATAAAGGGGTTTATTTCAAAATTTCCGGCGAGCATCCCCCTCCCTTTCATTTGCAGAGTTTCCCCCCCCCCTCGGGTTCCCGACATGGGGATAAAGAGAAAGACAAATATGACAATCGTCAGTTTCTTGCAATAAAGCTTCAAGTAGGGATATCCTTTCAGATAGGAGATAGTCCTCTATTCGTGCGTCATCTTGCACAAAGGTGTTAGTGTAGCATTTTAAGGTTAAGTTTGACCAGCATTTTGTGCAGCGAGTTCTACGGTCACGATTGCCTTCAAACTTGCAGATATAAAACAAGAGAGCTCTGAGGCTTATTTGCTGAAGTTAAGGAAAAATCTGTCGTGGGATTTCGAAGTTATTTGCATTTTTGGTAACCGAATGCTGTTTTAAATTATATGCCAATATCTCAAAGGTTTTTATAACTACAAGAAAATAAATAACATTTTCTTAAAGTTCCATCATTATTTATTAAGGATGCCAAAAATCATAGAAATCGGTTGAACCGTTCATTCTGAAAAACGCGAATAAAAAACATAACCAACACGCATATAAATAGTTTCGATAGTTTCGGGCCAGGCTTAGCGTGGGAAATGTACATTTCTAGCCCACCCGACATTACCGACACTTCCTCAAGCCACAAACACACTTGACATGAGCGTGCTTAAAATACTACGTGTTTTTTTGTTACAGATTTGTGTTCATGGTTCATGTCACCTGAGCTCGTCCCTAGGGCTTATCCCATTCAGACGGTAGTCCTATCGTTCGTCTAAAAATTTCTCTTGATGAAAAAATATTGTATTTTATTTTTGTTTTATTTTCTCGGTCATCCTCGCCATCCTGGGTTTAAAAAAAAATCATATTGCGGGGGTCTGGAGCATTCAGGTTAGGCAGTCTCGTCCCCAGAGACAAAGCACGTCGCTGGTTGAATTTATTGCACTGATGAAACGGTAAAAGACAACAAATTAAAAACATCGATCGATTCCTCATAGGTATTACACTAGCATCTCAAAAGCGGCAGCTTATAAGGCACGTGACTGGTTGAAGTTATCGCACTGATGAAACTAGCCTGCCAAAAATCCGTTTCTCCTCGCTCTTCGCCGAAACGGATGTTTCCGCAGGCTATGATGAAACAGTAGATAAATTATTCGTTTCTTGTTTGTTTTCAAACGACCTGTAGGTTGAATCGAAACGGCTTTCTACGTGGATCCGCTTAATACAGGGTGTCCGCCTAATACAGGTTTCGATAGATAACGTCATATGAGGTGCCAAATGACATTTTAAAAACTGAACAGTGGAAATGTTAAGAATACTCCCAGTAGACTACGGTAGTCCCCCATTTTTCCTCAGGGATAGTAGAGCGAGCGAAACGCGAGCGCCCGTGAAAATCACCCCACGCGAGGAAAGGCGACACGTGGCGGGGAGAGAGAAAAATGAGGAAACTTTTTTTTTCTATCTCTCCCCGCCGCGTGTCGCCTTTTCTCGCGTGGGGTAATTTTCACGCGTGCTCGCGTTTCGCTCACTCTACTACCCCTGAGGAAAAATGGGGACTACTCGTAGTCTATACTCCCAGAGATTTTGACGATATCCGTTTGCATTAATTTCTTTATCAAAGTGGACCAGTTGATCATAATACCATAAACATAGATTGCAACTCAAATTTGAAGAAATCAGATGAGTGAAACAAGCTCTATACATTGCAAACAAAACGAAATAGAAAACACTAATCAAATATGTTCGTCAAGTCACGTTTTTTAATGTAAAAATAGAAAAATTTGTGGCTAGCAATTCGAGGCCATCTTCGCATTTCCGGTGTCCGGCATGTTGGGTGGTGGCATTTGATAACAAGTGTCCGTTTAATACAGGTTGGTAACAGTGGAAATGAACATTTCAGGTACTTTTTAGGTGTCCGCGTCCGCTTAATAGAGGTGTCCGCTTAATAAAGGTTTCACTGTACTATTTTTTCCTCTCCAGCCAAAGAAGGAGAAAAGAAACATAACGCCTGATCTCAGGTTAAATGTTCCCGGATCGAATGGCATTCCGGAAGAATTACACGAAAAGACAAGTATGTTTTTTCGCAGGCTTGTCATAATATAAGACCCAGATTTTTTCATTCTGCGCCCAGTAGCTCATTCAGAGACTACAAAAGCATCGATCTGGATGATATCAGGAGAAATGAAGCTAATGTTGGCTTGCGTTTTTGTTGGCAGTGTGCTGGCTGGTAAGACGAATCCCTATCTTTCATTTTTTTCTGCAGAAATGTTTTTAATCGGTACTTGCCATTGTAATATACTGCAAAGACTTCCAGGTCTTTTAAAATAGCTATACTGTAACCAATGTTCAAGGCGCGTTAGTGCCATTTTGCTTAGCAAATAAATATTCTTTTCTTCTTCTGTTTTTTTTTGCGGAGAAAAGAAGTTAAAATCTAACTCCGGGGTGTAAATTGTTATCACCGTGAAAAAAGATTAAATATTTTGCAAAATTTTTCCGCTTCGTTCCCAACATCATTGGTGTTCAATTTGTGCGTTATGCACAGGTTGTACTGTACAGGGAAGAGCAATTTTCTCACTATTTATTCTAGAAAATATTTACTTAATGAAACTTTTCCTTGATGTTCCAAATGAAAATGTTTTTCTTCGCAGTTCCTGTCAGGAGAAAATCTGAGGAGAACTGTAAGACAGGTACGAAAACATGATTGTGGCCTTTTTTTATCTAGTTTTCTTTATTAAACCTAGTTTACCTCAGCACACGATCGTTTCTCTGCGAGACAGTTAAAAAGTAAATATTCTGTAAAAAAACGTCATCATTGCACGTCTGATTTTTATGAAGGGTAAAAAAGGGTTTTGATTACATACTTGCTATCGTACTGTCCGGAGGGCAAGTTTTTTAAAATGCCAAAGCCAGAGTGAAAGGTGACTGTGCGAAAACCTGCAGCAAAAGCAGGAAAATCGTATTTTCAAACAGATATATCCAATGAACATTCGGTTTTCTTTACAATTGCTGTTTATCTCACAATCTCCCTTTTTGTTCCAAAAAAGCTTTGTTCTTTGTGTACCATAATCACACTCCATTTCTATTGTTCTTGCTAAAGAATGTTCGATTACAAGGAGAAAAATCTTTAGCCGGTTGCAAAGTGAAAGTCGATTCAAACATGCGAAATGTTGTAACTTTTTTAAGCCTTCACCGGTTGAAAATGCATGAAGGAGAGCCCGTTTCCGTTAGGAATTTTTTTCGCGATCAACTAGAAAGCTTAGGTTAGTATAGAAAGTAAAGGCCATCCTATCCCCGACTCCCTACATTGATTATTATGCATTATCCACGTGAATACTGCTTATCATCTATGCGTTCGTGCATGGTATATGAAAAAGCACTTTGTTCATTGAGATTTCCGGTCCTTTTGCTGCCCATAAAGCTGTAGCCTCCAACGCATTTTTTTTAGGGGAGCTCGTATTTCTTCCCTTTTCCGAGCTCCCTTAAAAACGCCTGCGTGGGAGGCTAAAAAAGCTGGTGTACCTTGCTCGCTGGCGGATGACAATGCAGAACAAGGTTCACGTGAAAAATTCAGTGTGCGATTACAGGTGGTAACAGGATTTGGGATATCAGTGGATAAAAAGTAGATCTATACTTTCATTCCAGCTGAAATGCTATCCTTTTGCATCCAAGGTCACTAAAACGCCTAAAAATCTTTAAGACTAAGTTTACTTCCATTTTCTCAAAACAGATCAAACGTAATCTCAAATAATACTTCCATATGTCTACTATTCTTTTCTTTTCTCTTTCGAGCATCCATAAACGATCTGTGTTTGATGGTGTGTTGCGGCGTAAAGATTCATCTACAGTTTAAAACAAACAAACAAACAAGCAAATAAATATTGATAAATAGCCAAGAGCGCAGCTGCCATTTATCAGTGCTAGATGACTTCGTTGTTCTTGGTAAAATCCCGGGGGGGGGGGGACTCCGCGTATGAAAGGTGTGGGGATGCTCGTCGTCTCGCTTAGGGGTATAAATTTCGGATTTTGGTCTCACTTAGGGTGTTCTGGGCAAAACGCCATCATATTTACCCGGGAAGGTCTCGTTTAGGGTTGCACGCGAAAAAATATGAAAATATCTATATTGTCTGTGTTTTAACATGGTCTCTTTTAGGGGTCAAAAAAAAAGCTTGGGCCACGCGCAGATCGGTCTCCTTTAGGGGTTTAATTCAAAATTTCCGACGAGCATCCTTACCCCTTTCATATGCGGAGTCCCTCCCCCCGGGAGTAAAATGCATCCGAATCACATATCCGGCTGCATTTTACCAAAGAAGACAAAGAACAGCTACTCAAAACGTCATTGGCGATGTGGCATAGTTTTTCTTGAAAATTCAACGCGGTTAGATCGACAGCTAAATAGACCAGTGTATTATTCATTCCAAAAGACTGTCAGTCTTCTGAATGATGCCCATTAATCGCAAAATCAAATGAACCAATCCTAGACGAACCAATCACGCTTGAAGAGATACGTAAAGCATCAACCATTACTGGCAGATGATCAAATCAAGCGTGTCCATCATTGGGCCTGTACTGCAAATCCTTTTTAATAAAGTTTTGAATTCCGGCATATTTCCCCAGTTGTGGTCGGTGGGTTATATTTCACCCGTCTTTAAGTGGGTGATATAGACGACCCTAATAACTATCGCGGAATTACTGTATGTAGTTGTTTAGGTAAATTCTTTACCCTTTAAATTATCAATAACCGTCTTACAAAATATCTTGACGAACACAATATAATACGCAACAACCAAACTGGCTTCCGGAAAGGCTATAGGACGTCTGACCACGTTTTTGTTCTGAAGTCTCCAACTGATCTTTATACGAAAAATGCTAAAAAGGTATACGCCTGCTTCGTCGACTTTCAAAAGGCCTATGACACAATTTGGAGAAACGGCCTTTTCTATAAGCTAATGAAATATGGATTTTCTCAGAAGATTATATTTCTGAAACGTCCCCAGCGGCGAAGAGCGTGGAGAAACGGATGTTTTCGTAGGCTACGGTAAAAGCAAAAAGCGGGCTAATGGCGACGTTTACTGTTTAGGGGTACGACAGGGCTGTAACCTGAGCCCAACATTATTTAACATATTTGTAAATAACGTTGTTGATATATTTGACTCCACTTGTGATCCCATGATCATGGGTAGCCTGTAGTCTGCTACACAGCCGTTTTTAGTGTCGTCACGCAACGCTCCTCCCCACTGGAGGAGCATTGCGTGACGACACTAAAAACGGCTGTGTAGCAGACTAGGGTAGCCCGCAGGGCAGGCGTATTTTGGGTGGGCGAAACCTTGTTCGTGTTCGTGATATTGTTGTAGCCGCCATCTTTGATTTTATGACAGTGGAAGAGCGGTCACGCGCGTCTAAGGGGGTGTTTCTCATTTTCACAGTGTTTTCGGGCTGGCGTTTTCTCTTCTCTCTCCCCGCCCCCTCCCCGCTCCTTTTGACTCGCCCTATCTCCTCCTCTCCTTGGGAAGTTTCAACATGGCGCTTTCGAGAGCAAATTGCGCGCTAAAAGAAAACGCCTGCACTGCGGGCTAGATCATGGGAAAATGAAAAATCAGTTGTTTACTATATGCAGATGATCTTATCCTGCTTTCCGAATCAGAACATGGATGCAGAGATGCTTTGATAAGTTAAGTTGTTACGCTAAGAAATTGCAAATGAGGATAAATATAAGAAAGACAAAAGCTATTATTTTCAATTAAGGGACCGGCCATTATTTATGTGGGGGGGTGGGGGGATTTTTTTTGTTTTTGCATGAAAGAAAAAAAGTGACCCACCCCTTTAAGCCCATTAGTTAACTCTTGACCCACCCCCATATAACTTTATATAAGAGGTGACCCAACCCCATCCCCCTTCAATCTATACCTCTACAGTCAAACTACCTGACGCGTGAACACCTAGACATCATTATTGATTTCATTAATCGATTATTGAGAAAATAAGTTTTGCAATATTCAAATCAAAACCAGTTTAAAAAATTTGCTCCTTTAAACAAAAAATAGTAATTCAATAATAAAAAACGAATTTTCAAACTATTTTTGATTTGAAAATGGGAAAAATTTGATTTCAGTAAATTGAATAAGGAATTCAATAATCCATTATTGAAACTAATAATGATTTCTAGCTGTTCACGCTTCAGGTAGTAAAAGTTCCAGACAGTTATATTAAGAAAAGGAAGCATGCAAGCCTTCTCAATAGGGCTGATGTTTATTTATTGATATTTAGTGCCCACATCTTTGATTCTCCATACTTAGATTGGATTGCTACATATGACATCCAGTTGTGTTATATTTTATGTCCAGCATTGCATTAGAATTTATTTAGATCTTCCACATGAATTGTAGTGAGTGTGATTCTTTACAAAACACACACAATGACCCACCCCTTTTCTCTAAAAAAAATAGGCCTGGCCCACCCCATGATTTCCCCCCCCCCCCCCACATAAATAATGACCGGTCCCTAAAGTGGTAAAATATTTAGAAGTGAATTCAAGCTATACCAGCCAATCCAAGCAACAGATAGTTACGTCTGCCTTGGGATAACTTTCCCGCCTTCTGGTTCTTTTTTACTGGCACAAAAAAAGCTACATGACAAAGCCACCAGGTCTCTTTATAGTTTCCTGTCAGAGGTAAATGTTTACAATGGTGCATCTGTCTCAAGAGTTCTTAAACTTTTTGATTCTCTTGTGAGCCCAATCCTTTTGTACAACTGTGAAATTTGGGGTTGTTTTTAAAATCAGTCGGGAATAACTATAGCAAATTTGTCTCCACAATTTTTGATGAACGAATAACACCCGAGAATATGCATATTAAACAAGGTATGCAAAATGGCCTTACGGGTTCGCTCTAAAGCAAGAAACCATGCTGTGAAGTGAAAACTCAGACGTTTTCCTCTTCATCCTATTATTTACACTAGAATTTTTAAGTACTTCTTAAGATTACTTACCTTACAAAATACCCAAATTTTAAATAGCGCGCTAGAGATAAACTCCCATTTAAATAATGTAGGTAAGCATTCATGGTTTACTACTTCAAGACACCTATTACGGCTGTACCAAATTAAGTGATTATACTCCAAATCTGCCTCATCTTGACTACAGAACATTTCCTCACGTGGTTAGAATGTTTAAAAGAAATTTGTTTAAAGAATACCAACAATATTGGTCGAAAAGTCTGAACAAGGATAAATTCGACTCCTCAGTTGGAAATAAATTAAGTCTGGATAGTGAAGTGAAAAACGAAGTCAGATTTGAATCTTATCTTGATTTAATAGAGAATGTTAAGACAAGAGTGGCAGTATTAACCAAAACGCGAATTTCTTGCCACTTGCTACCTATTGAATCTGGGCACCAAAGAAGATACCCCGCAGCGTTAAGAGGCTTTGCCCCCTTTGTAATAGATCCGAAATTGGTGATGAATTCTACTATTTGTTGAATTGTACCCACTCATCACTTTCTCATATAAGGGGTACCTTTTTGGAGAGCCTATACTCGTTAAACAGCAATTTTACGCATATGTCTTACAAGGCACTATTTTTATATATCATGTCTACGTGCGATTAAAACATCATAAATCGCGGTGCCTCTTAAGGAAATATTCTAAATTATTATGCATCCGAACTCTCATTAAACTTTCTTACCATACGAGTAGCGTAGAAGCCGTACATAGCCAAGTAATTTTTCTTTTATGATAATATTCAATTGTTCTTTTCTTTCTTACTTAACTTTTATTTTACTTTTTTCATTTGTCATTGTTTTGGTACTGAAATCTTCACGTCGAAGATAAAGTCAAGAAAGTTTGTTTGTTTTTCCACTAATAATAGTCAGTTCCTAACTCTCTTATACTCTCCCACTTGGAGAGGTCAAAAACTAGGCGGATCAATCTCAAGTCACTGATATGCACAAGTTCTACACAAGTTCTACTTACGCACCTTGTTTGTTAAAGAAAATCGTCACGACCGTGACAGACCATATACTCTCATATGACGGCTATAACAAACAAGCTAAGTATGCGCTGGTAGAGATGATAAAGGAATTTACAAAGCCGGCCAATTTGATCGTAAGAATAAGATGATAGCAAGAGAACCAATATGGATGAAACATTCGGACTGCCGGGCATTGAGGCTGACGGAATGGCCGTGTCGTGAGTCGTCAAAGTGGCTCGTTTTTTAGGGGCACCCAACGACGTTTTCCTCCCAAATTCATTGAAAACACTTTTTAGGCTATCCAGAGTATTTTCACATCTCCAGAAATGCATTCTAAGTGGTGCTATAAAATTTCTATCTATTCGGTCGTCCTAGGGCAACTTGAGTCTTTTCGAAATTACAAGGGCCTCAGTATTATTTTCCAGAAAATTTTAGATGCAATTTTAAGTTTTACGAAAGTGAGAATTTTTCTCATTCCTCTCTCCATCGCATTTCGAGTCCGAAAATTTTCGGTTTCCTTTTTCTGCGAAAATTAGGCTAACTTGGGGATTGAAATGCGAAAAATTAAACTTCAGAAAATCGTAGGGTATTTGTTAGATATATGCTACGAAAATTATACATGAATGCAATGGTCATCTAGAACTTTTTAGCCTTCCCCAAGCCATAGAAAAAGTCTACGCAATTTTTGCTTCTCCGAACAGATATTTTTCAGAAAACAGTCGTTGGGTGTGCCTGGAGCCTGCTTTCTAAGACTCAATTTGTGTCGAGAGTTCAGCAAAATGAGGTTTCAAAATGAAAGCCAGTTTTCCTTGTCAGTTTGATGTTTGAGTTTTTTTCCTTTTTTAGTACACGGCCTTGGTTTTGCATCTCCACCAAGAATTATTGGCCTGCTATGTTGGTCGCCTTCATGCCTAAAACCGTCTCTTTCAGTTTTCCATCAAAGTCCAAAACAGCATTCAAAAACGAAATCAAGATGTGCTTGTGTTTTGGATTTGCAAAGATTCTGCGAAATGCCAGATCGTGTTTTGGGTCCGTGAATATCATATCTCTAACATTCTGCGCATCTTTGAATAATTCGCGATAATCTCTAGCCTTAGCCTGAATTTCATCCGATTACTTCGAGTCGTTATTACTCCCTCAGTTGTTGAGAGGAGAAAACGACTCGAAGCAATCGGATGAATTTCAGGCTACTCTAGCCTTTAGGCAAGAACTAGTTCACCCACCGATGTTCCTCTGCATTTTGTGATTGTTTTGCTCTCTTGAGCGTTGGCTGTGGGTTAAAAAAGTGTTTTTAGAGGTAAACAGCCTAAGCATAACCAAAAGGTTTTTTTATAGTATATATATAATAAAAAAAAATTGTTAAGCTCAAATAGTTCCTCGATTCTATCTTGGAATTAGTGCGAGTAAGATTTTTATTTTTTATAACATGAGAAGATTTCATGGACACTTCTTCAGGTTCCCTTCGGCCGATCGCCTTTTTTCTAAGCCTGTTTTGTTTCCTACACAGGCTATGCGTGTACAGGAGGCGAAGTCGATTTTCAGGACACTGATGCCATGGAAAAGGCCACGAAAATCCAGAACAGCGATCCTTTAAAATCGCTTCGCTCTTCTATTGCATTTTATGTCGGAAAGATTACGGAAAACGAGAATGGGGTCACCGAAATTAAAGAAACCATCCAAGAGATGAAAACTCATTTGGCCAATATGGACACAACGCTGCAAAACCTGACAACAGAGCTGACGAATACACAAACTCAAGTTGGAAGCGATCAAAACAATACAAAAGCAGAAATCCAGGCCCTCAAAATCCACGAGTTTGAAACAAAAATAAAGCAAATCAACAAAGAAATAACCGCGCTAAAATCTTGTGCTTGCCCTGATTCTTGGAAAACACAGACCAGTTCCACCGTCCCTCCCGCTGGACTGGGTACGAGCACAATGCAAGATCCGTATAAAATAGCCACAACAAACGACTTGCAACCCACCGGCCTTCCTGCTGGACCGGGTACGGGCACAATGCAAGATCCGTATAAAATAGCCACAACAAACGACTTGCAACCCACCGGCCTTCCTGCTGGACCGGGTAAGAGCACAATGCAAGATCCGTATAAAATAGCCACAACAAACGACTTGCAACCCACCGGCCTTCCTGCTGGACCGGGTACGGGCACAATGCAAGATCCGTATAAAATAGCCACAACAAATGACTTGCAACCCACCGGCCTTCCTACTGCACCGGGTACGGGCACAATGCAAGATCCGTATAAAATAGCCACAGTAAATGACTTGCAAAAGTTACGCACTGTGTGGGGAAGTAATACTGGCAAATATTTCATCGTCACACAAGACATCGACTTATCTTCTATTGCAAATTTTACTCCTTTGCCAGACTTTAACGGCACTTTGGATGGGAATAATAAAAAGATCTTGAATCTAAGAATGGATCGGTCCCAGATACAATATGACAACCATGCAAGCTTGTTTTCATATATTTGGCGAGGTGGGGTGGTGAAAAACCTAGGCTTTGAAAACGTAGCGATTAAAGGCAATAGAGGCGCAGCCGCATTGGCTTCATATAATTACGGCACAGTAGACAACTGCTATGTGACAGGCCAGGTTTCCTGCTCAGCCAAATACGGTCACTCAGGAGGTCTGGTCTTATATAGCTTGACAGGATCCATCATCAAAAACAGCTACTCCACGGCCAGGGTTTCAGGAAACTATTATTCTGGGGGTTTGGTTTCAAGTATGGATAAAGCCACCGTAGAAAACAGCTACTCATCAGGATCGGTTTCAACTGTGGACAGTGGAGCTGGGGGCTTGGTGGCAAGCATGACTGGTGGAGTGATCAGACAAAGTTATGCCACCGGATCGGTCTCAGGAAAGTATGTTGTTGGTGGACTGGTGGGATTGGCTAATAATCCTGAATCCATCATAGAAAACTGCTACTCGTCAGGATCGGTTTCGGCCTTAGAAATGGCCGGTGGTTTGGTGGGAAATCTTAGAGGTAAAATCAAAAACAGCTACTCATCAGGATCGATTGTATCAAAACAATCCAGAGTCGATAGACTCGGCGTATTGGCAGGTGATTATAGTAGTGAGGACAATATCATCAACAGCTTTGGCAAAAGCCAATCAGGCGTCTCGAATACGCGAGGACAAAAAACTGACGCTGAGTTAAAAGATCCCTCTACTTTTTCAAGCTGGGATAAAAACATCTGGAAAATTGAATCTGGAAAGTATCCCAAATTAAAAGTTTTTTCGAATTAGGATTCTCATTTAAGAGAGAAACAGGAATTGTTTATGGCACAGGCTTCTTTAGAATTAGTTGGCTTGACGTACATTTTGTTTTGAGGTCCTTCCCGTTTATCTCGTGAGCGGCTCTTGTCTAAAGGGAATAGCTTCCTGTTTGATTCCAATTTTATTCCAACTTTGGTTTTGAATCAGGATCAAGTGAAATTCTATGTAGTTTCTGTGTTGTTTTCGCTCAATGATTTTTGGGATCTTTGGAACTCCATTTTCCAAAAAGACAATGTTTTTAGAACTGTCAGCCTCTTTTTGCAGATATTCGTCCACAATAATCGATATCCTTGGCTCTTTCTTGCCTCGAATCATCTCTGCTGGGGAGCATGGAAAGTCTTGGATTTGCCCCAAGTGTTTCAAAAAGTCCAATTCCTTTTTTACACTCACGTGGATAACACAGAAAGAGCTAGGGAGACGAATTTAGTTGCAAGAAAAATATGAAAATTTTATAGCGGTGGTGAGAAAATGAGAAATGCTAGCGGCCAGGTGAAAATGAGCGGCAGTGAAAAAATATAGGCAAACATGAGCACAGGAAACAAAATCTATGGTAAGCACATCTGACAATTCCTCCATAAAAATAATGTGTAACCAGGAAGTGTGACGTTTTAGTCGTACAAAACGGCATTATAATAAAAACAAAGAAGCGTGCTGCACGTGCAAAGTTGTCTTTTTGCCAATTAGATCTATTGAATCTTGATGCCATTTTCATTGCCGTCCCTGTTTAGCATTACACGATTTAATTTTTTTTTCTGTTTATAAGTATTATTAACCATAGCTTCGCTTTTAGCCCAGGGCAAATCTATATTATGTGAAAACACCTTCTAGTCAACCTGGAAGCCTCTTACACCCGTGGTCACAGGAGGAAGCTTGTGGCTCTTCGAACACTTCTTGTATTTGTTGTAATGAGGGGCCAATGTACCCACTGTCATCAGATTCCAAGTCAGATTCACAACCTGATGTATCATTAATTTTGCATTGGCAATTCAAAGGCACTTTAAAGCAAACATAGTAGATTGTTGGTGATAGTGGTGGTTGTGGAGAGGAAGGGGAGGCCCAGGGTCGTATAATTTTACTTTTGTGTGCAAGCTCTTATGAGGGAGGGGGGCAGAAAAAAATATCTTACATCATCAGGGGGCTAGAAAAAATATTTAAGGAAAAAGCTAAGATCCCTATAACCCCCCCCCCCCCCCCCCACCACCACCACCACGACCATCACCACCACCACCAATAAATTATGAACGGTCCCTAGGGCTAGTTTTTGTCGCCAAAGTTTTCCGTTTTCAGGGATTGATTAATTAAGGGTAGGAAGTTTAGTCCTATCCACTCATCTTGTTGTCACATTTATGAATATGGGAGTTGTCCTTTGTTTACCACGAACGAAGTTTGTACTTTCGAGTTTTAGCTTCAAAGATGTAAGCAACTTAACAGTAGCCTGCGTTGCAGCAGGCCCGTGCACTTGTCTAAACCATTTGTATAGTCGTTTGGCCTGTCAACACTTAATTCACAAACTGCATAAGAAACTAGCCAATCAATAACGTCGACATATGTGCTTGCGACTCTACAGGATTCGAACACGATATTGTGCACTAATTCGCAGACGCTCTATACAGAAGGTTTAGAGCGTCTGCGACGCAGGCTACTTTACAGTAACTGTGTAAAAGTGGGTTTTTTTCACTAAACTTTACTTACCTAGCTTTCCTTAGTAGAATTAATTATCCTGCTCCAGAAATGAAGAAAAGCTTAAAGAAATTTTAGGTTACTAGATTATATATATAATCGTATGTTAATGAGAATGTAAATGTATCCAACGCATGTAAACCAATTAACGTAAACTAAGCAAATAAATAGAAAGGTGCTAAGGTCTCAGTAGGTTTCTAGAGAGGGAAAGAAAGTGAACTGTAGAACAAGATTTAGTTGAAAAAAGACCGCTAGAAAGAAGTTTAGAAGGTGTGAAGTTAAACAGAATAATTGTGAAGTGAAAGAGTAATTAAGTCGTCCTATAATAAAGCATTTAACCTTAAAGCTTCTTTGGTTGAGAGTCCCTCACTCGCGTCAAGCAAATTAGTCCAGTGTCACTGGTGGAGAACTCATTGAGCTGCACCCCCTGTAAATGTTTACTCCGAAAAGCCCTGTAAAGGAGCCAATTAACGAGGACTTCACAGCCACTGATTACAAGTATGGACTGGGGAAGAGATGTTAACAATCGTTTTCCACTGGGTCTTTGAACAATGTTTAACTTATGCTTCTATTTGTTTGTTTATGTTGTCTTCAGGTATCATTTACTCAGATACCTTACCACACAGTAGTTGAAAGATCACACTGGCAAGATGAGGTGCGTGTGAAAAACATAGTCCTAATTTATTTGTCTCTAGCCTACAAATAAGCTCTCCTAACTCGTCGGTGGGAGAGCTGAGCCATGAGGCAGCTTTATCAACACATCATCATTATCATCATCATCATCATTCTTTATTTATACACTAAGTCATATCAGTTTTACATGGTTTTGCTAGGAATCGTGTGTAAAATTTAAACATCATCATCATCATCATCGTCATCAACAACAAATCATCATCATTATCATCATCATCATCAGTGGTGCATTAGGCCATGAGGAAGCTTAAGGGATCTTGCCCGTCCTACAGCATTATTTCTATTTTTCTATCCCAGCCTTCAGTTTTCAAATAGACTTTCCCCCGCAGTTAAAACTGCAACCATCTTTAAATTAAACATTGTCAAAGGTGTTTATCTCCACAGTTCATTTTCTTTAGGATTCTTCAGATTAAATTTGTTTTTTCATTCCTGCTTTCCACTCCATCATAAATTTAGAATGAGCTAAATTGATCATGAACTTCCTATAATTTATCTATTAACTCAATGGAATTTTGTCATTGTATCTTGGTAATATTAACGTTTACCTTTTGTTTCAGGTCGTTAAGAAGGCAGCGTTGACAACTTCATTATTAGCTGGAGTAGGAGCTGCTCTTATTGGTCTCAGAATTTTGAAAAAGACTTAAAACTGTTTTGAGAGAATCATTATTTTCTTATTAATAGTGCCCATTTTGCTGGTTGGTACAGATCAGTACAAGGTGTTCGTAAACAATGTTTTGGTCGTGAATTTTTTGAATCACACTTTGTTTGAAGGAAGTAGATATTTATTGCCTTGAAAAGAAAAAACTCTTTCTGTAAGTAATAATTATCGTATTATTTATAAGCATTAATTAGAAAGTAAACCCCTCCTGGAAGCTGATGTGAATGGCAATAGCTGAAACATTGTCAGAAATGTGAAGAAATGTAGTTGGTCAAGGTGCAAAGAATTCAGGACAACTGTGAAATTCTGAGGAGAGTCTTTCACCTTTTGTTAAGGTGTGTGTGGCTGAGCATTCAACACCTCAAACTCTGGACTTGGAGGTCCTAGTTCAGGCCTCGCCCATTGCATTGTTTCTTTAGACAAGGAACTTTACTCCATTTTATCTCTCCTCACCCAGGCGTATAAATGGGTACTGGCAACATACTGCTGGGGGTAGGGGGTAACCCTGTGATCCTGTCCAGGGGGGGTAGCCATACTCCTGTGCATGCTTCATGCTAAGGAAACTGAGATAAGCTCCTGTCGTTTGGGCCTTTGGCTCGCATGCGTCTTTACCTTCTTTTTTACCTTTCACCCAAGGGCATATGTATTGCCAGTATTAGGCAACCAGGAGAAAACTGTATTGAACAATGTTATTTGAAACTAGTTTTTTCATTTCTTCGTCTTCTTATCACAATAACAAAATACAATTAAAAACACAATAACAAATAAAAAGGCAGATGACAGTACAAATAAAGCAAAGGTAAAAATATAGTTAACAACTTTTGTCAATGACTTTTTTGCTTGTTTATTGGCTACTGAGACAAAATAATGGAATTCATTGGTTAAAACTTTGACAGGTTAAATAAATTTGGAATTCACCTGTTTTCCAGAGTTCAGAACCAAAATACAATCAAAAAGTTGTGGGCATGTGTTTTTATTGTTTTACAAGCCTGTTATTTATTTCCCTAAGACACTTTGTTAACATTTACCCTGATACTATCTGGACTTTGTGATGCTTGCTGATAGAGAGTTTTAAGTCTATTTTTACCTGACTGTCACAAAACATCTTTGTCTTTACTTATTAATGAAACCACAGAGGTAGCATGTAATAATATTATCTTGTCTAATAACATCATGTGCGAACATTACGGTAATCAGCAAGCTGTAATTATTAAAAGAATAAGAACATAAGATAATATTTTTTATTTGCAATTTGTTACCAATTTTAAATAACATTTTGGCAGCTTGCGACGTAAATTACCAACCTTTGTGAATCTATAAAAGCTCACATTAAAGTGTCATTTAAAAATTACCTTCTTAATATTTCATTCACGCAGTGCTCTTCCCCCAAACCCCTTAAAAACTTGTATAAGCCCTGCAGGTTTTGCTGCCACAGTGGTTAAAGATTCCCGTCAACTAAACAATGCAACAGCACTTAATTCTTCTTTCTTATTTCAACCAGGGTTACAGATGGTAAAACAACTGACCACACAAATCAAAGGACTGAAAAGACATTGAGGAGTCCCAAACCACAAGACAATAGCGGAGGGACGGACGATTAGAAAAGTGAAGAGGAGGAAAAAAAATGATAAATGAATGATAAAAAAATTCAAACATGGTAAAAATAAATACATTCAAAGCTAGCCTACATAGCAAGTGTTTCCGTGCTGTTTCGTTGCAAAGAAAGACCGAGAAACTGGGTTCTCGGTTTTGGCCGTGAGTAATGAAACAAGAGCCCAAAAATGAAAGAGGGGGCCATTTTTCGTGCAGTCTTTATTGCGCGGTCTTTGACTCTCGAAACAGCATGGAAATGTTTCCTACATACACTAATTTAAAGCAGAAACTCCCTCTTACCCCTTTTCACTTTTCCTAATATGGTCTAACCTAAAATACCCATAACAAGGTTAATGCCTATGCATCTTGAACAGTTTTAGAGAATTCTTCTTTTACTTGCATCAGTAAAGAGGAATCACTTAGGACCTCAATAGCTGCAAAGCACAGGGCTTTAGCAGCAACGATGGTTTGATCATGGGCACCCTGTGTACCTGATACCTCTCGGAAGGCATGTGAGTGGTAAGGAACAGATTTTTTTATGCAATACAATGGATGCAACCCAGGAACTATCATAGAAACATTTCCAAAGTCAGTGGATCCATCTACGATACTCTCTTGTTCTGCTTGTGATGGAAACACCATGCCCATTCTTTCAGCATATTTCTGATACAGTAGAGCAAGTTTGGTGTTTGATAGCACCCCAGCATGGGGAGTACTATCCCACTGAACGTCTACTGTACAGTTAGTAGCCTTTGCAGCTGCCTCAAAGCATGCATGAACCTTAGACTTGAGAAGAGCACATTCTTTGTTTTTAACAGTACGTACCCAAAAGTCTAGTTTTGACTGTTCAGGTATGATGTTTGGCTTTACTCCACCATCAGTGATGACACCATGAACTCGCCAGGTTGGTTTCATCTGCTGTCGCAGCATGCTTATGGAACTGTAAGCCATGACAGCAGCGTCAAGTGCATTGCAACCCTCCCATGGGAATGCTGCAGCATGAGCGGCGTGCCCCTTGTAGACAACTTCAACTTTTTCAAGAGCTTGAGAGACATAAAAGGCAGCATTAAATGGGGCGGGGTGTAACATTACGCAAAAATCCACGTCTTTAAAGCAACCGTGGTTGATCATTTGAATTTTTCCCCCGCCTCCTTCCTCCGCAGGCGTTCCCATAGCCACCACTCTAGCCTTAAGACCTGCTTCTATGGCGGACTTTAACCCTAAGGCCACAGCAACACCAGCAATGGCGATCAAGTTATGGCCGCATCCGTGACCAACTCCGGGCAATGCGTCGTATTCGCAAAGCACACCAACTGTTGGGCCTGAGTCTTTGTCACCGAACTCTGCTCTAAACGCCGTCGGCAAAGTGTAGTGTTTCGTTACATCAAAGCCCTGCTCCGTAAAATAGTCGCTCAAAATTCCATGGGCGAAATGCTCTTCGTAGCCCAACTCGGGTTTTTCCCATATCTTTAAGCTTATTTCTTGAAGATCTTTCGCTCGGCTTTCGATCACTGGCTTAGCGTGGGAAATGAACATTTCTAGCCCACCCGACATTGCCGACACTTCCTCAAGCCACAAACGCACTTGATATTATAACAGCGTGCATAAAATACTACGTGTTTTCTTTTGTTCTTTTTATAGATTTCTGAGGTTGTTCATCTCTTCATGGTTCATGTCACCTGAGCTCGTCCCCAGGGCTTATCCTTTCCATACAGAAATTTGAGATACATATTAAAACGGTAGTCCGATCTCACCTCTAAAAATTTCTCTTGATAAAAAAAAAACTTAGTATTTTATTTTTTCTCGGCCATCCTCGCCATCTCCCTCCTGGCTAAAAAAAAAGAAAAAATTGATCTTGCAGCAGTGCAGGGGTCTGGGGCATGCAGGTTAGGAGGGGGAAGAGGGGAACGATAATATTTTATTCAAGGCATGCGCTTTTGGGCACCAAGATGACGTCGGAAGATCTACGGCATCCATGTTGTTGTGTCGCTCAGGTATTTAACGAAGAATTAATTTAAACCTTGAGACCATTTTCGAAGCCAAGAAAATCACTGATAGGTTTTTCGTGAGAAAGCCAGCTCGTTACTCGAGCAAGATGCATTCGACTGGGTTCCATGGCGTGTTTCTGTCGAGCATTTTAGTGGCTTTCTTATTGTATTGCGTTTCCGCTGTCGATGAAGCTTACCAGTGCCCGTATAATATTCATGTACAGAAGGGACAGATTATAAAAGCAAAACAGTCTGTGGATAATGGAGCAAGATTTCTGAAACACACATCCGTTTATGATGCTCGGGAATGTCACCAGCTGTGCTGTGAGAGAAAATACTGCGACTTAGCACAGATGCAGTACAAGAATTCTTCAAATGAATTCTATATCATGCAAGTTGAGAAAATTTGTTATATGTTTCACTGCGGTATTCCTAGTCGGTGTTTCTTCGAAGAACACGATCATTATGCTACAATAAGTTATGAAAGACCTGATGAGGAACTATCTGGCTTAGACAGCGATGATGATAATGAGTACAAAAAGCCTTCGGTGAAAGTCAACAAACCATCTTGGAAATCACAACAACCACCACCACATAAAGGTAATCTTGATTTTAGGCAGTTAACCATCAAAATAATGGGAACTCATTCCCTTTGGCTTAAAACTTGAAACTATAAAGGTTTTCAGAAACAGGGGGATTTGAACAAGGGTGTGTAGAAGTTTGCAAAACTTGATTATCACTCACTATCGTGATAAAAACACACTGCAAGCGATCGTTTTTGTAGAAGCATTATTTTTGTACATAATTTTGTCACCTAAATCTACAATGAATTTTTTTAGCAAGGGAAGTTTTGACCAAATTTTCGCTTCCTTCTCCCCATAACCTTACTTCCTTCTTCCAAAGATCAATTATCAGATTTTCCAAAGTGGGATCATGTTTCTCTTCTTGCTTATCATTTTAAAAGAGGCTTCGAGAAATATTGTTCCGGCCATATTTTTAAGCAAGCTCAAGTTACTGTGGTGTACTATTTGTTTGTTTTAATTTCTTTGCTAAAAGGAGCCTACTTAAATTTGTCACGATTTTCTGTTTTGTGCTAGAGCATTCTTATTTATTCTACCATTACCCCCTTATTTTAGTTCTCCAAAATTAATTTCAAAGCCACTGCACTATAAAATACAAATGAAAATTTTTAAAATTGATTTTTTAGCAAAAGTAACCAGAAACTGTACTCCTGGTACAATAATGGGTCTGGTCTGTGGAAGGCTGGACCCACAAGTTATTTTTTAGCACTGATATGATAATAAGTGAGTTAAGAAAAAAAGGAAAATAAATTTTGCACCAAATATAAAATGAGGGGGACATTGGGGGGTACCCAATACCGCAATACCGTACGAAAAAATGGCAAATACCGAAATACCGCGTCGCAAATCGACTAAATACCGATACCGCACATTTTAATTACATTTATAATCGGTTCCGCATACTTATGGTTGCTTCCATCTAGCGCGTTTAATTATCTCAGGCATTTATACACAAAGATGTCCATGTTTTTTTAATATTTTGGTAGTTCGCAAATTTTCACTGAAAAGTAAACTTCATTCGTTCAACCTTTTGGTAGGAGTATACAAAACGAAAAGCATACAGTGAGGCGTGATCCCTAATACAGTCCTAATAGTGAATAACAATTCTCTTACCTTAAAACGGTTTTCTAAAGGGCATTTGCATGATGGTGTCATTATTACTACAACCGGTTTAGACTGTTCACAGCTCCCTATTTTTCCGTGAGACCGTCGGGATGCAATATGGCCGCCAGTAACGCAAAGCGCTCGATCTCGATGGTCTTACGGAAAAATAGGGGACTGTGAACCGTCTACAACTACTACTACTACTTGAATACATTTAGTTTTCCCTTTCATATTAAATTTGTTAATTCCACAGCGTTATATAACAAATTTAACGCTCTAACTTGGACAAAACAGGAAAATCGTAAAGGATTCTGGTAGTAGTGGTAGTGGTAGTCAAAACACGTCATCACGCATATCGCCCAATTTCCGGTCAAGTGTAGGCTAGTCTATCCGTAGCAGCATCGGACAAATGCAATCGTCTTTCAGTACAATAAACGGTTATTAAATCGAATAACTCTGCCAAATCGAGATCGTGCACCAAGGAGGAAGTTTGCTGCGCTTCCGATTTCCCCTTGAAGAGTTCCTTGAAGAACTAGAGCACTTCCATCAGTAGTTTCCTCAATTTCCTCATCACTGCTAGGATCGAACTCATCCACCAATTCCTCATCTGCTGTATCATCTTCTGCTGTTTGGTCATGCACTGTTTCGGTGGCCTTGGCACCTGCATGTTGCGCAGAAGTGATGGTGACCGGGTTGTCTAATGCGACACACTCTCTCTGGTACATGAATTCTGGTAGAGTACCATGTTTCGCCATTGCTGTTTCTTGGCGCACTGTCCGTTGTCGCACAGCAGCCCCATAAGAGGAGGCCCAGTTTCGTAGAATTTCGCAGTCTGCTTGCGATAAATCAACGACAGGTAAGGGTTTCATGGTAGGTACTTTTGAAAATGAAAACGTTTCTTCAGGTTTTGGATACCACGATTTTCTGCTCGTGTGGTAATATGCCCCCCACTGGGTCACTCTCTTGACGGATTCTTTCATCGTCATTCCGAAGGATCTGCTGTACTCCTTCGCAGACATGTTTGCCTGCTTTATGTGAACGGTGGAGTGGCAATTTTCGACGTCCAACGTCATGCAGCTCAACAAATTAGTTGCTTGATAATCAAAGGTCTTTAAGTTGTAGAACAGTCTCTGAAGACCCCATTCAGTCATGCTAACCTGATTGCACAGTCTTGGCCGAGACGTGGCCTTCTCGTCCATTTAGTGTTCGAGAAATTCCTGTGTTAGATCTTATGTCCACGGTAATATCGTTAAGAAAGTCTTTGCACTGTCGAACAAGAATACGAGCCTCATCAGGTCTCTTAATAGTGTATGTTGAACCTTTGTTATGCACAGAGAATGCATTATACAAGGACCCCATGGCGTTTAGAAAAAGAGAACACTGTTTAACCTCAGTACAGACCATGAAAGAGTTCGCGTGCGCATCACAAACATAAACAACACTGTCAAACTCGGTACAAATACCCATTGGTTGTTTAAACCGACAAGTCTTGATGGGTCCGTCGACAATTCCTTCTTCTTTGTCAGAGCCAGCAAACAGATCTAATTCGCCACACGGTTTAAGATGCCAAACAGATGACTTCTTCTGATTGGTAAATAAGACGTCCGAACCAAATCTTGTTAGTACATACGGCTCGTCTACAAGCTCGACAAGCAGCCTGCACTCTCCACTTTCCAAGTCTATTTTACTAACTCCTTGACACTGCGAAATAAATATGCTGCTGCCACAAAGACACATACTGTTGATTTTGCACCAACCAGGGCTGTACTGGACAATTACTTGCTGATTTGTACCTTTCAGGCCGACACCATCCTTTTCCACTTGGAAAGACATTAGAGTTTTTTTGCTGCATTCAGCACCGTACATCAACTCATTGTCTGCACATACCATTGCTTCGAACGATGGTTGTTCTTCACAGTTCCAGAAGTGGATTTGGTCACCTTTGACGTTGTTCTGAGAATACTTCTTTGTCAGTGAGTTGGAATACGCCTGAAGTCGAGATGTAATCTCTGCTACAGTTCCAGTAAGTGCCTGGTAAGGTAACTTGAGACAACTCATTGTCATTGGATGCAACAACAATCTCATTGTATCTTGACCTATTATTATCGACCATTAACTGTCACAAAATGACCCACAAATGATGTAATCATTTACCATTATGTCTAAAGACTTGTAAATATTAACTTTTCTTGACCTTTATGTCTTACTGTGTTTTGTTTTGCGTATTGTATCGAAAGGAAAGCGCAAACAACCGTACCGCAATACCGTAAACAATCATATTTCACCGAATACCGTCAGCCAAAATGATGAAATACCGCATACCGCAAGGCTAGACATACCGCAATACCGCACGTTAAAATTAAAATTACCGAAATACCGCATGAAAAAAAGCCCAATACCGCAATACCGCAAACCCCCATGTCCCCCTCTAAAATTGATGCACAAAGTATTACAAATGCAGTTTGCAAGAAAAGGTAAAATCAGAGAAAAACAGAGCAAGGCTAGAAAGGTTCCTTCAATCTAATAATTTGCATTGTCATCTTATGGTGATGAGTGAAATCAGGAAATAATATCACATGTTTTGCTTGAATTCTAAAAATATCCGGAGCTATTAAGCAACTAGCCTGAGAAAGAAGTCAACGTTACGCTATGCCATCACTGGTTTCCCCGTAAAATAATGTCAGAGAAATGAGTGCAGAAATTCCTGATGATGTGTCACTACCCAGATCTTGGTAGTGCTTTGATTAATTAAAGCAAATTTCCCACACGGCACAACCAGTCAAAAGTATTATCCTGATCTGGGTAGTGATGAGTCATCAGTATGGAATTTCTGCAATTGTTGTCAGATGTTACTCAGTTTAAGGGGAAACAAGCGATGGTGTCACGAAATGTAGGCTATTAAACTACAAAAGTATCAAAATTTTGGACAAAATGCCTACTCGTCCTGTAAAGTTCTTAAATAAACCTCTCAAATGTTTCTTTGTGATATGACAAACTTATGATTTAAAGGCAAGATACCTGGCTGTCAAGAAAAAGGCCCAAACAACTTTTTTTTCAGCAGGCTCAAACAAACTACAAATTCAAAAAAAGCCAACTCCACAAGACCAAATTTATTGAGAAGATGTATGACATTTATTTCTTGGATCCTGTTAAGATAGCTCCATGGTGATTTAAAAATGATATAATGTTGTAGACATCATCCTTAGACAGCTTATTTTTATTACTTAACTCGATAGATAAAAGTGACGAGGAGGAGGATTTAGGATCTGAACCTTACAAAGCTCCCAAAAAGAATCAACAGCCAGTGAAAGACAACCAAGAAAGTGAAGAACACAAAGATCTACATGGCTCATGGAACACAAAATCAGAAAGCAAAAATGTGGATGATCATGCCAGTCAGAAATTTAAGGAGTTTGAAAAATCAAGAGATCATTTCAAGAAGACAGAAGGTCCTGTCTATCAAGAGGTTGTGAAAAACCTTGAAACACCCACAGAACAAGTAAGGGTTAAAACAAGAAAACCTGTAGCGGTGGAAGTGACGAAAGTCACTGAAAAATCAAAAGTACAACCACCAACAGAAAAAGATGCAGACGCTGAACTGGAGATGAAACTTGAAGAACTCACGCCGACAGAGCAACAGCCAGAACTGAAGACCAATCCCCCAGCAACCTTTCATCACTGGAGAGAATTTGTTGACAACAATCCCAACTTTCCTTACACAATTCCAGTGAATGAGGAGTCAACACCAAAACGTACGCGTATCACAACCCAGTATCCTACCACAGAAAGAATAACAACTACAAAGACAACTGTGAAAACAGAGCCACGCAAGACAACTGTTAAGAGCAAGAAATCAAAACCAAAGACCCATAAAGGTGGCAACACCCATAGTAAGTGCAGTTTTCCTATTTTTATAATATTGTTACTTAGGTAAAGGTCCTTATTTTACAACAGTAACTTGTTACTGTAATTATACTGACAAACCTGGGGCCTACAGTGTACTCATTTTACCCCCCCCCCCCCCACCTCTCTCTCCATCAGTTCTCTGTTCTACAGGTGTTTAAAGCTCATTAAACCATTCACCCCTGAGCTGCCCGTAACCACCCATGTGGATACAAGTCCCTTCTACCAGTTGTGATGTCATCAGTGACAACTTTGTCTGCTAACTTGTGCAGAGTGAACAGGTCTTTCAAACCGTACCAGAATTAGCTCAATTTATTCAAGGACACCGGACAAAAAGGCAAAAAAACCTTGTAGCATTGGCCTGATAATTTCCATGAAAATGTTGTTTTGCAACCGGCCTACCTTTCCTTTCATCAAATTCTAAGATCCTAAAAGCTTTGCTAAACACTTTTCCCATCAAAACGAAGCTTACTAAATGCCCAGCAAAAGAAAAAAAATGAGGCAATGAAAGAAAAAGTCGAGACTGCTGTGTCACTTTTAAAACCAAAAACTAATCTCAAAGTTTTGCTTTCCGCGCGTGCCTGAACTTTGCAGCTAATATTTTTGCTTCTGGATCAGAAGGCCTCCACTAGCTTCGAAACGCATTTTTTGGCAAAATTTTCAGGAGCGAAAGCTACACAAAAAGAAAAGAACTGAAAACAAGGATTTGAGGTCACACCTAGTTCAAGGAATGGAACTCAGAACCTCCCTCAGAGAAGGCCTGACACTGACCAACCGTGCTTATCCTTGTCCATGGTTAATTATGATGCATAATAAAAAACTTTGATAATATCCCTTTACAAGTTATAACTTTTTTTGCAGCTACTTCATTGAATGACAAGAGATGTATCAAGACATACCGTTATGTCTTTAAGTTTCAATCACACCTCTCTCTTTCAGTCTTTCATTAATATCCAGAGGTAGATCACATCTCTGCTGTCTACGTCCCCAGGGATTTGAAAACAGCTGTGTGGTCCATTCTCGTCCCCTTTAACCTGACCACCAGAAACAGTGGACGACACAATGCTAGCAGCTTGGTTTTATTGAATGGCCACTTTAATAAAAAATGAATAGAAGTTGATCTCTTTCTCTTTTTTATTTAGAAGCTGTTGTTCCCACAAACCCTCATCCAAGACTTGAAGTACCATTACAGAACAAGAATGTTTCAGATGTTGTTGTCATAGAAACACAACATCTAAAGATTATCGAGAACAAGGCTGTGCTTCCACTCGCTATTTTCCTCATATTAGCCATTCTGCTTCTCTTCGCTGTTGCTCTGAGACTCAGAATTGTAAAGAGCAAATTGAAGAGACGAGCATTTGCTACTGATGATGCAGATTATCTAATCAATGGAATGTACTTGTAATTAATAATAATAGTATTATTATTCTGTTAATTTATGAAGTTATATTTCTTAATGGGACAGGACAACTTTGAAACTGATCTCCAGATAGACCTAAAGACAATTTGCTATTGTGTTAAGTCATCTCAAATTCTTCTTAGAAAGACCATGTAATTTGCAATCTCATCTCAGGCCAGAATTGATTATCATCTAACAGATTTACAAGGTAATTGCTCCTCTGTCATTTTGAAAACACCTTATTACGAAGTGCTAATAATATTTCAGGTGTATCGTAGCATTGTACATTTCTCAGTTCTGTTCTATGCCTGCTTTAAGGGAGGGAATGTCACAAGACTAAAATGGGGTGCTTGGAATAGTCACGAGAGCAATTCAAAAATGCATATTTCAGGGTGCCTAACTTAAGTGACTCTGGTAGTATCAGCCCATCAATAAGTCACCCTTATCATTCTTTCCTGACTGACAATAATATTGTTAGCATGCTAATAGTTTTATCAGGTGATGTAAGGGGCAAGGGTTGTTTTAAATATTTGGCAAACTATTTGTCAAGAAACATGTCATGAATTGTGCATCATGATATAAAATAACACTGTTTTAGTATACTTTATAGGTAGAACACAGATAATGCAATTCAGGTTGTATTTAGGAAATGCTTAGTGAAAAGATGATAATTTAAAGGATAAAAGTAATGTAATGTTAGTTTTGCTGTTGTACATGTTTTTTGAGTGAGAGTTTAGTGTCACTGTGGTGTTTCATATGTAGTATGCAGTGAGCTGTTAAACTTCAGTTGAACCTCTCCACAATGGCCACCTTGGGGACAGAAGAATGTGGCTGTTGTACAGAGGTTTAACCCTTTAAGCCCCAGTTTCCACACACAAATTCTCCAAACTGATCTCCGTACATTTCCTTAAAGGATGAGTTGAGAGAATTTGATAAAAGATCAAGCCCTTTTTACTGGGGTGATCATTTTATTAATTCTCATAACTTATCTGTTGACAAGGTATGGATATTGTTAGGAGAAAATTGATCTTGGTCACTATTGGGACTTAAAGGGTTAAACAAATGAATGTATGGACTGTCCACAAAAAAGGGGCGGTTCTGGAGAGGTGGCCATTATTGGAGGTTCGACTGTATGTGCTAGTCTGTACTGAGCAAGAAATAAAAATAAATAGCTATTAAATACTAAGTGGTACTGTACTTTTGCTTGCATTTTTGGGCAGTGGAAACATCTTTCTCATATTTCCACAACTTTTGTACTCTTTGCAGCTTTTGAAGTTCCAGGACTTTCTAAAACTTTTTCTATGTCTATTTTCACTTTTCCATGACCTTAAGTTTAACTGTCACTTTTGAAATTTTTCAAAACTATGCTTGTTTTAGGGTATTTTTAGGTAACAAAATTCAACAGACACAATGGTGTAGCTTGCCAAAATGCAGACCTTCAAGCTCTTTTGTAACTGATCTTCAATATATTTTGTCATTTTGTCCTAGCTTTGAAATCTACATCAATTTGATTAATTTTCCATGTCTTGCTATCACTGATACTGGTAATTAAATTCCAAGACTATCCAGGCCTTAAAAGTGAAATTCTTAAGACAAATTGTTCCTGTATTGCATGGTTATCCAATAATTGTGGAAGGTTCAACTGTAAGTTGCTGGTGGGAATGAACTATTTGTACAATTTAAACCCTTTTCAACCTAGAGTAAAAATATCTTATTTGGATGCATCATAGTTAGTAAAGGAGACTGGTTATGAAAGGAAATATTTTGGCTGGATCACAGAGCCCGCATAAGTTAATTGTGTACAGAACACATGACTGCTCCCTAGTCATGTGACAGTGACTGCTAAAAGCATCGGTGCAAAATACTTCAGGACCCTTCAGAACAAAAACTGGCACCATGGGACCATGGAATAATCTTGTTTACTTCAACACTACTACTAATACTAAGAACATTAAATATTTTTTGCATGCAATCTACTCCTGTTATGCTGTTACAACCCACTTGAATTTCACAAGATGCTTTCAGCTTGCTATCTCAGCAGGGACGCCATAAATATTTCTAAGTTCCTGTAAAATCTCAACATTCTTTGTCACTTTGCCTTTGTTTCCATTGTCACCTTCCAAATTAACCTCTTCCAGTCTTTTAATAAGTTCTGAAGTGATCTTTCTTTCCTCCTCACCAAGGAATTTCAGAGAAAGATCAAACCTGTTTGTTTTTGACAATTGCAAGAGAATATCACAAACTGCCTTTGCATCATTAACGTTTAAATAGTTTAGCAAACTTGAGAGAAACTCTCCCAAAAATCCCATGCTTATCTCTGCCTTAAAAATTCTCCCAAGCTCCTGGCCACCAATTTTCAATAAGAGTTCATATTTTTCCTTCTCTGTCTTGCACTGACGCCTCCATACTTTTGAAAATTCATGAGCACTTTGAGGTGTTTTCATAGTAGTAGGCAGAGATACATCAGAGTGAACAGGTGTTGTCTGTGAATTTCCTTGAGCATGTGGATTCCAGGGTTGTTTACGGGTCTGTTCCCCTGTAAAAGCAAAAACAAACTCTTATAAAACTCCCTAATGAACCCTCTTTAAGGATTTCAACAAGTCTTAATAATTATAATATTAAGTGGTTTACCTTAGTGGTAGATGTGTAAAGGGGGGCTGGTCATGACCTTAATAAAGGTGCTTCAGCCCGAAATTACCATCAAAATTTGGATTTATAAGATTCCTTATTCTAAACATATTGGTGGCAAATTTCATTAAATAAGTTTTAGCCAACCTGTTATATCTTTTCGCTCCAAAGGCTTCAAATGTGCAGCACTGACAATATCCCGAAATTCCTCGTAACTCCCAACACGCTGCTCGACAGCACGGAATTTTGCACTATTTTCGCGATCATACTTCGCATCCGCTTCAACAGCTAAGGCTAGCTCCCTTTCTAGTCTCCGAAAATCAATTCCTTCGTCTTCGTTCATAGCTTTTAACCCCAGAAAACAACACAGCAACAGCTGTATCGAATCTGTAAACGAAAACTCGAGCGACTGTTTCTACCAGGCTGAATGAGAGAGCACTGGGGCTGAATATGCGTGATCGTTACCAGTTTCCTTGTTTCCTGCCCCAGTCGGCAAAATGATAAAGTTACTGGGTATCAATGTGTACTGCAGTGTGAAATTATTAATTTGCTCTTTTAAATAAACTGATTAATTGATTGATTGAATAATTATCATATAATTTATTTTTTTAATACGAGAAAGAAGTAAAAAAAACAAAAAACGGTTAGGTTGGTGGAGAAAAAATGTTGAAAAAATAATGTTCTGAAAACTGTGAACCCCTTCCAGACCAAAAAAATTAAAATACTTAGCATTAATAGTCCTTGATAGGTCAATAATGTCCAGAAAACCATTAAAAAAAGCAATAACCCCCATAGACTAGAGCTAATTCTTTGGCGGCGCTCGTTCGAGTAATTACACCCACAAGAGGACGCTGCGTGATTTGATTTCTCATGGACCCTTTAGAAGTGTCAGTTCTAATCAAGAGCATTCCTATTCATCAATAAAACAAAAGGTCACTTTGATTAAACAGGGAGATTATTACAGAACCAATCTTTCACAATATTGACGGGGGGTATAATTAATTTTCTTTTCTCAAGCCATCGAGGTTTAGTCAATTAATTGAAGTGACTAGCTCTTGTTTGACGTCTGCTTAACGAACGACCCCACAGAAAGTGATATGTGCTTGTTGAGCAAATAATTGGTAAGCAATGCTCCAAAAAAAACTATGAAAATAGAGCAACTCTTTGATTATCAGACGATAAATACCTCTGAAAATCAAGAGAGCTGCGAAAAGACTTTTGAAGTGAACAACTAAGCTGACAGGATGCCAAGTATCGTTCATTAGTATCATTCGCCTAAACCATGTGTAATTTACAATTTGGACATTTACTAAGTCCTTCATGAATAAAATGTGACTTGTATTTCGCCACTGAGTAGAAGCGTATGATTAGAGGAACAATACATTTCGATCATCAGCAGCTCTAAGTTTACATATACGTTTATTAACTTGACTCAAATCCGTTGTCTGGTACGGCTTATAACAAACCGTTATCCTTCTAAAAAAATATGCTTCTGTCATTCCTACCTAGGTTTGGCCTGGGAAAACGAATCTTCAAGGGACGACTGAAATCATTCTAAAAACTACACTTTTACGCATGGTTATAGCTCCTTCCATTCCTGATGAATAGGTTGTTTAAAAGGCTTAGGTGAATGCTAAACTAATTAGCAAGAACTTCCTTTTGTAGTTTATTCTGAGTTTATCATGAGCATTGAGCGCGGGCAGATCAAAGTTAAAAGAGTGAGCCTAAACCTTCATTCAAGGAGCTTCAGTGAAAATAATGAAAGCACGTCTTCTTTAGCGTCGTCTGTTCTTCCGCGGGGAAGAAGCATTAGTGACCCTATGTTCTCTGTGGTGCGGATCAAGACTGACGAAAGCGAAGCAAGCGAATTCGAGGATAAGGATCACTTGGAGACTGGAAATGAAAATAACCATGGTTTTCCGAGTCTCAAGACGTCATCTTTTTACTCTACGTTAGATACGTATCAAGAAGAAATTCCTAGAGAGGCAGAGAAAACTAATAGGGACTTAGCCGTTTGGAGATTTCGAAGCGGGAGTGACTCTTTGGTATTTTCTTCCCTCACAGATCAATCAGACTCACAGCTTTTAAAGGCGACAGGGCACCCACTATTTTCATTTTTAAGAGAACAATCATCAGAAGCGCTTAAATGCAACAGCCACGAGGAAAATAATAATCAAGAATCCTCGGTTTGGAAACGCCGTTCTCGAACGGTATCCTTTTCTAGTCACTCTCTCTTGTGTTCGGCGATATCACAAGACGATGTTGAGGAGCTAAGCAACTTGATTGACCGTGAAAACCTGGACCTCAATCTCCCGGATGAATTTGGAAACACTTTGCTTCACCACGCAGCAATAGATGGAAGCTACCGCTGCCTCAATTTTCTTCTCTCGCGCGGCGCTGAAGTCGACGTCACTGATAATAGAGGCTGGACTCCACTTCACGATACCGTGTTTCATGGGCATACCCGCTGTGCCGTTTTTCTTATTATCTCGGGCGCTGACGTAGAGGCCGAGACAAGTGATTTTCTCAAACCAATTGAAATAGCCGAAGACGATGAGATGATTTTAGTCATCGGAAGGGCAATGTCAATGAATAGTGGTGAAAATTCCAAAAATTGCAACTACGATAAAGAAACGTTAGTTTAATGGTGACTCAGTTTAGAACGAATCTTAAAAACTGCCTATACACTAATCCTGAATTTCACTAACTTCTGCAAACGTATTTAAAGTTTTGAAATGACGAAAGTTTTTAACTGGAACAAGAGAGTTAACATTTCTTTTTCCTTTTTTAATTTCTGTATAAAATCTTATAAAGTCAAATAACAAATTCATTCATTCATTCCATTTTAGTCCATTTATCCTCTCACCTCGCCCACTGATCCCGACCAATGACGACGGACCCAGATTACCAGGAACCACTGAATAAACATCCAGTCAGATAGACCATGAAAATGGGGTTTAAGCACCCTACTCTTTTTAAAAATGTATGGGTTCTTTTTCGTCCCTATCTAATCTATGTGTAAGGATGGTGGAGAGCAAGGCCAGCAACGCCGGGGCATAAATTGAATTTAATGTATGTATTTTGTAGGACACAGTTTTCATTGCTTATGCCTGTCACTCTAGTGGGCGGAGCCAGCCTTTTGATGGTATAGCAGCTCAGAGAAGCCCTTTGGAGGGGGACATGGGGGTTTGCGGTATTGCGGTATTGGGCTTTTTTTCATGCGGTATTTCGGTAATTTTAATTTTAACGTGCGGTATTGCGGTATGTCTAGCCTTGCGGTATGCGGTATTTCATCATTTTGGCTGACGGTATTCGGTGAAATATGATTGTTTACGGTATTGCGGTACGGTTGTTTGCGCTTTCCTTTCGATACAATACGCAAAACAAAACACAGTAAGACATAAAGGTCAAGAAAAGTTAATATTTACAAGTCTTTAGACATAATGGTAAATGATTACATCATTTGTGGGTCATTTTGTGACAGTTAATGGTCGATAATAATAGGTCAAGATACAATGAGATTGTTGTTGCATCCAATGACAATGAGTTGTCTCAAGTTACCTTACCAGGCACTTACTGGAACTGTAGCAGAGATTACATCTCGACTTCAGGCGTATTCCAACTCACTGACAAAGAAGTATTCTCAGAACAACGTCAAAGGTGACCAAATCCACTTCTGGAACTGTGAAGAACAACCATCGTTCGAAGCAATGGTATGTGCAGACAATGAGTTGATGTACGGTGCTGAATGCAGCAAAAAAACTCTAATGTCTTTCCAAGTGGAAAAGGATGGTGTCGGCCTGAAAGGTACAAATCAGCAAGTAATTGTCCAGTACAGCCCTGGTTGGTGCAAAATCAACAGTATGTGTCTTTGTGGCAGCAGCATATTTATTTCGCAGTGTCAAGGAGTTAGTAAAATAGACTTGGAAAGTGGAGAGTGCAGGCTGCTTGTCGAGCTTGTAGACGAGCCGTATGTACTAACAAGATTTGGTTCGGACGTCTTATTTACCAATCAGAAGAAGTCATCTGTTTGGCATCTTAAACCGTGTGGCGAATTAGATCTGTTTGCTGGCTCTGACAAAGAAGAAGGAATTGTCGACGGACCCATCAAGACTTGTCGGTTTAAACAACCAATGGGTATTTGTACCGAGTTTGACAGTGTTGTTTATGTTTGTGATGCGCACGCGAACTCTTTCATGGTCTGTACTGAGGTTAAACAGTGTTCTCTTTTTCTAAACGCCATGGGGTCCTTGTATAATGCATTCTCTGTGCATAACAAAGGTTCAACATACACTATTAAGAGACCTGATGAGGCTCGTATTCTTGTTCGACAGTGCAAAGACTTTCTTAACGATATTACCGTGGACATAAGATCTAACACAGGAATTTCTCGAACACTAAATGGACGAGAAGGCCACGTCTCGGCCAAGACTGTGCAATCAGGTTAGCATGACTGAATGGGGTCTTCAGAGACTGTTCTACAACTTAAAGACCTTTGATTATCAAGCAACTAATTTGTTGAGCTGCATGACGTTGGACGTCGAAAATTGCCACTCCACCGTTCACATAAAGCAGGCAAACATGTCTGCGAAGGAGTACAGCAGATCCTTCGGAATGACGATGAAAGAATCCGTCAAGAGAGTGACCCAGTGGGGGGCATATTACCACACGAGCAGAAAATCGTGGTATCCAAAACCTGAAGAAACGTTTTCATTTTCAAAAGTACCTACCATGAAACCCTTACCTGTCGTTGATTTATCGCAAGCAGACTGCGAAATTCTACGAAACTGGGCCTCCTCTTATGGGGCTGCTGTGCGACAACGGACAGTGCGCCAAGAAACAGCAATGGCGAAACATGGTACTCTACCAGAATTCATGTACCAGAGAGAGTGTGTCGCATTAGACAACCCGGTCACCATCACTTCTGCGCAACATGCAGGTGCCAAGGCCACCGAAACAGTGCATGACCAAACAGCAGAAGATGATACAGCAGATGAGGAATTGGTGGATGAGTTCGATCCTAGCAGTGATGAGGAAATTGAGGAAACTACTGATGGAAGTGCTCTAGTTCTTCAAGGAACTCTTCAAGGGGAAATCGGAAGCGCAGCAAACTTCCTCCTTGGTGCACGATCTCGATTTGGCAGAGTTATTCGATTTAATAACCGTTTATTGTACTGAAAGACGATTGCATTTGTCCGATGCTGCTACGGATAGACTAGCCTACACTTGACCGGAAATTGGGCGATATGCGTGATGACGTGTTTTGACTACCACTACCACTACTACCAGAATCCTTTACGATTTTCCTGTTTTGTCCAAGTTAGAGCGTTAAATTTGTTATATAACGCTGTGGAATTAACAAATTTAATATGAAAGGGAAAACTAAATGTATTCAAGTAGTAGTAGTAGTTGTAGACGGTTCACAGTCCCCTATTTTTCCGTAAGACCATCGAGATCGAGCGCTTTGCGTTACTGGCGGCCATATTGCATCCCGACGGTCTCACGGAAAAATAGGGAGCTGTGAACAGTCTAAACCGGTTGTAGTAATAATGACACCATCATGCAAATGCCCTTTAGAAAACCGTTTTAAGGTAAGAGAATTGTTATTCACTATTAGGACTGTATTAGGGATCACGCCTCACTGTATGCTTTTCGTTTTGTATACTCCTACCAAAAGGTTGAACGAATGAAGTTTACTTTTCAGTGAAAATTTGCGAACTACCAAAATATTAAAAAAACATGGACATCTTTGTGTATAAATGCCTGAGATAATTAAACGCGCTAGATGGAAGCAACCATAAGTATGCGGAACCGATTATAAATGTAATTAAAATGTGCGGTATCGGTATTTAGTCGATTTGCGACGCGGTATTTCGGTATTTGCCATTTTTTCGTACGGTATTGCGGTATTGGGTACCCCCCAATGTCCCCCTCCCTTTGCTGATCTCTTAAACTTTCCGATAGTGAATAGACGGTCTTGGAAAAATAATGTACGGCCCAAGAACTCTTTATAAAGAGTTTTGCCGATGGTAGAAAGGAAATGGTACTTACCGTAAAGAAAATTGATGTTTTTGAAAAGGAAGAAAGGAATTCAGTTTCTATAGGGATTCATTAGAGATGAGTTATGAATGTCCATTCAATTGTTCAGCTTTTAAAGGCGGTAAGGTTCAAAGAGAGAAGGAACCAAAGGCTGGACTCTTTTCAAAAGCAGCGTCGGCGTGTTAAAACAAGAGCTAACAATAGATTAGCGAGTGTAAGAACAAAAGTCACCTTTTAAAAAGTTTATAATGATTTTGCATTTACTAAGGTTGAGAGACTTAAAAACGCATGCAATTTTCTCATGATCTTCAGCAATTCTTGAGAAAGATATGATAGGCTTTTTTCATCCGCTACGGATATAAATCTTACGTTAGTTTTGAATGGGACCAGGAAAAATCTTTAGGAAAGGCTTTTTGTTGCTGAACAAAAAAAACAACAAATGAAACAGAGACGTAATCAATTTATTTACCTAAATTCGCACATACTTACATTAAATGTCTTTAAGAAATGAAACACAATCAAAGAGGATGATGTTTTTGGTAGTTACACAAATGAAAAGTACAAACGTTCCGTGATCAAAGGCCTTTTCACATAAATCACAAACGTCTTAAGTCATCAGGAAAGTTTTATAGTGAATAAGCGATTAAAGTTAACCCAAGGGATTTACGTCAGTACCATAACAATGTAGTCACAGGAACCGAAATTCTGTAGGTATTTGTTTGCGAAACAAAATCGTCGCTAGCTGTACAGTTATATAACATGTCCTCGACTGGCGATTTGTCACACCCGCTCAATTTTGCTTAGAAAACGGCAGCGCTGATAGTTCAAGTTGCCCTAGGCATACGGGTCGTGACGACATTGCCGGACTTAAGCTTGTTGTCGTCATAGGAAGATTGCAAAGAAAACGAAGGTGCTAACTACAGGCATTGATATCAATTGTTTGAAGATGTTTGCTCTGCACCGAGCATGCGAAGAAGGCAATTTAATTTTAGTGTCAATATTGCTGGAGAAGGGAGTGAATGTGAACGCTAAAGATAAACAAGGTAGAACACCATTACATATTGCGTCGAAAATAGGGGATAAACTATTAGCGGAGCTCCTGTTTCAACGAGGTGCGGACATTTGTTGCAAGTCAGCGCGCGGTAAAATTCCTTTAGACTGTAGTCATGATGAGGAAATGACTTTACTCCTTGTACAAATGATGGCACGCACGGGAAAAGCTCAACTTGCAAAAGAACGTTTACAGTTTGAAGAGTTAACGGAAAAGGCCAGACAAAAAGTCGCCAAGCAATTAGACATAAAATCAAGTCGGAAAAAGTCCATTCCATTCTCTCAGTTATTAGGCAAGCGACCCATTGCTAATCTTTTGGGATTTAGAGAGCCTGATTCAAGGCTATCAAGCCTATCCAACGTGTCCGACTGTAGCAGGTTCAGCGAAGCCGAATCGGGCTTTTGCGAGATGGACAAGTCTCCTGATAGTATTTCAATGGAGTCTGTGCAAACAGATGAGTCCATTTCAAGTGGATTCATGTCAGTCGATGATGAGTCAACGACGCATCTTACCAGGCGTGCAACAACGGCGCTTACCAAACAAGAGTTTGCTGCCTTAAAACGCTCTCCTTTCATGCCGCGAAGTCGCGCCATCTCGGAACCACCTCCAAAGAGGACAGTCAAACGCTCGTCAACATGGAATATTACGCGAACGCAAACAGGCACGTTTCCGCGTTCCGTTTTAAGAAACCGCATCTACAAGAGCGTGACGTTTCCAGCTGATATTCTGCTAGACATCGCAATAAAAAACGACGACTTCGTTGAGACGTGTCATCTGATAAAATCACGAAAAGTTGACTTTAATCGAGTTGGTTGTAACGGCCTGACTCCTCTCCATCGCGCTGCCATCGAGGGAAGCTATGAATGTCTTCAGTTACTAATCGATCTTGGAGCAAACGTGAATGTCAAGGACGAATACGGATGGACACCTTTGCATGACGCCGTGTTTCACGACCATGTCAGCTGTGCAGTAGTCTTAATAAACGCTGGAGCGGCTTTGGAAGCCGAAACGGACGATTTTTGGACGGTACTTGAAATGGCGGACAGTGATAAAATGATCTTTACGATTGGAAGAGCGTTAGTTGTTAAAAACAGCGATGGGGACAAACGTGAACTAATGTACTGGGAAGATCAAGTATTTGAACCTGTCTTTGATCCTTACAGAGAAACATGTGTATAAAATGAATATAGCTTAACTTTATTATGATAGTAGGACGTTTATTTATCTATTTGGAGTTATTTAAGACAAGTTTCATTTTTATTCACTCCAAGATTCTTCTTAAATAGTGCAATAACATTTGAAGACTGTACAGCAAAATTTACTCATTATAAATAAAAAGAAATGGTCATGGAACGAACGTCTTTTAGTGTGAATTCTATACATTTTCAGATGGCCAGGAAGAAGATAATTCAACGACAAAAGACGCCGAGGTCTATTCTAAGTGAACTGTGATTTAATTCAATTGACTGATGACGCGACAGAAGTTTTCCAAACAGGTTGTTTCCTTAAACAGCCTCTTAGCACAAACAATATTTGCTAAGTCTCTTGTAAGTGTGGAATGGATATTATCACATACTTGAGAAAGTTATTGGCAAACTTCGAATTTTCAATAGCGTGTGAATTTAAAACAAAGTTCGTCCACTCATCTGTACGCATCATTTACTACGAAAGATAAATTGCGGTATTGTCAAAGGCGCAAATCAATTGCCACATTTTAAACTTACTGTCCCTAAAGAAAGCTAAAAGAAACTTTTACTACTAGCAGCAACAGAAGAACTGCTACTACTTCTACTGGCACGTGTACGATCACGTGGATGCTCACGTTTTAATAGCTGTTGAGGCTCCCCCAAGATCATTTGCATTTGGTTTTGGACCCAATTGCGTAAAAATGCACATGAAATTGCACTAGGAAATTTTTATAACATTAGTGCTATCTGTCTATAATAGGCTGCGAAAGATTGTTTTAACCGTCTTTCTAGAAAATGCAGAATGTCTAGTAATTGTGAACTGGCACTCATTAGAGCTAGAAGTCCAGCAACGTGCCAAGACAGAAAAAACGAGGACGCTCATTAGTGCTAGTGTTTTTATTGTTAACTAGTGCCCTAACAATAGCTACTGTCTCTTCATCCATTAGCCATTAAGAAATAAAAGGTTCTTGAAGAACCTTCACTACCAGCAATCGTTGAATAGCGTGGGATTTTCAAGCGCAGCAAATTGTAAGTCGTGTTTATAACAATTACAAAATGGCCGGGAGACTGATATGTCAGACGAGTATCGGTTAAGATAGAATTAAGGAGTTAATATAGGAATTACCAATTTCAGTTCCCGCACGAACCAATATCGATTGCAGCCCGTTTGTTTCTGGCAACCCTTGTCTTTGCCGGTGTAACTTTGTAATGTTAAGCGAATGAAAACAATCATTAGTTGTAATCAGCTTCCATTTTTATACCCTCATAGTGACAGCTGAAAACGACAAAACAAACATTAAAAAACGTTCAGCAAATTTACAACGCGGAGTCATCAAGACTTTTGTAAGCAAAATCAAAGCTCTCTTTGTAGTCAGAATTGAACGTTCTTTGAATAAAAAAAATCCTTAATAGGCAATCATTTTAATTTGCAATTCGTTCTGTTTGCAATTAAGTGTATTTCAAAAAGTAGCAAGAGTTTGGCAAGGCAAGATTTTCCAAAGCGTAGAGAGCAGGGTTAAGCCCCTTGGATTTACAATAAGTCACAACGCCCACACTGACGCCCACAAAAAAGACTGGAAACTCAGTTTGATACAACATGTATACGTAATTCTATCGGTAGCAGAATTTCATCTTCTGTAACAGAAGTACCCGGGAATTAAGAACTCTTTTCGGAAGTCAAAATTAATTCTTTTGAAGATATAGACATTTTGAAAGCAAAAAATAAAGCCCCTTCATCCGCGAACTGTTTAAAGGAACCGGAAACTTTACAGAAAGCGTTCCTCTTTGTCTTTTGTAGTGAAGTCGATCAAGCCTTTCTGTCATTAACGGCACGTAATTTCATTACGTTATTCTGTCAAACAACTAAATCCATTCGGGAAAAGGAAAAAAAAAACAAACCCAGGAATGACTTCTCATATCACACAACAACATCGTCTGTCAAACAAAACCAAATGGAAAGAAGGCGCTGAATAGGTCGACTATCTGACGAAACTGTTCATATCCCTGAATTACAAAAAATGTTTCGTTTATCAGTCCAATCAGCGCAAAATCGGAAACGGACCCCGCAATACAATAACTGAAAATCAAGAGACACTGAGTTACAGCCCACTCTGAAGCCTGACGCACTACACAGATTAGAGAAACAAAGGAGAAAATAAACGTTTGTCTATAACCTACTCAGAGGATGCAGTGAATATGAAAATTTCAGCACAGAGCGCACCAGTAAAAAATGGTAATTAGAACACGCCGCGTACGGTTACCAAGCAACAGAGCAAAGCAACTAGGCTCGATTTCCGCCGCACTCTCGGTCCTCTCCGAGAAGGGACGGCTGGACGCGTGAGTGTTCGATCGGGCGCGGAGCACGGGCTCATTTTCCGAACAGCGGCTGGTAATCGAGTCTACAACGAAACCAACACAACTGAAAGTAAAGTATCCTAGTAACAAACTGCTACAGTCAATTCTTTTGTTAATATCGACTTTTGCCATGAGGGAATGTATGAATGAAAGGTTTCACAGAATGTCAAATTTCCTATCCCTAGTTATCTCATCAACAACATAGAAAATTTTCAACCGTTTATTTAACTTTTAAATTTTCAATTAACATTTTAACAGTTGGCCAGTTTCATCTCAATCACCAAGGCAGCCAGAGTGCAAAGCTGAGTTTCCATGTATTCAAATGACATCCAACAATGTTACATTAAAAGTCAAAAGCGATTTGAGCAATAACTTAGAGTTAACGACTAGTCAATTTGAATGGCGACGTAAATATTTTCCATTTTAAGTTATTAAATACTGTTGGATGGGAAAAGTAAAGAACAAGTTTTCAAATAGTTACAACAGTGTAGGAGACAGTAAGATCGTTTTTAAACGCTCTTAAAAAAGTACACGTTCTGGATTAGTATTTTCTCGCCTTTTTACAGATTGTTTACGACTGGATGAGCTTTGAAGTATCACGTTATCAACATCACCTTTATATTAGCAATTTAATTATTAAATTCTTTACCATCTATTTTTAATTTGACTATATTTATGTAAAATACGAAAAGGGTTGGTTAGTTGTTAAATCTTCCTACCCCTCCCCTTGAGCAAAATGCTAGGCTAGGGAAAGGGTAGGTGGGTAGTTTCTTAGAATCTTATCATCAATGTACAAGAAATAGTCATGTCCATGGATTTGCCATTCATATCCTAGCAATTCCAACAAAATATTGCAGTTTTGTCTCAAGAATTGTCAGGCCACATATATGCCAAGTTGTCCGTTTCGAAGTACCTATCTGACCACTTGCCGTAAGACAAAAGATGCACCACTTTATCTCTCTAGGATCCATTGAACTGCACCTGTGTTGAGTAGTATCTGTAACGACAGATTTGAATTCAGTGACTTGGTCTGGAGTGCAAACGTTTGTCTCTTTGTTTCAAATTGTTTCCAATATTACATTGTTGCGCGATCGCGATAAGCCAACCTTTTTTTTCTGAGTGCAAACTCGGTGGTATTTTTTCACGTGTAATAAAAGCATATGCCACAGGACACATAGCAATCGTTAATTTCCTGTCACGTGATAGAGTCTCCACAGCCAATAATACCACTCCACGGACCAACCAGTAAATACACCAGTTATTTGTCTTTAAATGCAATCTCTTTCCTTTAAAACATGAATAATACTATAAAGGTTCATTTTCTTGGGGAAAACTCTCACAAGAAAATAACGGAAGCTAACGGAAATGATCTTCGTCTCTACTGCTGATGTGATTATATGTTACACTTTCTCTCTCCAAATATGAGATCACAGCCCACAACTTCCATGACACATGATGATGTTGATAGCTGTTGTTTTGACACACCAATGGTGGAGTTCTGGTGCTGGCAACAGGAAATGATGCTCAGCAAAGAAACAATTTAAAGCGAACCAGTTTTGGGATCTTTCCATCCCGACCGCTGACCTGAAAAAAGAGATCACAGTGCATTAAAAATGGCCTGAAACCTGAATCCATCAGAAGCCAACCGCGTTCCCACGAAATAAAAGACCCTGGGAACAAAGGTTGACTATAAACTCGAAAAGCTTAGCAGGCATGCGAACACCGGGACCCAAGGTAGCGACGCGCACACAGAGCCAAATGGGCCAAATGGCAGACCTTCCCGATAACACGCATTCTTTTTTATATTGTTGGTTTGTTTGAGAACCCTCGAACTAAATATTACAGTAATGGAACTCTGCTGCGGTGAATATGTTCTTCAGGCCTAGTTATCTTAAGCAAATGCGTTTTTGAGCAACGCACGTCAAGCGGAAGTGCACTTTGTTTCCTTTTTATATGCCTTGATGCTACCGAATTAGGGCAAAACTACTGCCCAAGTATGCAAAAAGCACACTTCCGGTAGACTTACGTCGCTTAAAAACGCCTTTTCTTAAGCTCCCAAATACCAAAATCATCTTACCATTAATTTTCCTTGAAAAATTAGCGTCATGAGTCCATCCATAAGTTCGCTTCATGCACCCAGACTTCATTCTGGGGCTAGCAGTTACCATAGCAGTGCGACTACCCTGCCTCGATCCCAGGGGATGGTACAAATCCACTGCCATGTTGTAAGACAATGCAGCGGGAGAAGGTTGATACTTCATGTAAGGAGACCGCCCTCGTCCTTTACCTTTGCGAGAATTTACAATAGCTGTCTGTGGTCCTTCTTGAATAGGACGCCCGTAAATATTTATATCATTTTGTTCAGTCTTTCCTGATGCAGAAGTTGGGGCAGCCTTTTTCGGTTTATCGGTTTTATTTATGGTTTTCTTTTTTTCAAACTTAGTTCTCATGTGTTTTCTCCACGCTAACTGTATCGTGAGAGCAGCGACTTCTTCACAGAGTTGTTCTTGTTCTTTTGTCACGTCACGCATCATCATATCGCGCTCTCTAAGTTCGCGTTTAATTGAGGTCCACTTCCTAAACCATCGCTGAATCGCTACAGCTGCATTCACTTTCGTGCGTATTAAATGAAGTCGTTCACGCTCTTTTCGTGCGAGCTCTGACTTGGAAAGAACGCTGTGCATTTTGGTCACTCTTGATTCAGAATGCTCGTTATCAATAAAATCACTTTCTGTAGCACTTTCTTGCAAAGAGCTTTTACTGCTGGAGAAGGAAAATCCTTCGTCCAGTTCCACATCTTCGTCCAGTAACACAGAAGAAACAATTTTCACCAGCTCGGAATTAGCTAGAGAACGCTTTCTAGACTCCTCTTCCCTTGGTAAAAGGGGTAAAGACGTCGAAATAGTTTTTTCCTCGCTTAATCCTTGTGATAAATTATCGACTGTTCTTTCAGTCGTGATATTTTGTGCAACGTCTCTTCTTGGCAGCTGGGACTCTAAAACCAAGAGATCTACCTGAGACTGTCTTTGCTCTTCACTTGAAGACAAACTTTCTCTCCTCTGTTGTTCCTGCTCCAGAATGACTTCGTGGCTTCTCGAGCTATCGATGGCAGAGTTTTCTATTTCTCTGACAAGGAGGGAACAGTGTAATAAAGCACGTTAATACATACCTTTTTTTACCAAAAGAATAACATAAGCTTGCCGTAAACGTTACGATTCTACTCCAAGTTGCGAGTTAGGGCGAGTTAAGGCGAGTTAAGGTCCCAGAGCAGGCCTTACTCCATACCAATGTAAGTCAACATCTGACCGACACACCAATTTATGATATCAATACTTTTTCCATATGGCTGTTACCGAAAATTTGTGGAAAATAGCAATTTTTTCGGAACATGGAACCGAACCAGTTTGCAAAAAGTAACCTAGAGCTCCTGGGATCACTTTAAGTTCTTATTGATCCATTACGGTGATTTATTTATCGTTATCAGCCTTTTTAATTGGGTACTTTAAAACAAAGGCTATTTTTGTCCAATCACGACAGATATAGACCATCTAAAGAACCAATCAGAATTCAAGGCCAAGCGTGAGAAGGCGCGTGAAGGCTCGTCACCACTGTTTTCGTCTTGCATTTGATTGGCTGAAATTGGCGCGAGATTTTGCTAATCCCAAATCGTACAGATGCAAACCAGAGCAACTACTACACGTATACCAGGTGAAATTTACTCCGGGCATTATAAGCAAATGATAAGGAAAAGATACCTTGGAGACGCACCACGAGAAGTCTGGTTATCATACAAGTCCGGAGTCTTTCTTTGGCCCGCCACACTGGCACGTTTCCTGACCTTTTTAACCCGTTCGTGTTTTACGAACAGGTCTTTCCGGACTAAAAACCCTTTGCGCACTCGATGACCGCGCCAGCATTTCTGAATAGTAGTGGAAGCAATATCCTCGATTCCATTTATAGTTAAGGCTCCTTGCTCGATCATATACTGTTCAAAAGAACAAAAGGTCAACAATCTCTATAAATACTTCATGGAAAACAATGGGCAATAGGGCAAAGAAAGTTTTACAGCAATACCGAATTACTATTACCATTATGAGATTATGAGATTACCATTATGTTATTTTCATCGAAATTTGGGGTTTTTCAGTGCAAATGGTCAATGCTAACTGCTACCCTTTGTCTATTTTATTGATACATAAAGTTTTTCCGTTGTTACCTGAGCAACATCTTGATGGTCACCAATTATGGCGTAATCAAGAGGCGTCAATCTGAATTCAAAACAGATTCATCAATTAGTTTCTGTGAAAACCCAAGAGATATTATAAAAATCTCTGACTTTCTCATACTGATATTTTCTTAAACTGCATGCAAGTGCCTCTACCTTGTACAGGTGGAATTTACAAAAGCTATACATCCATCACCACTCTACAGCCTGGTATTAATGTCCACCACCTGTCAAAACCCCCCTCAGTAAAAGACAGACAATGGATTATTCTTCAGTAGTACCCGACCGTCTCCACCCTAGCAGTGATTTAACCTACCTGTCAGTGTGTCCCTCAGTAAAGTTAGGAAATGCTTTGTTCCTAAGAAGCAGTTTAACAGCTTCCAAATGTCCCGATGCACAGCTCCGGTGTAAAGCTGTGATGCCGTCTTTGTCTTGATGATCCACATACGCACCATGCTCTATTAAAACTGTCATGAACTTAACAAATCCACCATGAGCAGCGCATTGCAATGGAGTACGGCTACAAACAAAACCAATTCGCCAGTTAAGAAACTGTAGACTGTAGAAAGGCAGGGACAAACTATAAGTGTCCGGTGTATTCTGGAGGTACTCGTGTCTAGAAGGGTCTAGTAAGAAGGGGATGACAGCAAGACACGGCCCACTACAAAGTATACCCAAATCAGAAGGAGACATAATTTATCCTTTCCTTTCTTTTGCCTTTTCCTGTGTTTACAGTACCACAACAGAATCCCGAGTCCCGCCGGATCCCTCGGTTTCTGGAACCTACGGTTTTTTCTCAGTCAAACACTGTAATTTAAACCGAATGTTTTAAACCTCCAGATAATTTAAGGTTCGAAAAACAGGCATTCCACCGTAATATCTTCGGTCAGTGTAGTATTTATCTAGCCTAGTCTCTGTACAGCGACTTCCCTGGCCTTCTCGGTCAATGCATTTCACATAGGCCGCACGCAATGATGAGGCCTAAGGACAAGGCATGTATTCATTTTTGTGTATGCTGATCAGTACTAACTATGTAATTTATTTCATGCAATTCCCACAAATGTAAACTGAAAGGAAGAAGTGAAAATCAATCGCAAAGGAAACAGGTGTCAAACTCACTTCATTTTATCTCTGCTGTCTGCAGCTAAACCCTGTTCCACTAAGGCGAGGCAGATGGGGGCGTGACCACCAAGCGCAGCCCAATGAAGCGGTGATCGACCGTCTAAGTCTTCAAGGTCTATTGCCGCCCCATCTGTGATAAATAGTAAGATTCAACGGTAATTAGCATTAAACTTAAAAGAGGTGTCCCCCACCCACCCCTTGAAGGTGTTTACAACACATGGCTAGTGAGGCAGAGAAAATTTCCGAGACAAATAACGTACATTTAATATGCAAACTCCTCGACGAAGTCAGTTGGGGGAGAGGTGAGGAAAAGCAAAATGTACAACACTAAAACAAACGTTTGTTAATGAAACAGACTGAAAAGTCCCACTTCCCTCCCCAGGATTTCCTTAGCCTTTAATTGTGGGAGTAGCCAAGAAAAGCAAAAATGTGCAACACTAAAACTACTATTTTTAAACAAACGCTTGTTAATGAAACAGACTGAAAAGAATCACTCACTTAGAATCAAATTGTGGACAACTTCGGTGTGCCCCATTTCGCATGCGCGGAAGAGGGGTGTGTGCTGTAACCTGTCCACAGCATTAACGCAGGCTCCAAATTCAACAAGCAGCTCTAAGCAATCCACGCGACCAGAATACGCAGCTGCATGAAGCGCGGTACCATCTGTATTGTCCTTTGTGTGTACATCAAGATCGTGGTCTAGCATCGTCTCTAACGCCATTTCACTTCCTGAAGGAAAAGTTACCACTTTAGTTATACACACGTCAAGTTGCGTGTTGCCATGTTCTATGAACTTAAAGGTCAAGCTCTTAGAAAAGAATTTCGGCATTTACTAAACAACTATAAGCAATTCGTCAATTTAGAAACGGGAGAAGAACTGGGAACGAAATGTTCCCCGCAATTGATTCTGGGATCGTTACTGGGGAAGCGCCAGTCAGCTATTTATTGTACGGTGCTCCTGAGTATCAAATTAAGAAACTTCAAAGAGTCATGAATGCCAGTGCTCGATTGGTTTACTGCGCACCTAAGTATTGTCACGTTACTCCTTTGCTAAGAGAACTCCACTGGCTACCAGTGCGCTTGCGCGTAGATTTTAAGATTCTCCTCTCTAAAATTTAAGATTCTTCACGGTGTTGCGCCTAGCTATCTTAAGGATCTTGTCTCTGTCTTACCGGACTCACGTTACCAACTACGCCGTATCAATAATGGTATATCGTTAGAAAGGCCTCGGCTAAGAACGAAGAAGACTTTGGGAGATTGCGCGTTATCGATGGCTGATGGCTTTATGGAACAGTCTTCCTCTGCCAATAAGACAGGAAACATCAATTGACTCTTTTAAACGCTCTGTTAAAACATATCTATTTAAGAAGGCTTTTAGTTAGATTATTTATTTATTTATTTATTTATTTTTAAATATTGTAATTTTACCGGGTAATTTTACTGGTTTTTAATTTAGTTATTAATAATATTGTAATGCGCTTTTGAGTATTTTTATAGAAAAAGCGCAATATAAGTATTAAATATTATTATTATTATTGGCCAATTTTCCCCTAACCCTAGCAACAGTCCCAGAGGCCTTTGCGAAAGTTAACTCGGCCCAGTTTCCTTCTTTTATTAAGTTGCACGTGAAACTGGATTGGTGTTGTATCGAATTGCATCATGGGAGTGTACTGGGGACACTGCCGCTTCTCTCATTGGCTATTGCGAGGTTGCGGAGGAAACTGGTTAAAAATTTGTCCACCAAAACCCGACCCCTAGTAGACCCCCAGTGCAATTCTACCCAGTCACAAGCACACTCCAAATGGCCGATAGAAAAAAATGGCCGATAGAATTGATTGAAATAACAAAATAACTGCTTCGAACAGTAAAAGAGTAGAAGGGCAAAGACCTAGAAATGTGGTAAAGCCAAAGAAAAAGTTTCACTCAATTTGTATGAAGGTGTGACTTACGATGCTCGGGAGTGATCAATGTTTGCTATGAAGCGATGATTTTGTCAATAAACGGAGCTGCTGAAAGCTTGTAGACAGAGGCATTGAAAATAACGTGACCAAGCCTTCCATTCCCATCACACGGTTCAAGGGAGTTATCTAAGCTTTGAACAGAAAAGAATAAAACACACCTTTTCCAGCAGCCCACATGAGTGCAGTTCTGCCTTCTTTATCGGGGATATCCTCTATATTATCAAATGACAAGAAAACCTCTACAGTCTCACTGAAGTTACCCTGCGCTGCGTAATGAAGTGCAGTGGCTCCATTGTCATCTGCGGCAGTGAAGTCTGCTCCTTTATCCAGCAATAATTTCACCAGCTGAGAGTTGCCTGAGGGTAAACAGATAAATTCAATGTCTGTGCTCACTCCCGCGATGATTGTTGGGACATTTTTGGCGAAAAACCTCGAGTAATGATTCATAAAACTTGGGGTCTATGCTACACGGAACAAGGCCATTTTTTTCGGGAAAAATAAAACTATATGTGTAACCACTTTATCCTGCGACAAATTTTCCGTTAAGCTTGTCCATGGAAATGTATAAAGAAGTTCACATTTTGAATCCCCCGCTCCCACGATAAAACAACCAATCAGAACCGTAGCTATGAAATTTCCCGCGTAAAAAGACGTAACGCACACGTCAGAAGGTGACCAACACGGGAAACAAACTTGGGCGTTGCCGCTTTTACCTTGGTTAAAGTACCACGGGCGCAAATTTCCTAACTAATGTGAAGGCAACAAACCTAATACAGCCGCCCAGTGTAGTGGTGAACGTTTCATGTTGTCTTGAACGGATACTTGACACTTCCCAACAGCCAGTAACGCCCTTACCGCCGCTTCATTATGTTGAGCTACAGCTAAATGAAGGGCTGTTCTACCCTCGCTGTCTTGGTGGTTAATTATGTCAAAATTTGCATCCTTAAAGCGAAAAAAATTATATCATTATACAAGACTCGGTAGAAAATAGGACAAGATTTCTGCACAGCCCCATACAATCTTTATGCATACACGTTTCGACGCTATTCGTATAAACTGTTTGTGACTACTACTGTGGGATGGCTGCATGCAAAATAACGCATGGGCGGCCTGTACCTTTATTTGTTTTGAGTTTCCGTATTATAAAAACATTGTTCAAATTATCTTCCTTAAAGATCTCAAAGATTTCCGGGATTGTTCACAAACGATAACTGCGACAAAAGAGCACAATCTTCAGACAACATTAGATAACGTGAGTTAACTGAAAGATTTCTTAAAATCTGACCTGTTACAAACAAGCTCTAGTACAATGCACTAAATTCTTGATTTAATTCAGAGACACTGGACAAGTGAAAAAAGGAAAATGGTTTGCTTCTAACTTGGACGTGTCAAAGGCCCAGAATACCCATCCTTTTTCCTGTTAGCTTCAGAAAGTCTCAGTTCAACTCTTCAACTCTACAGTTACTGTTCATTCCACGTTATTGGGCTTAATAATGTCTACATATTTTATTTACCAGAATGAGTTTCAAAACAGCAGGATCAGGATTTGTTGCTGCCCAGTGAAGCGGGGTTCTCTCTATTAAAATACAGAGAAAAGTACTCAATTAGATTTTATAGACAATGTCCGCCGTTTGAAGACAGTTACAAAGCTGCTCAAGATAGAGTTGGATAAAAGAGCCATGTTGGGTGCCCTGTGCTCTACAAGTTAAGGCAACCCAACCCGTTTAAACAACCACCTCTTTATTACAAGCACATTCTTTAGGTTATTGGCAGGGACCAACTTTTAGTGTCTGTTTTAGAGAGTTGGTTGTCTTTAAGGGGTGCCCTCTTTTTTGTCAGCGAAATTAATCAACTGTAAGTACCTACATCAATACAAAAACATACAGAGATAGAGTATACAGCAATGCTGCTCCCTCATTATGGAGTAATTTTCTCTTCCCAGGAGCATCACTTCCACAGTAACTATAAAGGTCTTTCAACGTATTAAATCTCCAGACTTACTTGTTTACAGTATCATACCGTCGATTTTTTTGAAAATTCTAACCCTTACCCTAACCCAGGGGTCCGGACCCCTGGCAACCATGACTGGTGGGAGGAGGCATTTGCCACAAAAACGTTAAACAGTCCTTTCTGAACCAAAATTTGGACCCCCCCAATAAAAAAATCCTGGATCCGCCCCTGCGGTTCCAAAGGAGTCTATCTTAGACAGAGTTGACTGTATGAGCTTTGGAAAGTTGATTCCATTATACTAACTTTCTTTGTCAGTGAGTGTGACATCAGCACCAGCTTTCAGCAGCAATTTGACATGTTCGGTATTGCCAAACGATGCACTCCAGTGAAGTGATGTCATCCGGTCATTATCAAGTACATCTGCTTCACCTTTAGGGACTTGCTTCAATAACAAACTCAGACACTGTAATGTAAAATAACAAAAATGCCGATATCAGATAGTTTAGACAAAAATAATGGATAATGTCATGAATAAAATTAATAAACTACTTCCTGTTTACAATCATCGTCATCAAGCATTGGAGACAAGTCAACGGGCAGAGAAGTTAAGGTAGCCAAAAACTTTTCCATGTTTTTAACTTGAAGAAGGAATAATATATATTTTTTAATATACAAATACATGTAATTTCCACGACTTTTGTAAGGCAACAGCAGCCAAAATACTCAAATTTCAATTCTCATAAATTTCTGAACAAATGTTTCACAGTCAAAATTGGTGTACCTATTTTTATATAGCTAACTAATGCTCACAATTTCTTGAGACATACGTGAGGGTCACATAAAGTGTAATATTGGGGAGCTTAAGCAAAGGTGTTTTTGAGCTACTCACGTCAACCAGAAGTGAGATCTTTTTCATTTTAAAATATATTGGCAATACCAAAATTGTATTTCTATTATTTATTGTCTCTTTCTTATTATAGAAATGATTTGTCCACAAATTTGGGCAAAAATACAGCTCAAGAATGAAAAAAGTCCACTTCCGGTTGACATGCGTCGTTCAAAAGCGTCTTTGCTCAAGTTGACTATTAACTGATACTGTACAACTGAATGGGAAGGAAAGTACAAACCTTAGAAGACTGATGGCTGATGGAAAAGTGAAGTGGGGTTCTGTAACAGAATAAAAGAAAATAGAATTACCTGTCAAAAACAATAACAAACATCCAAGATAGACTGACAACCAACAGTAAACTTAATCTTTATTTCACAACTTTGTGAATACATTCAACTAGATTTCCATTCCCCTGTGGTCACATGGGATTTTGCAACAACTTAGTTTCCATGACTATGTCATATTTGTATTATAAAAGTCATTTTTGTTGTTGTTTTTAACTGGCTCTTTCAATCAGTATAAGATTCTGGGAAAAAGTCCCCACCTTTACCTACCCATCCCCTCACCCAACACTTTGCCCTAAGCAAGAAGTCAAAGTTTTGGGGGGATTAGGGGAGGGGTCTGTGGGCAGTTTCCCAGAAACAAGAACTCTAAACTTGCCTTCCTTTGCTATCTTTTACATTCCAGTTTGCTCCCTTAGCTAACAACAGCTTTACACATTTCAGGTTTCCCTGTCGGCAGAAAATATCAATAAATGAGGCCCTGCTAGGATAAAATTTGACAAGCAATATGGCCTTGATAGAATATGTTTTTCTTAATGTATCTGATAAATGGTGAATTTCAGTTCTAGAGCAGTTGGTCGGTTGATACCTGGTAAGCTGCCCAGTGCAGGGGAGTCCTGCCATCCATGTCACACGCGCTGACCTAAACGAAAGTAAGCATTTTAAGAGAAAAAAAGACTGCATTTTAAAAGGGGCACAAAAAAAAACAGCCAAAAAAATGCCTCTTTCATACTAGATGAATGATAATATTATTATTCATCCAGTATTAAAGAGATACTTTTCTTGGCCAGTTTCTTCATGAAGGGATGAGATGTATGCTGTAAGTTATGAACTGCATTGTTTTGCTTTCATCAATTATGTTTATATAATTATTTGGATTAAGTGAGCAATGTACAGGCCATAAAGTAAATCTGAAGAATATGGTTTTAAGTCAAGATCTCTTTCTCTTTCTGTGAACCAGAAAATTTAGAAATAGGCATCTATTCAATCCACTGAAAATCTGAAATGAGCGAATGTAACCCAACCCTTAAAAAGATCACTGAAAGATTTACATGAATCATAATGTAAGTAAAGAAAATTCTCTTACATTGGCTCCAGCTTTAAGAAGTGTCTCGGCACAATCAAGTCTATCTCCTAACACACTGTATACCTAATAAAACAATGGATTGCCTGTGCTAATTAACAAACCATGGAATTTCAAATGATTATACAAGTATACTGATCACTTAATAGTGATTTGTTTTTAACAGAAAATGTATCCTGCGGGGTGAAATATGTAGGACAATGTACATACTAGTGTTGGGAATCAGCAGAGATTTCATAATCAGATTGACCCACCTTATCAATCATAGTTTATAATCAGAAAAAATCTCACCATAAGAATTCCATTGATTATTTTTCACCTTTTTGCAAGTCAAAGTAAAATTAATGTTGGGTAACACAAACGTTTTGAGTTTTTAACTGTGGACCACTGAGCTCAGAACTTTTTCTTTGCTTTCAGCTGATCAAATTCTCTAATTATGAGACTATTAAAAAGACAGCACAAAAAATTTTTAAAATCTTTATTTGCCAACAAGAAATTTTTTAACTTTTTTCCCATGATGATCAATTGAACATCTTCCTTAATCAATTATCAGATCATGTAATGTGCTACATAAAAACATACATACAATCAACTGGCATAACACCTAATCTAATGCAAGAGGGAATAACCTCAACTCAAATATATTTAGCAAGAGGAAGTACACGTGTGTTCACATAAACAGGAAATGTGATTATTGTAACCAGCTTTAACACATTTTAAAGACGAAACTACTTTAAAACTTTTTAAAATCACTTTAGACTATAGTTTATGTACAGAGTCTTACCAGTGGAGTGCGGCCAAATTGATCTCCTTTGTTAAGAAATTGTCTTTCATCTTGAAGTGAAAAAGTGAAATGCATTAAACATCATAGGACATCTTTAATCTTAAGAACCTATCAGAACAGTCGACCATGCTAACTTTCTTTGGAAAGTACATCAGCAACCCATTGCACAAGTACAATGTACAATGTTGCACAACTGCTGACTTCTAAATTCAAAAATTACATAGTCCCTTGGTAGCACATTTAAGGGTTATATATAAAACATGAAAGAAAAGTAAAGAGCAGGAAAATGTTAACAAATATATACTGGTGTGGTGAGCAATGCTTTTATGATATACAAGAGTACATGTAATTTATATCACTTTGTAATAAGCAAATGCATTGTGTACTTAGCACATAAGTGTATGTTAAAACCCTTTAAAAGTTCATTTAATGCCATTAGCAAAGTTATCTTTTATACCCTGCAAATAATTTCTTTAACTTTCTTTTTCAACTTTGCTTGGTACTCAGAATTTTTTTGGAGAACCTGAACTTTGAATTTCATGAAAATGACCAAGATAATATTATATGATTCTGTTCTTTTTGCTCACCTTCACGTAACAATCTTCGAAGAAGGGCTTTATTTCCGTTTACAGCGGCTGCGTGCAAAGGGGTTGGTAATGCACCTAAAATAAAAAATATGAAATAACATCTTAACACATCATCCTGCATTGACCACTAAGTGAATAAGATAAGAAAAAAAATATTTTAACTACATAAAATTGAACAATATTGATATCAGTAGTTCTCATCTAAGACTTTTACTGGTTCAAATTATAATTTAGAAATATTCCTCCTCCTTTTTTTTTTTTTCATTTTTTGTGGTGAAAGGAAAATCAAGGGGTCAGCCATTGACAAATTTGACGCAAATATTAATTTTATTTTATTATGCAACTTCACATTCGTCAAATGAAAGCATTACAGTGGAACCTTGATATAACAAGCCTCTGTATAACAAAGTCCTCCATATAGTGAACAATTTTCTTCACCCCAGTAATAGTAAAATATATGAAAATAAACCTATATTTTATGAAACAACATTTTGCCAGTCGCTTGAACCCTTGTAATATGAGTTTCCACTGAATCTTGGCAAGTGCTCCCAGTCAAATTAAACCTTATTAAACCAAATCAAACCTCGAGTGATCAGGGTAACTTTAATTTCTTATAAAACAGTGAATGTAAAATTTGAATAATACCCAAGATACAAATGTACAACAAATAGTTCTATGCAAGAGGGCTGCTAAGGTTTCCTTTGAATGGTCGCACTAGAGAATTTAATTTGCAAACTCAAAAGTTAAAAAAATATAACATTGTAAGTGTTTCATATAGCATATAAAGTATAAGTAAATGAATTTGAAAGTGAAATAGTGAAAAGGCAAACAATGAATAATTTTTAGATCATTTAAAACTTTTATTACCATCTTGCGATGACCCAGACTGTGTAATACCATGACCATCTGGACTTGAGTGAAAATTTTCTTCAACCTTTTTAAAACAAAAGTAATATTACCATTACATGTTCAGTTTGACAGCTTTTTCATTTTCACTTTCTTCAGCAAGGAGAGTTGTAACCGCTAGCCTCAACACCCTTTAATCTAAAATTTAACTATTTTCAAAGAAAAACATATTGTCTAATACTTGGCGTTAAACCAAGATGTCGTAGAGTACTACGTAACAAGTAACTAGAAAATAAACAGTTTCTCAAAGTGATATAAACTGTATGCCATCTTAATTATCATTTAAACTAAAATAAAAAAGACTGAAAAGTACATGTACACTTGATAGTTGAATCCTGTGATTTTAACCTTCTGAGAAAAAAGAAATTAGTTTAAAAAAAGTAGTAATCAAAGGTAAAGTAACTTGAGGTGGGAAAGGGAAATAAGGTTAGAATCAAGTATCTGGATTATGTATAATCACTACAGGTTCAAAAATTAAAACAGGATTCTTTTTATATCAACAATTGGTAATACTGTAAGGTGATAAGTTACCATTAAATACATTGTACATAAGAAACTCTCTCTGTCACTCTCAGTTCTTCATGGATGCATTTTGCAATGTTGCCTCTTGAATTCACTTCAATTCCTCTGTTTCAACATATATCACTCATTAATGTGCAGATTCCAGATTTTTGAAACAAAGAGGATGTGTCCAAGATTTAACCGTATTAAATTACTAACTTTAGCTTGATTTTATGATGTACAAAGCTTTTAGTTTTCTACTGATGGTAAATTAATGATCATCTCACTTCACTCTGGAAGGAAAATTCTCATTTACAGCTGTCATATCTAATTTTCTGGCAGTATTTTGTCATTTTGACATAAATGATAATATCACTTTAAGCACAAAATGAGCATCACATTTGAAATTCTCATTAAAAAGAGTAAATACAGCAGATGTCCAGAGATAAAAGCTTTCAGTAAATATGAGAGTACATGAACATGTACATTCTGAACATCCACTTTTGATTTTGAAATTTACACCTATAACGTGGTCCTAACTAATAGGGTATAGCAGTGATGCCATCAAGGAGATTACAAGCAAAGAGCCAGACAGCTGCCCTTCAGACAAGCAAGCTCTGTTTCAATCTGCCACCAAATCAACGTCTTTGTGCTTGTCTATGTGCAGAATTGTGTGTGTGTGCAGTTTTTCATCCTACTATAATATTTCTTGTCATACCTTTATGGAATAATAAAAGGATATAGGAAAATTACTAACAAAAAGACACCAATATAATGCGGAAAAGTTATAATTTATCGGTCATCACGATTTACTTAAAAGATGCTTTTAAGTAATAAAAAAGTACATATTTTTCCAGATTTCAGCTTTACGCACGGGTATATGTGCGTATATGGACACTTCACTCCCGTAAAAGAAACTTCTCTAGTGGTAGTTCAGTTTTTTTATTCTACAGAACAAAATTATGATTTTCTTGAGAATTTCAGTCTTGACAACTACTGGGAGTCAAAGAGTCAAATTTGCATCAATGAAAGATTGAGAGAAAATAAAATGAGCACTCTGTCAAGACATTACACAAAAGTATATGTATATTGTTAGTGAACTGTGTGTGATGAAAGGAATTCATTTATGACAAGCCTGAAAAACTATTGTCCAGCTGACACTCAGTGCTGGAGCAAGAGCAAATAAGCTGCCATAAATAAAATAACAACGGATTTGACGCTTTGATGGCAATAAAGATACTTCTTCATTACAATGCTTGCAACAACCAATATATCTCCACATATTTGGACAAAAATTTTGTCAAAAATATGCAGCCTTCTACGGGCCTCTTTTGCGTATAATTTGGACACGACAAAAATCACACGCAAGCAAATATGGACACCATAGCAGTCAACGATCATTAACGAATATCCTGTTTACATTTTGTTTCGTCAGAAATCACATATCAACCTCTGATTGAAACTGGACTAAAGTCTTCAATACAAAATATATCACGTCCACTGCAACAAGTACAAAGTTATGCACTATGTTTACGTGCCTCTTTTCAGAATATTCTCCCACGATTTTCACGCAGATCTCGGGATTAGTTTTAAATCTGAATTCTTTCAAGGGACATAATTTCGTACTAAAACTGAACTTAGCTATTAAATGATGTGAGCGTACGTTTTACAAGATGTCTTGAACTAAAATTATCATTAAAATATCATACTCACATATGCACTATCTCCGGAAGACATCAGTGTTGATTTGAAACTTTCTCGGATCTATTTCTCTTTGCATAATAAACGTTTATCATTTCACGACTATATGCATCCCTGAAGTCGAAAACAAGCTGTTGGCACAGATGTACCTTTGCCATTATTCAAGATCAGCTGAAGCTTTCAATAAATCGACACTAAATTCACACATTTAAATGAAGAAGTTTTCTATAACGGAAAGACTTCCTGCCATGGTAACGAAGACATAAAGCAATTTCCAGAAGTTGTCGGTAAAACACTCGTAGTTTCTTACCAATTAAAAAACTCAAATTGAAATTCAATCAATATTACATTAATATTTTTCTCGACCGATTGTTCGAATGAAGTCAGATGACCGCAGAGACTGGGTACTACACTACTAAGGCGCATGAGTCTTTCCGCATGCCGCTGTTCAATCGTAAAGTGACGCAGGAAACAGGGGGAACGAAGAATAATCTCAAGATGGGGGGAGGCGATTTGGTAACGATTTTTATTTAAAATACAATCGAAATGTTCGGTTTTCTTTTACTTAAGGGTGCTTTTGGGGACCTGGATCGTTAACTGATCGTTTTGATTATTTTAAACAGAATTTAAAGAAAAGTTGGCATCCCCAGACGCTACGAAATGTGGAGAGGGTATGGAAGGCAGAGCAAAAAGCCGAGGCAGAATCCAAGAAAATCGAGCAATTACGGAAGGAGTTGGAAGAAGAGAGAGCTCGAGAAGAAATGCAGAGGCATGCAGTACAACAAGGAGTAGCTAAGTGAGTTCATAAGCTGAATACATAGATATTTGTAGGCCTTAAATGAAGGCTTTGTTTATTTGCTGTCAAAAAGCTAAATAGAAACTCTCTCAACTGGCACCTTTGCCTGGTTCTCAGTTGCGATTTTCAGAGTCGGGTGTGGATGTGCAAGCAAAGAACTACCTCGGAACTAACAGAAAATATCTGCTCAAAGGTACCAGGTATCCACTTTAGTGCCTGAGTTTTGGGCACTGAGTACTGTGCCATAATTCTGGCATGAGTACTTGAAAAAACAGTGTGTCAGCCCTACATTATTGCCCAGTGAGTACCAGATTCAGGGACCAATCCAAGGCACAAAGTGTGAATGCTTCCTTAGGGGATGTCCACACTTGGTGCTTGGACACTGTGCCCCGGTACCCTCCATACAAGACCTGCTGGGCGCTAATGTGTACAAACATCTAAATTTGAGCACAGTACCAGTGTCCAAGTAAAAGGTCGAGACTGTGTATCTAGGTACTGTTGAGAGCACTTTATCTAGTAGTTCTGAGGCAGTGTCCAGGAACTACACTTGGCGACAAAATGAGTTGAGAGACTTTGCCCAAAACTTGGCTTTTTTACGTTTTACTGACTTCAAAAGGAGGAAATATAGCTTTTCCTCCCCCATTCCCTCCATGCAGTTTTGTACCGATGTTCAAGCTACCTAGAGAATCTTTGAATGTAGGGGTCAGGGGAGGGGTACGGATTCTTTTGTTCTCCAAAGTTACCCTATTTGAGTACAATGTCTCAACAATTTTGTCGCCGGTTGTAGAACTTGGGCACCATCTTAGCTGATTATTAATGCTGACTTGTCTTTGTATAATGTTCATTGTAAAGGAAAAAAGGTGAACGACTTGATTGGATGTATGCTGCTGCTGCTGCTGGAGGACAGGTTGATCATGAGTTGTATTTGCTTGGTAAGCCCGTGGATAAAGCTGTGGATCCCATGGCACAGGACAATGAAGAGGTGAGTCATTCTCCATGTTTTAAGCACCCTACCAAGTAAAATTATGTGAGGATCAGAGCAAGTCATATTTATTAAACAGTTGTACACCTTACAGGAATGTCTGCGTAAAAATGCAGTGTGTTTTTTGGGGAAGTGACTGAAAGTTGTAAATTGAGTATTCATGTCTTATATAAAACACACATAAAAGTTGTAAGATGCACTGACTGCTGTTAGAACTCATGTATAAATTGTCCCCAGAAGTTGTGCGAATCTCTCAGCAGCAATGTGAAATTTCCATGTTGCCAATGTAATTTAATAAATTACAATATTATTGTAATGGAGCACTTAGGAATTCTTAAGAACTCATTAACCCTTTACGTCCTAAGAGTGACTAACATTAATTTTCTCCTACAAATATCAATACATACTCAAGAGAAGAGGTTACGAGAATTAATAAAATGATCACTTAAGAAAACGTGCTTTGATCTTTTAATAAATTCTCTCAACTTATTCTATGGGAAATGTATGGAGGTCAGTCTGGGCAATTTGCATGTGGATATTTGGGGCTTAAAGCGAGGCTGTGCTCTAAGGGAAACTGAAGGGAGCCCAGTGCTCTTCATCTGTCAAATCTAGGGTGCTCAGCATATGATTTGTATGAAAAAAGTAAGATTTTCTAGTCGCCCAAGAGCAAAAGTTAGGCGCCAGGGGCCACTAGGCTCTGCTAGAGCACAGCCTTGGCTTAAAGGGTTAAAACGTGTCCATGTGTTCCAGATTGAATTGGCATTTGCAAGTGTTGGGTTTTAAGGAAAGGGGAAAACTGAAGTGAGAACCAACAACAAACTCAACCTAGGGTGCGTCAAACCCGGGCCACATAGGTGGGAGGTGAGTGCTCTCACCACTGCACTACCTTGGCTCTGATATTTGTCTTTAAAGGGCCATTTTAGAACCAAGACAATGCGCCAATGAGATTTAAACATTGAATGAGAATGGGGTGAAACCTTAACTTGTATTTTACTGAACTATGATATATCAATGTTACATGTCTGTGTTAGAGCGGTTTTCATTTGAGTGTCGAAAAGTAATTGGTTTTGCACTTTCTACACGATGCGATTGGTTTAAAAGATTCGCGCCACCTTTTCATCCAATCAAGAGTAAAACCAAAGCAAATTGTAACGCGCTCGCATGCATTTTCCCACGCTTTGCGTCAGCCACATGTAATTACTTCGAGTTTTGATTGGTTCAATGTATTGTCTGTGTACTATGTGATTGGCCAGAGTAATTACTTTGGTTTTGGTTTTATGACACTCAAACGAAAACCACTCTATAGGTCCAAATTAAATTAAATTCAGGTTCATCTTTTTTTACCAAGGCTAATAATCAATAATTTTCTTTGGTTAAGGTGTAAGCAAACAGTGACATTTTTTTTTTTGGAAGGAATCAACTGCTCCAGGGGCATCGTTCATGAATGACTCAGGTGCTAACACACCAAATGACCTGGCATCCAAAGTGCGGGATGATCCTCTGTTTCTGATCAAGAAAAAGGAAGAGGAAAAAAGAAAAGAACTGCTGAATAATCCTGTAAAAATGAAACAGTTAAAACTGATGCTTAAAGCCAATTTGGAGAAGTCAAGCAAAAAGAAGAAAGACAAGAAAAAGAAAAGTAAAAGAGAGAAAGAGGGAAAGAAGAAGAGGAAAGAGAAACATGCAGAACAAAGTGATGAATCGGAGGATGAAGAGAGAGACCACAGGAAGGAAAGAAAAAAGAAATACAGAGAAAGAAGTGAAGAGTCAGACAGTGACACTCGAGAAGTGAAAAGAGACAGGAAGGAAGTGCGAAGAGAGAGACGCTCAGAGAGAAGCAGTGAATCTGATAACGATACCAGGAAGAGAATGAGGGAAAGTGGGAAGAGGAAGCTTGTGAGAGAAGGCAAGGAGATGTTGAATGGGATTCATAGAAATCGTCGCCGGTAGGTAACTGAAATGTGTTGTATATGTTGTGGTTCAATTTTTTCCTTGGTTTAAATTTTATTCCCCTATTGTATAAGTTTGCTTATAAGACACAAAATTTTACACAAAATGACATGTGCACAACTTCGGACAAAAACTCGAACTTCAATATCTCAAAAAATTTACTATGTAAAGTCGGGATTTCAAATTCTTTATGCAGTGGAACAGTTTAGTGTACTATTTTCAAAAGACAAACTTAAAGCAAGGGGCACACATACACCAACATGATCCGCCTTGCCCATGCATGTCGTGGGAGAACTGCTGTGCGGTTTCCAGCCAACAGCTCCCACATGTGTTGTGTGGAGCTGGCGCTTAAAGGAGTGCTTTGCACCCACCTCGGCAGTAAAGGGTCTTTCAGACATGGGTTTTGCTAACCTGAGATCAGGCGTTATTTTTTATTTATTTATTTATTTATTTATTTTTTTTTTGCTTCTTTGCTTCTTTGGCTCGAGAGGGAAAAAAAATAACGCCTGATACATTTATTTAACAAGCCGTCAACCGCCCCCTAATTTACATAATCTAACGTCTGCTTGACCTGTCATGTTGTTAGCCAATAGGTGTTTACTATAAGGGAATCAAGTTTTGGCGCGAAAATGTCTCTTTTGAAATCAATTTTAGGGAAAAGAAAATTTTTATTAAAGTACGTCCATGTTCAGATGGCGCTTCCTAAAAAAAATTTTAAATGTGTTGTTTTTGTGATGAAATACTGCTAGCTGGAGCTGCCTACCTTTATTTAACAGCTACAAATATTTCACGAAATGAAAGGTGTTAAGAAAGCGAAGATCGCTCAAAATAATTCGCAGGTTTCTGAAGGAGGAATTACAGTCAAACCAGGTCAAGATTCCATTCATGAATTGATTATTTGAAAAGTGAACCCGTTTGTCGCTTCTGTAACTTGAAGCCAGTATCAAATTGCATTCAAATGATCGGCGAATTTTTAGTATACAATGAGATGGAAAATATTTCAATGGATGAAATTTCTATTTAGGCATTCTTCAAATTCAAGAAAACCGAGCCGGCAGAAATTTTATAACGAACTCGCGTGTGTATTCACTGCTCATTACGCAAGCAAAAATGCAGACTGAAATCAACAACAACTAACGGATGGCGGCATTTTGGCCAATCGGAACGGCGCAAATCATTCGTATTGTTTCCTATCCAATCAGAAAAAAGTCCAGATTCTGGCTTTTTTACATGTGATCCAACAAAGAAATGTATCATGCCCTCTTCCCGTGAGAGACATAAAGGGATAATAGGGAGAGGGCATGATATTTTGCCCATTCATTGACCTGATGGCTTTGCCTTGCTGGTGAGCTCCAATAAGGGCGAAACAGCTGTCCATGGCTGCCACTGCCTGCGTAATATGGCTGTGTGCATGCATGAGGTACTGGCCAGCTGTCATGTGGGTTGGTGTATGTGTGCTCCTTGCTTTAAGTTTGCACTATTTGTATAGGGAATAGCATGATTTGTAGTGATATTTGGCATAAATACCGCAAGTGATATTTCGTAGTTGTTATGCGGTGAGTGAAATTTGAGACAATTTTGAAATATCACGAGTGGTATTTATGCCAAAAATCACATACAAATCATGCTATTATTTGTTTATACTACTATCCGCAAAAGGTTTGTAATTTTCACATGTTGGTATTTCAAATTAAGGTGAAATACCACTGCTCTAAGCCAATCAAATTGCAGTAATTTCTCATGTAGTAGTATAAGCAAGGTAATTTTTGCTTATGAAAGCGAATTGCATGTAAGTTCAATTTATTTTTCAAAAATTACTGTAATTCATGACATTTTTAAACAAATTGAACAGTGCGCACGTACATGTAGAATCTTTGCTCATTGGCACTTAATAACAAAGAAGGCTTAATTTGACCTTTACGTGTTATTATTTTTACCTTACAGGGATAGAGAAGATGAGGATGAGAGAAGGACACAATACAGAAATGGAGACCACTACTCCAAAAGGTATAGGTATTGAATATAAATTAAGTGTTGTGACAATAGATTAGTGAAATCCTCTATAATTTTCAGTGGAGTAGGGTTGGGTTTAAACAACAAAATAACAGTTTTGTAGGAATGGTACTTGTATGGGGCAGTGTTAATTTTTGTATAACGCAATTAATACAAGTCTTTAGTGGATAATTTCCTTTTTTACTTTCTAGATCTCCAGACAGAAAAAGACTTCAACAAAGATCACGGTCAAGATCACCATTGACAAGGAGAGAAGGAGAAAGGAGAGAATTACAAAGACAAAGACATAATTCCTCACATTCACCCCTCAGGAGAGAACAACACAGACGTGACTCATTGCATTCACCTCCCAAGAGAGACCGACATAGACACGACTCTTCACCTTCACCTCCCAGGAGAGAACAACATAGACATGGCTCCTCGCATTCACCCCCCAGGAGAGAACAACACAGACATGACTCCTCACATTCACCTCCCAGGAGAGAACAACACAGACGTGACTCATTGCATTCACCTCCCAAGAGAGACCGACATAGACGTGACTCCTCCCATTCACCTCCCAGGAGAGAACAACATAGATGTGACTCCTCGCATTCACCTCCTAAGGGCAAAAGGCATAGATCTCGGTCACACTCACTCACACCCCCAAGGAAAGTACAGAAGTCTCCTTCTCCTGACAGAAGGAAAACATCACAAAATAGAGGATCAGCAGTTACAAAGTATGTCAGATTAAAGTTATTGCCTAAAACTTTCGTATAAAAACCCTCTCACTTCCATGGTGGCCATAATTAAAACTAAAGTTGAACCTCCATTAAGCGACCCCCTATTAATCCTTTAAGCCCCAAGATCCATATACAAATTCTCCATACTGATCTCCATACATTTCTTTTTTCTCCCTTTGGTAATCAGTTTAGTATAATTCTCATAACTTTTACTCTTGATAATCTGCTGATGTTGTTAGTAGAAAGTTGATAGCGGCCTCCCTCCCTCCCTCTATTAAGTGGGCAGTAATCAGAGTTCAGAAATAATTGTATAAAAAAATGGGAAATTAAGCCACCTCTATTAAGCTGCCAGGGCCATCTTTTGGCCATCCCAACAAGAGTTTTCCCGTTGTTGTCACCTCTATTAAGCGGCCATCAAGCACTTGACAGACTAAGTTTGGCTTTATTTTAAGAATACCAGTATGTGAATGATAAAAGAAAAATCAGTCTGAGATAGATGGTAACAACTGATTGTGGACGAGTAATGCTGCTCCTGTTGCATGTTCGTTTCAAAGTGAAGTGAAGTGGTGTTTCTGCTAAAGATTATGCTAGCTTATGACAAACCTCCATTGAGCGGCCACTTGCTAGTACCCCAAGGGTGGCTGCTTAATAGAGATTACACTGAACTGTATACGGAAATCCCAAATGTCATGTTGTAAAATTTGGAAAACTAATATCACTCTGCAGTAGAACTACCAAAAAGTGTTTGTACTGATGAACAAACACATCATAGGGTTTTGTTCAGAGACTCACCTGTCACTTGTATCAACATAACTGTTTACTTTGCTAACCTAAAATCTGATACAACAGAGTAATGGATGCTGCTGAGAAAGAGAAACGTCTTGCTGCAATGATGGAGAATGCCAAGTAAGTTGTTTGACTCTCTTGATTAAAAAATAAATTTATTTATCTGCCCAGCTGCAAAGTAATAAAATAAATAAATAAATAAATAACAATTTGCAGGTAACACATCCACATAGTGGTTCTTTGTCTACCTAATTCCTGGCCGAATTAGAATTTGGAAATGTTGGTTTTTGAGGAGAGGGGAAAACCGGAGTTACCAAAGAAAAACCTCTCGGAGTAAAGGAGAGAGCCAACAACAAACTTAACCCACATATGGCGTCGACGCCGGGAGTTGAACCCGGGCCACATTGGTGGGAGACGAGTGCTCTCACCACTGTGCCACACTTCTCCCCGAAGTAATTAGTCTGTTATAAAACAACTATCTAGTTGTACCCATCTCTGTGGAAATTTTATGTAGAATAAGAAATGGTTGCACTTAACTTTGCGTCAAATAAAATTCCTTGAAGTTGGCTCTATTTTTCCCTGTGGAGTAGATTTTACAGCAGAACTTACCCTGCATTTTCCTATTTATTTGAAGGCTTAGTTTTAGGATAACTTGAAGGTGTGGAATTGAATTTTTTTTATTGGCTACTTTGACATAATTGTCTTAGCTTTAATCTTTTAATATTTCTTTCCTACGCTGTAGGTGGCGAGACGATCAGAGAGGAAGAAATATTAAAAGATACAAGGTAAGGGAAGTCTCTTCTTCGTATAATCGTTAATGACAATAAAAACCTCAGCAAAACATATGTTTGTTTATGGATGAAGATTTGCCTGTAATATGCTCAACTAAGCCCAAATGAGTAAAGGCGCTTTCCATTTTTCAGAACTGTGCTGTCAAACTATTTCCGTCCTAATGAGAATTTCACTTTAAATCATAACTGTCGGTATCCAGTCAGATCAATCAAATCTTAAATATTATGCCTAAAGGAAATAGTTTTCCAGCGAAAACTCTTGGAAAACGCCGATTTCATTGTCAAAATGACTGGTCCGGCCATGGTCTGGCCAGCCAATTCTGACTTTCGGAAAGCAACCTAAGGAACAAATGTATTGATTATTAAACTATCTATCTCTCATCTCTAACTTAGGGAAACGACAAGAAGTTTCTTTAAACATGAAAAATTTATTGGCACAGATTAGGTGAATATGAGTAAAAAGTATTCATACGCCATATTCTACAAGTTCACTGTCATAACTGGGTAGAATAGTAGCATAACAAACTGCCGTAACATTCTTATGAAATCGAAAGCCACTCAGATTATTAAAAAAGGCGTTTTTACTAACGTATTTCAGGAAGAGGATGCCAGATTAGAAGCCAAAGAATCCATGGAGAAAGATAAAAGTGCAACGTTCTTAAAGTAAGTTCTAATATACTCCCTACAAATGCCGGTTGAAAGCCAACACTAAAAGCAGTCACTCTATTGTTATCCAAACACCGATAACAAGAGAGAAGAAAACGGGTCTCAGCTTTCGAGGGGTCAACCCGCAGCCTCGAGGTGTTTGGATATCGGGATTGGGTATAAGGTCATTTCGCGCGAAGGTCGTTTCGCCCGAGAACAGTTCAATTCGCTCGATGTGTATTTGCCGTTTTTTAAGCCAGAAATAAGATACAAGCATAAAGACAGGGAATGCACATGTGGCATCCTAGCTTAACTAAAATAACGTCTCTGATAAGGATTTTTACCGTGTCCTAGAGTGTTGTATTTCATCGGGCGAATTGACTTAAGTCCGGGCGAAACGACCACATTTCTGTTGGGTGTCAGATGAACACTCCTTTACGTGAATCATTTGCTACAAAGACGACAAATATTTGTCCGCCAACTTCAACCGGGACTTGAATTTTTATGGTCTCGCTGAGGAGTTGCGTTAGTGGAAGAGGGAAAATTGTGGTCGGTAACTAAAGAGATGTTCTCTATTACTTTACCAGTGACATGAAAATTCAGTCGTTTTCCTCAAAGACAACGTCTAGTGTCAGCGACCGCATTCGTCGTAACATCAACTCGGTCCAACGAACGGCGGTGGCTTTAGAGTCGTTTCTGGGAAAATAACCTGCGAGACACATCCTACTTAAAACCGAACATCTGTCGAAAGTTTACAAAAGAGAGGACTGGACTGTCGTTGAGAGTTAACGGGATGTTCTGAAGAATGAATCGTACTCTATACTTTAGGAACACCCGAATCTTTAACTATTAAGAGCCGAAGAATTTCCTGAGAGTTCACCTTGTTTCGGTTACTTAATGTGAAGTTGGAAAGGCAGCAAGTTCTCTTATCACCCAACCCAACCGAGATCCCATTAATGCCACTCCCGCGATGCTCTAGCAGTATCCCAGCTGTTTTCGTGGAATTACGAAGATGCTACGCAGGTCAACGAAGATTACTTCGGGAACTGATGGTGTTAGAAGAGTCAGCACCATTCATTTGCAACTAAACAGACTTGTTATTGCATTCACGCTAACTGCTATGAGTCAGCGTTCTACTCTTCACATCTACTTGTAACCAAAATGGACTTTGCACAAGTGATCCGAAAATGTAGTAAGGGATGAGTTTATTGAGCTTCAACGTTGTAACCAAAGTCACTCCTCTTGGCTAGTCACTCTCACTGCGAAGGATGAGATAGGAGAGATCCTGGGTTCTACCTAGTTCGTTTGGGGCTCGGCGCAAATGGTAAAGCTGAGGTTGTAAGAAAATTGAAGACAGAATAGACATGAGCAGTCACGGACATTGTTTATAGAACTGTTTATTATGCCACTGTAAAAAACTAATTTTAAGCAGTACAATTTTGCCTTTCTTGGCACAAAATTACTAAACGTTTTTATGTAAAATATATGTTCAAACACCTCGTGTTTTCTCTAATTATACTCTTTGCTCTAACACTGTTTTAACACGTAAGTTTAAAATATTCTATTTTACTTCTATTTTACTTCACCGCAGTAAACCTTGTTGGTATAATTTAAATATTGAAGCGTAAATATTCTCTTTTGGATATGGGCTAGTTTCTATCATACATGGACGGAAGCTTGTCATAGTTCTCTTGTACGGTATATGAAGCTACTTCCTCTGTCCTTTGTGTGGGGTAGGGTTAGGGTAGCTAATAAATGATGGGAGGGATGGGTCATTTGGTTTTTGACCGTGACGCGTTTACTGAAATGGATTGAGGGTACAGTGATGCTGATGGGAGGAGTGGGTTGTTTGGTTTGTAATCGTGACTTGCTTACCGAGGATAGATAGTGGTTTCAGTGGTGTTATGGGAGGGGTGGGTTGTTTGTTTGTTCGCTTTTGTTTCACCGAGATGCGCGTACAGAGGATGGACAATGAAAGTAAGTAATATCTTTTTTATCCTACAGAGAATGCCATATATTTCCCTTTTTCGATATATCTATAAAGAATCCTAACCTGTATTTCACTGCAAGTAACAAAATGGCTAATTTGATGTCATGGCGTTATACAAGAACTTGAACAGACTGGTAAATTTTTCCCTTGCTGTCCGCACTATTTTTCCTGACCATTTTCTTTAAACTTTTTATCTTGTCCTCTTTCTTTTTTAAGTCGTTTTGCATTTCACTGACTTTAGTGACGAGGTTTTGTATCTGCAGTGTCAACGCTTTGATGTCTTCCTTACAATCTGTTACGTTTTCTTTCTCCTGAAAACAATAAATAAATAAATGCAAGAGTAAATTAGAGCCGTAATCGCGTACCAAACTAGTACGAATATTCCACGATATTCGATTAAGACTGTTTTGCGATCGTACCATCAACATGGACTGCTAGTGGTCCCTTTTCTTTGCGTAAAGAGCGAAAGGGCAAGCAACACGGGGCGCAAAGGAGCTGGAGAGATGAGGCTGGTTCTGTATTTAGCCAACCTCGTTCCCAGTCCCTCCTCTTCCCTTCTGAAGCAAGAAAGACGGCTTTCTATCTCTCTCTCCTGCTCCAGGGGAAGGAAAGAAGAGAGAGCCTGAGAACGAAGTTGTCTGCTACGCCTTCGGGACATTCCCGAGGGAACGCTAGCAACCTACGCTCAAAACATTTATCAGGTTCCAAGCTCTTAACCACCCCAAAATGAAACAAATTCTCGCGTTCTTGTTTTTCTGGTTTTTGTGTGACACCTTTTGCCTCAAAATAAGCGTCTGCGTTCACAGATTCCGTTGCTTTGCTTTCGTTTCCGGTGTGTTACACCTCGCTGGAACACGAAGAGCTTGTGGCTCTGGAGAGGTGCTTTTTGTGTTCATTTGAAGTCTCTGATACCAACCACCAATGAAGCAACACAACTGAAAAGCATACCTCTGATTTTGTCTCAGGAGCCTGGGCTCTAGCCACCACAATTGTCACTGTATTGGTTTCTTGCAATGCAGCGATCACGGGCTCAAGTGGAGAGTTGAGCAAAAACGTGCCGTCGATCTGAAGCAGTAATGAAATAGATATGTTTTAATTCAGAATGAGTTCTAGTCAAACTACTTTTAGGCTAAAACAACAAGCCATAGTCTTCGAGAGAGTGCCAACTTGTTAATAATTACTGTATATATACCGGCGCCCCCTTCCGCCCCCACACCCACACCCTCCCCGAATTGCTCTCATTTTCGTATGACAATATTTTAGTATGTTCCTATTGCGTTCTGTGATTATTAGTGAGTCTTTGATGAGCTTTCGTCTCTTTTGCGTCGTTCCTCTTGAAGAAGCTTCCAAAGAAACAATCCCCAAAGGGCTCAAAGCTGCAGGTTGAAGTCGCTGCTCAGGACTATTCGTCTTCTGCTACACGTCTCGGTTTGCAGCCTATGCTTGGTCACACGTTGGAACCACTTATTGTGATTACATGACAATATACCCGAAGATCTAACGAAAAAAAGTTTTTGCTCACCTCAACGATTAAGTCATCTACAGCCAGTTCACCACTTGTTGCTGCAACCCCTCCCTCGGTCAGTGCAACTATTCGCACTCCAGGACGAGGCTGAGGACTTCCATCTTTACTCCATTGCGCAAACGCAGAAGAAGGTCGCTGAGGAAGAGGGTTAATTTCTCCCTCCGCAGGCGCAGATCCCGGCCTCGACAAAATGGGACTTAAAGCGGGAAAGTTTAGATGTTGATTACATGTGCCAATCTTTCTTCTCTTAAGGCTCTGTTTGTGTAAAATATGCCGCATGTCTTGAGACTTGTCTGCGAGAGATGATGTTCCTAGAATTGATGTTATCTCGTGCTCACTTGACCCAGATGAGCTATGAGAATGCGGAGTGCTGATCCCAGATGGAGAAAACAAATCTCCGCTGGAATCAGCTGCGGAAGAAGTTCCCACGATAGAATTCTGTCCATTTCCGCTGTGGAGAACGTACACAACCTTTTCGTCGTCTATGGCATCATTTTCGTGTTCGCTCATCGGGGAACCTGTTCTGGTGACATGAACCAACTCTAATCCCCAGCCTTCGCCCGGTTGCTTGTTTAAAGTCACTGTAACAAGTTTGGAATGTTTCAAAACACTCGCAAGACTAAGGCGATTTGATTTTGAGTTCTTATCAACTGAATCTTTTCCGCAGTTTTTTTCATTTTCGCGTAAAACATCGTTGTGATTATTATTGTTACGAAGGTGCGATGGAGGGGACGAAGAAAAACGAGGCAATTCTTCGCTATCAGAGGAAACACGTGATGGAGGCGTCTTTCTTCTGTTTGCATTATCGCCATCTTTGACGTCTTCGTCTATCGTGTTGTGAGCAGCAGTTTCTCCTTTCCCACTGTTTTGCGCATACTCAAGAAACTTGCTTCTGAAGCGATCAATCTGAGAAACTTTACGCCTCTTCGGTCCCTCGCCGGAACCGGAAATGGCTGTTTCGTCAACCGCAGTAACACTACTTGGCTTCCGGTGATACTCCTGAAACTTGTGCCTCAAGTTATCAATCTGCGAAACTTTGCGTTTAACCTGATTAACTTCATTCACCTGATTCATTTGAGAGAGTTGTAAATCTAACGCATCTATTGAAGTTCTTTGTCTGCGTATCTGTTCTGTAGTCTCTTTTTCCTCGATTTCTGAGGAAGAGGAGTTCATAGGTTGGTCTTCGTTGTTCTTGTCATGGTTAGTGGAAGATTGTTGCGTAGCGTCTGTTTCTCCATTTAGTGACACGTCCTTGTCTTCACTCTGAAGAACGCCCTAGAAAGCATTACAAGGATTGTGTCAATCTTTAACTGCCAGCCGGAGTATAGCAAAATTTTACGGAAAACATAGTCGGGAATCAATAGTGATTCCTTGCATTTCATTTCATTTCATTTCAATGGTCGTTCCTGCATTTCATCTTCTTGTGAAAGTAAACAAAAAAAGACAAACACACAAACATAATCGGGCGCGTTTTCCCACCTGGCGCCTGTTAGATGAAGTTACTTGGAGATCTGATTGGTTCATTTTTTCCCGCACGTATTCTGATTTGCCAGATAAAATATTTTGGTCCTTGTCGTCCAAACAAGGAGACTTCGGCACGCATGCGCAGAAAGAGTTGATAAAGAGTAGTTTTAAGGCCATATGCGCCTTCTGCCGTGAAAGGCGGCGATGATAATGGAAGAGTAGTAGAGTTGATAATGATCGCCTGTTAACTGAAAACTTACCTCAAATTCAGCAAGTGTTAAGGTAAATGTTCTCTGCTCTCCAAGCTCCCACTGTGATTGTACCTCAAGAGGACATTCATCTGCTTCCAAGATGCGACCAACTGCAAGAAAATCGTATCATTTATTGCTTCTCTTCTCAGGATTTTGCGCATAGAAGGAAATAAATATATCCTATTGCCCTTTGAACTGAGTCAGAGAAATAAAATGTTTTTAAAGAAATAAATCAAACCAAACATTACAAGGTCCAACTTCCGCTACGGAGCAAACCGGAGGTGGAGAATCCTTAGGATCGAGGTTATTCCACAGGGCGCCCACACAATCTGTTTGTGTAGCCGATTGTTATTTTATAGGAAATGTACTGGATTTACCGTTTGCTTCACCTATAGCGATATATCGCTAACTATGTATATAAATCAATGATAAATAAACGTTGAATTACCTTGCCTGTGGTGTATAGTCGTCCTTTTGCCTCAAAAGCGGTTTTTTTTAGGGATTTTGAGTGAATTTGAGTTCGCCGTTGACTGTTCCATATATTATAAGGGCCTCCTGTGGTTATTCATTTTTAAGGAAGAGTTACTCGTGGACTGCGTTCAAAGGTCTACTTGTACGAGCAACTTTCTTGTGTGTCTTGTCGCGTAACAAAGTCGTTACAAGTTAATTGTTTTCTTCGCGTATCACCACCTTTACTGTTAACAAATTGTCCTTTTTCGAAAAGACGCGACGTATTCTTCTCCAAAATTGGTCAACTTTACGCGCAAAAATGTTGGACCAAGAATGATTCGCGTAAAAATTAGTCTTTCCAATAGCGACAAAATTTTCGCTTTTTATACCGTTGCAAATTGAAAGGATGTTCAACTTACCCTCCGAATCAGACAAACTCTCCACGAGAACAAACTTTTCAGGAGGTTCGTCGCTGCCATAGCTAGACAAGATCATCTTCACAACTTCATCGGCTCTGGTTTGACGAGATATCTGCACGCATTTGTAGGTTGCCTGAAAGATACCAGACACGGTATATCATTTGCATTGCTGTGACACAATCCTTGTTTCGGTTTGACTCAGTCTAGGTAGCCTTTCTGTACAGCCGTCCCCTCCCTTCAAACTAAAATGACCATGTTTATTGTGTACACAGGCTAAGTCTGGGTAGTGTCAACTTTTGAGATGAACACCTGGGATAAGGTCGTTGTCAAGACGATCCTGTTGGCAATACGTTAATATAAATTCGTCCTCAACTTTTGATTAAACTCTGGACCGTTTTATTTCTGTGCCAATAAAATTTAACTTAATTTCCCTTTTTTGGGTGAATTCACAGTAATAAAATGAAGCAATAACAAAGGCGCAGATGTCCAACATTTCTTATCCAAAGTTGAGCCAGTCCAGCAGTTTTTCTTCTGCCGAAATGCACGCCAAATTGGAGAATCATAATATACTACTACCCTTTTCTTAACAGTAGCTACAATGTGTGTGTCCAGTTTGGGTGAGGCACGTAAAATTAGTGACATAACCGTGATCTGTCTTGTCTAGGTCTGTCTTTAAGGTTGTTCGCCTCGCATAAAGTATTGCTTCGCTGGTATGACATCGACAGATCTTAATCGCATAATTTACATTGCGCGAATAAGTCGCAAACTTACCCCAGGGCTAAGTATCCCGGCTTGAACGCGTAAAAGACCTCCACTTCTCATCTTCAGATGCAATCTAAAACGGATATCATTGCCATTCACTTAGGTGTTAATATCTATATCAGACCTGATCACAGAGCTTGTCTTTGCTTATCTCTCTCGAAATATTGCGCAGCTTGAATGTATCAGAATAATTAAATAAACTGTATCAGTACGCGCTAGATTATACAATAGTCACTTGTTGTATGTTTCACCCCCCTGTGTGATATCACGTTGCTAAGTAACATCGTATGAATATGTCTATTATCTTGGTACTCATGATTGAACCGTATCAGAACCACGTAATCAAGTGACTCCGCCAAAGAGGTTTTAGGAGATGCCCGGTTTTGGTGTGTGGTAACTCTTCAGCAAAATCAAGTTGTACCAAAAAACAACTAGAAGAAACAAGTAATTCTTTGAAAATAAAAAAACAGCGTTGCCTTTTTCTTTCGTTATCTTTTCCACAAGGAAAGTCACAGATGATTAATCTCGCGTAACGTTCCCGTGAAAACCTGCACGATTGATCATCTTGCTCTTTGTAAACTTATTTTTGACTTGACTTTGCTGTAGTGGTCCAGGTTCATCGCTCGGCGGTGTCACTGTGCTGTGTTTTTGGGCAAGACCCCTACATCCACAGTACCTCACTCCACACAGGTGCATAAATGACTTCCGGCAAATTAAATGCTAGGTGTAACCCTGACCTAGACTAATTTCCCTTCCGGGGGGGGGTGGGGTAGCAATATTCTTAGTCGCTTCATGCCATGGAAGCAGGAATAAGCTCCGGCTTGATGGGTTACTTGGCCCGAACGTAGACTTAACCTTACTTTGCTGCAGAAACGCCTTGTTTATGAGCAGATTTAAAAGAAACAAATGACACCCCTTAAAGCTCTGTCCGCATAAAAACATACTTATCCGTGTACCAACTGGTATATGTTTACAACAATATACTGATTCATTTGGAAGTAAGTTTATATGCCTTTCCTAAACGCGTGTAATATTGTATTTACTTCGTCGCTGGCTTGGTTGCCAAGTGTCAAAGGAGTAAGGGAGGGGTAGGTGGGTAGTCAAGCCTCGTTTTAAAGCATTGTTTCGTACTTACTTGGCTTCTCCTGATGGTTGACGGGATTGAATCTCCAGAGGACGATCATTATCAGCTAGGACCATCATCTGAGATATGGGAAGACTGGAATCTAGATAGAACATGGACATTGAATTAGAAGGTTGTCGTGCGGGAAGGAACTGGGGCCAAATATAATGTCACTGAGAACACAAAAGAATTGTCAAAAAACGTCCAGCAAGGACGAAAATGAGTAATATCACATGCAATCGTGAAGTACTAGGGATAAGAGAAGTGCAATAAAGAAAATATTCGGCATCGTTCAACAAGGAATAAGATACAAATACCAGGAAGAACTGAAATGAACTGCAAATGACTGAAATTCGCTTAAAATGGCCGCCGAATTTGATATTCAATCGACCAGACGTCGAGTCTAAAATTCTGTTCTAGTTACGCTATTTTGATCCCCAGTGCGTTGAAATTAGCAAATATTACCTTTCTTTTGCATTCTAGTTTCCACCGCTATGTAAAAAAGGTTCGGATCCTTGGAGTCCGCTTTACACTGAGCCAGAAGCAAACTAACAAGTTCTTTGCTATATGAAAACAAAAACGGTTCAATTAGTTGTGAACCTCTTGACCCAAAGATTTAGCCATGTACAGCGTCCACTCTCTCTAAATGGACATCATGCCCTTTAAGGTGATGCTACACGAAACGATTCCCAACGACGATTTTTGGCGCAACACAGCGTTGCAATATTGGAACAATATTGGAATACTATTGCAACCGTTCGTAACAATGTCGCAACAATGATGCAACGCTGTGTTGCGCTAAAAATCGTCGTTGAGAATCGACTCATGTAACATGACCTTTAGTGGTTGCTAGGACAAGCAGACGATGAAGTTCAAGGATTCACCACATCAACAACCTTCCAACAAACAGTCATCTTCATTGGCGCAAGAGAACTGCGATGCGAAGCGTGAGCATTATATTTTGCAGTTACCTTGTCGTATGGTTGGTGATTTCAACAGTTATATCTTCCATGTCAAACTGAAGTCCAGCTGTATGTACTAGAACCTCTCCCTGAAAAAGACAGTTCTTATGTCAATTCCATGAAGCACCTCTAACATAAACAACGGGGAACGATATGCGTCAGTCACTAAAAATTGCCATGCGGCTCATAGTGCCGCACAGCGCACTTATCCCAATATACAATTTTATTGTAGCTCTGCAGTAAAGTAATGCTCAACATTAACATGGACAAAGTTATACAGCATCATTTAGTTTACAGACACGGACCCCTCTGGGAAATGAAAATGGGACTGCTTTATGCATTTATGTATTCGTACATTTTACTGTCCTTCTTATTTCTTTGTTACCTTTTCCACTTCTTGACACATTTGGTCGTTCTGTTCATGAAGTACCTCTTGGGGCGTTTTGCGCTCAACAACCTCCACACCTCGCGAGGAGGGAGTACCTAGAAAACAAAATGTCATTAGAAAAAACTGATTCAATTTAACACTCAACTCGTGCGTAGAAGATCGAGAGTGCGCGGTGTGGAGGGTCCAACTTTACGCCACATCTCTTGCACCACACAAAAGGAAGGACCAGAAAGACCTCTTTTGCCTCATCCCTTTTGACGGGGGGTGGGGCTACCACACACATTTAACGTAAAATTGAAGTTGCTTTCCGTAAGTCTGTCAGTTGAGTGCTAAAGTCATTGAGGCAGCACCTTTGTGTCTTCAATCAAGACGTAAACGATAGCAGTAATTGATTCAGCTATGCAGTTTCTTGCGCAGGTATTGGTCAAGAGTTATTGTTTATGAGAGTGTGGGCTATCAAACATTGTCGTCAGTTTGTTGAATAGTTTAGTGCATACAGTGCAGGCCACACTACTAGAAATCATAAGAAAAGGGTAACCTGCGACGTTTGAGTTCAGAAGAAAGTTTTTGTGTGTTCAAAGTTTACCTTTGTTTCTCGTGATTTGGTAGACGAATAAGTAAATCTTGGAGGCGGATATGAGCTTACCTTCATTAAGTATTTCTTTAAACAAGAGGTGCGTATTGCCGGGAGGCCTCTCCGGAAGGGACCTTTTTTTCGTTCTTGGAATGATCCCGTTGTTATTATTTGCTGGCACATTTAACCGGAACTGCCTTTCATCTGGGACTGGACCCCCAAACAATTTCAGTTCGTGAACAGCGGCAAGGAGTTTGTCACGTGTTGTTGGATTTGATACACCTAGGCGATCTGCAAACAAGATTTTGAGATCCGTTAGTCCAACAACGATGATTCCAGTTGGCACTCAGTTGAACAGATTTCAAAGAGACTATTCATTTCAATAATTTTCACCACTTTAAATAAATGTTTTAGTACTAGTGGCATATTACAAGGGAAAATCTGGTGGTATATTTACCCAGGTAAGAAAAACCGGAGAAAAGAGAAACTAGAAAGTCCTTCTACCTTAGTTGAGAGGCATCGAATGATTTTGTTCGCAGACACGTAGTATAGTTTTATTTTAGTTTTAAACATTTTAATCAGTGTGATTTTTGTGGTGGGATAGTTGTAGAACCGTTGCGAATATCGGATATATTTGTGCATCTTACCCTTTGAAAACTGAAAAGAGTTACAAACTGAGAAAAATAACTCGCAAATTGGCCGTAGCCGATAACAGTGTTATAAGGGCTACGATTGGTAAAGGTAAAAAAATTTAGTTTAGACAAACACGTTCTAAATGAATCTGGTGAGTTTCAGAGAATGGAAGTGTTTAATTACGTGTTATCATCGAGAACATCTAATAGTTGAACCTCACGCCATTTGTAGGTGGTAAGTTCTATTTCCCTATTTCGATAAATTCACTAATTTGCTACTGACTGAATGCTTTGTTTGAAAATATCTCTGTTTCCAACGTTTTGTTGTCATAACTCATCGTGGCTCTTCCTATCTTTGAAAATCTGTTTATCCCGATGATGTGGTACTTCGTACTTTATTTAGTACTATTACAATATTGAGGTTCGCTATCAATCGAGAAAAAATAGTATCTGCTCTGTGACGAAACAAAATTAAAATTGTTGTGAGTACAATCCCAGGGAGAGAGAAGGTGTAGACATTCGGGGAATGTTTTGTGGGTACCTCCATTATCACAATCTGCGAAGAGTCTGTTCAAGATGCGGTCGGACTAAAGTTAAATGTCTTTCGTTACTGTTTTATATAGCTATGACATATCCTTATTGTATATGACTTGAAGCACATAAATCTAAGTGCAGGCAAATCAATAAGAAGACATATTGCAGTTATTATGAATATCATGTTCTCCCTCGCGCCCCACGAGAAATCAATATTTTTCATTAGACCTTACTGCACAGTAAAGACGCACTTCAAGCTCGTGACCGTGTCTTGCAATAATGACCGATACATATAAACTCCTTGATTTAGGAAGACAAATATTAGTGTCTCTGATCTCTCCCGTTTCATCTTTGGATCTTAAAATAAAAAAATGTAAGCGTTTATCTAAGCCTTTTACTTTTTTGCTCTTTATCGGGAACTCTGTCCACAAACACCAAACCAGAACGGGAATCTTGTGGTACTTTCCGGCTTGCCTCTTTTTACCTCGTTGAACTCAACGAATGGTGGTTAAACGGGAACTGTTGTATTTCGATACAAAGAGCTTGTTTATTCCTCGCACCTTAATCAAGTTAACTGGAATTTTACATAAAAAACTGTTACCTTTGCTTAGTCCACAGTCTGAGAAGAAGAGACTCATCTTTTCAAACGTTGTGGTCGCTATAATCAGCTCCTGTAAAGGTTTTTCCTGCTAAGAATACGTCGAGCAACGGCGGATGATTTCGATACCAGTCAGATGTAATCGATATCAGTCAAATTCCACTGGGGATTTCACTCGAAAAATGCACCAATCATAGGGAAAATTGATTTCAGACTATAGGTATGCGTATGGACGTATAAGCAAGAGGCAAACAACTTCGCCGTTTTATATATTGAAAAACAAAAATGTGTTTTGTATTCCAGCATCACTTGCGAAACCAGCAAAAACTATACTGTCTTCGTGTTGAGACAGTAACCACCAAACAAATTTAATCAATCCCTAATACACCGGAAAGTCGGTTCTATTTAAAAAAACGTTTCGCGGCATCTTTTAATCATCTCGCTAATCCGAACCCAAACCGACAGATCCGAAAGTCAAAGTAAGTCACGCTTGTGAATAAATCTCTTTCCCAAACTTTACGAAACTTAGTTCTCTCGCTCGTCCATCGATATTTGCCAGATGTTTGCTAGATGTATTTGTTAGATGTTTCTTCCCGAGAAATTATAACTTGTTAATTTCACAATCACGACTAAGAACGCCCTGTGTTCGTGAAGTCACGCGACACTGGTTCAGAACACGCGATATTAATGAGTTAAATATTTACATCAACTATAAATCAGACAACTAAATTAACGCGGCGCTTGTGAGGTTTTCCGACTTTTTATTTGTTGAAATTATTCGTAAAGGATGCCTTTTTTTTCTTTTCTTAATACTGTTACTGGTTGAGTTTAAAGTAGCGATTTTACATCTTTCAACTTATCAATATTGGTCGACTCTACCTTTCGTCCGTTATGTTGGAAAAGGCAAGCTTTTATGATCAGACAGCTGATAAATTATGACTGCCCAAGTTAGCAAATTGGCGGGCAGTTGCTTGTGATTAAATTTCTGGATAATTGGTCACATCCAAAGAAAATAACACAAGAACAAAAACTGAAATAATCTCCATTTGTGATAGAATGCTTATTCAAAATAATGAAGTAAATACTCCGAAAAAACTCATACATGATCACTGGTCGTGGTAAGTGTTTTTTTTTTTAGTTTCCTATTTCCATTTGTTACTTTCCTTCTTTTTTATTATTATTTCCTTTACAATACTTTATTTCGAAAGAATGTCAGTGAATTAACAGTAATTCATATGACGTCAAACTTCAAATGCACACCTGTTATAATCAGTGAGGACACGCACGGTTTGCGTTCGTGATTTGATCAGTGTGGTGTTCATAGAACTGTTATAGTAATTATAAAGGCACAAGACTTTGCACTCAGGCTGTAATTATAATTACAATAAGGAGGCAACAGTGAACTGAATTCCAAAATTTCTGCCGTGTCAGTTCTTCCTTTCATGTCCTACTTAACTGAATTCCCGACAGTCTAGAACGGCTAATTTCTTGCCATAGTAGTTTTAACTAGTGCAGTACTTTAAAAGTATTTATTTCGCCGAAATATTTTCCTCTAAAAGGGCCATCAAGAAGGCTTGTTAATGGTTATGACATCACTCATGAGACCAAACAAAAACCGAATGAAATCGGTTTGTTTGTCTTCTCTCGATCACGTAATTTGCTATATGGTAGCTGAGTAGAGATAAAAGTTACCAGTCAGTTTTCTCGTCGGCAAATCTCTCCAGCTCTCTCTTTCTTTTGTTGATAAAGTTTGGAAATTTCAGGTTAGCTGGCCACAACCGCGTTAAGTTTATTCAAGTGACTCCTTGCTGTTAAAACTGTTGTTGTTCAGATAATTTTTATTTAGTTCAACCGTACGACGTGACCTACATTGAAAGGGATGTTGACACACACTTAGAACATTGAGGGCACGAAGAAAGTTACTAGATACGTAAACAACTAGTGTTACCTGGGGGGGACTCCTTTATATAGGCAATAGTTGTTGGGGGATAGGGCATTATTTTCGAGATGCCTAGGTCTTAAAATAAGGTATCCTTTTTGGTATATGTGATCCTATGACAGGATAACGAAAAATTACAGGACTTATTAACTGGTGCTGTTATAAACCTGAACCACTTGTTTTCTTACCTAGACTGATTTAACTAGGTTTGCTCTTCAAGTTCATGAAGTGAGAAGAAATGTTAAAAAATCCCTCCGGTCAGCGGGAATAGACTACTCAGGCAGTTACTGGGTTAACCTGTCGTAGTGATTTCAGTAAATGATTCAACTTTTTATTTATACATTGTCCTCAGATGCGGAACAAACTTGTACAAAGGTCTGTAAATCTTAGTGAACAATATCGGAACGAACTGTGGCCCAATCAGTAGCGTTTTATACTTGAATGAGCCAGTTGAAAGATTCAAATCGCATGCATTTTTATCTTAGTACTGATGTGAAGTTAGTTTAGGATCTTCAATACTTAAAAGGAGAACGTCCTCCTCTCAAAAGCTTCCATTTTAAAAGACTTTAAATACTAAACCGCTCTGTTTTTGGGATACTTTTGACTTGTAGACAAGATTCACTTTATGGTTACGCTTTGTGATTTTAACCATCAACGAGAATTAGTTGATCAAGTTGCCAGAAGAATCATGAAGGAGGCAGGCCTGATCGCTTTTCTTAATGTCAGCCAATTTCGCTATTAATTTCTCGAGATATAGAGTGGACAAGTTATGGAAACTCTACCTAAACCTTGTGAGTTTCCACAATGCCTTGTTCATTCACGGTCAGAATAATATTTACATGTACTAATAATATCTACTAGCGTGATAGGAAAAAAAGGTATTTATAAGCTTTCTTGTCGTGTAGGATTCAAAGATAAGCCACCGTTAATCCGCGTGACAAATATGGATGAACAGTCTTCAGGGACGTGTCGATTTGTCCATCGGTAATGAATGACGATTATGTTTATAGTTTATGACGGCTACCTATCTAGCACTAATTAATAGTCCTATATGAGTGCTTTATCGCGATTAACAGAAACAAACATTCCAAGTGAATACATGAGAAGTGTTATAGTTTTGATCCCTAAAGCAAAGACTTAGGTTTGAAAAGGCTCTATATCGATATCTATATGTATAGGATATAAATAAGCATATCTTTGTACATAGTCACTGATACCGTGTAAGAGGTATGAGATACTTACCAAGATACTGGCCTGTAGTCTGTAGCAGGAGTTTTCCATCGAGTTTTTTGTCTGAAATCGAAACAAATTTCATTGATCTTCTTCACTGTTAAATTTGGACTTTTCAAGTTTTAAGAAAAAGTTTCTAATTGAGTATGCCGCCGAGGCGAACGATTTAAGTTCAGCAGAGCATGCATACCACGAAAATGTCGCCAAAGTTTAGAAAGTCCCTTTTGTTTGAGCCATCTATAAACTTCTCTTTCATTCCATTCCTTCACTGGATGTCTCTGTATTCCTTTTTGTGAGAACATATTTCTTTTTGATCTGTTCGATGTGACCTCTGCTCACGCGAATGCAACTAAACAACAATTCTTCATTCGTATAGTTATTTTAACCTTTTTTATACATGATTTTCCGGCCTGATAGTTTAGCTAGTCACGACATATCTCTCCCTAAATAACCCTTTTCAGCGTCTTAACACAAACAGAACCAAGTCTTTTGTATTCGCTTTGTCAGATGCGAACTCGTTCCGTGAATCGACTCCTTTCATTGCTAAGAAGTTAATCACTTCTTTTTAAGCCGATCCCTCAAGGCACTATGATATGCTTCGATTACCATTCATACACCGCACAATTTGAATGGCTGATAAATCTACTTGGCAGGTTTAAAGAAAAGAACAAAGGATTTGCTTAATTGCTACAGAAAATACATCCGTTTATTTGTTGATCTTTCCTGTTTGTTATTGCTTAGCTAAGTTTGCTCTTTGTGAACTTTAGCTTCTCACAGCTAAAACAACAAGCTTTGTTGATGCGTAAGTGGTAAAGATTACTTAGCCCACCAACTCGCCCCCGAACTTTGGCATGTTAGAAGTCACGAAAAATCCTGCATCCACTTAACCATCCAGGAAGTCAGTTTGTTTACAACAATATTCCAGTATTCTTGGTTGTCCCTTACAATATAAACAATCGATATGTAGAGTAGTTTTTCCCTCCCATTTGGTGACAAAATCATTGACCTTACAATTTGACGTCATGATGACGTTTCTATCAATCACGTGCCATGCAAATAAGCTCGTTATCTCCTACTTGATCGACTGACAACGCACTTATAAAGATAAAATTTGAGAAAAATAACGAACTTTAGTTTATAAAATTCTATAAGACAAAGTGTTCCACGAGAAAACTGCTAAAAAGATTTTTTTTTGTTTCACGGAATGATCACACCATGAAATTTTCGTTCCGACACAATTTAGAAGTTATTAACACTTCTGGATAATCGATCGGCAATAGAGGTGTAGAGGTTAATACCAGTTTTTAAGCGTTCAAAACGGCTTTCCGGAGACTTTCAATTCGATTAAAATTCTTTACATTGTACAGATTTTTCCAACGTCCTTGTCACTTTATAAGCATCGGCACTTGTCATGTAACACTGCCCAACAGAGTGTGAAAAGGTAACTTGAATAACAAGATACCAATATAAAACGTTCAAAAGACATTCCTAATACCGTTCTCCAGCTTCCTTTTGTAAAATTCTAAGATATTATTAGTACCATTAAAACGTTCTACTAAAGAGGTTCCTGATTTGAATGGTAACACCATAGGATTCCGTCCTCAAATTTAAAAGTAAGTGACAAAACAATTACTGGTGGCATTTCTGTCGCCCAAGGAACTCAGAAAAACTGTTTTTTTGGAACCACGCGTAGACTGCGAGCAAGCTCTCCAGTCGGGGGTTATTGTGAAAAGTACACGCGCGTGCGGCACGCGAGAGGAGACGCCACGTCCTCGCCCAGTTCGCTTCTCTCGCCAAAAAGACCTTGCTCGCGCTGCAACTTATTCTTGATGATTAGAGTTACATGGAGCACAAATGTGGTTTGAGAGAATTTCATCAGTTTTTAATTTTTATAAAAATGTTTTCGGTATTACCAGCTCTTATGCACTACTCTATAGCCCGAGTCTGAATAAAGTTCATACCCACATATACACAAATAATACAGAATTAATTTTGTTAGGTTTCCAATTTCAGTAATACCTATATTGAAATTTTCATGTTCCACGAGTCCTCTAGTGACCATTAGCTAACGAAAGAGCCAAAGGATTCTGGGGAGGAGCGTTGCGTGACGATACTAAAAACGGCTCCGAGCCCTGATGGCAGGTTATTCATGCAGTTGAGGCTGGAAAGGGGAGGTTATTACTAGTCTGCGCAAACACTCTAAAAAAAAAAAGGAAAAAAACGGGCAAGTGGCCCGGACAAGATCGGCCAAGGGGCCTGGGGCCGGTATTGTCTCATGTCGTTTACATGACAGTACATTCATGAGCACAGCGGCGAAAGCGGCAAGCACATGGTAAAGCCTTTCTTCAGGGTCTTCTTGCGGCATCTTCTTGGTTTCGTTCTTGGTCGCTGTCGCTGAAATTGAATGCCTTTTGTAACCAACACGTTTTTCCAAGTTAATTCTAATTTTGTCGTGCCCAAAACAGTTCTCGTTAGGCATATTAACGACGTAGAGTGTTGTTTCAAAAAACAATGGTTGTACTAAAGTTCAAAAGGCGGGTCATCGGTCACTGAACGATCATGTTTGAGTCAAGTCATTCAGGAACAACATATGTAAACAGGTACACTGTATTAGATACATGCAACTAGCTAGTCTTTGTATTTTTTCGTACTACCATTAGTTAGGTTCTAAGACCCACGTTCAAATGAAATATACATATTTAATTTAGCAGGAACGAGAAAGGCACAAGAAAAAGCGAAATGTTTTAAATATCTTTGCATTTTTTCTTACCACCCAATAGGTCCCGGCACTCCCTTCTTGGTAAAACTGTCAACTACAAGATCGTCACTGTACCAGGGGCCATTTCTCGAAAGTCCTAGTAAATTTTCATGTCCGAAGGAAAATTTGGAATTCAAAACTTGTTGAATAGTAGCACGGTTCCTAGATCACAAACCGGTCAATTTTGTTTTGTTTTTTAATTGATTCTTTCACTGTGTCATTCTCAAAATTATTGAAACTTTTGATCTTGAGTGCAAACACAGTAAACGTAAAGGCACTTTTCGGGCCCAAAAAGTCATCGGAACTTTGCTTGGCAGAGATTAGGAATCTAACTACGTGTGCATGGAGTATGTGTAATCATGATGAATTTTACAAAAGTAGAATGTTGGATCAGGGGATGCATAATAGTGGGGAAAATGGTTAACAGTTCACAATGCATTTGGCTCCAGGTGGCTGCCAAATTTGCATGCTTTGCCATTTTCCTATCCTTTTGTAGAAGGGGCACCAACTTCAACCAACTCAAAACCACACCAAAATGCCAAAGACCATACTCCCCATACTGAAAATTTACAGTAAGTTGGCATCCCAAAACAAAGTTTGTCAAAAATACTCCACTGCGCATCATATTTTCAACTCATTAGCCTTCTTGGTGTTTCATCTGGTGATGAAACACTGCATCTCATGCTAAATATATTACATCAACAAGGACCTTAATATAAGAAGTTGTTTCTCCAGCTGTCATAAGTTATTCTGAAAATAAAGAAATTAGTATGAATTATATTCAAAACAATGATGGTATGCAGGAGCAATAGTTCTTTTAAAGTTGGAAAATGCAAAATAAATGACGCTTGCAAAACTATAGTGGACGTTATCTTAAAATGGTATTATGTCTGTTAAATCAGTGGTTATTCATTATTTAATTATAACAAATGAGTCATGCATTTGTTGTGATTGGGACACTGAGTCGCCCACAAGGAGAGAGAGCAGGACTGGTTTACTTTCTTGTTCATTATCTTAAACTCGTTATGTAGCACAATAATCTTGGATTCACTAATCATCAATCTAAAGACAGCATGGAAGGCTGAAAAGCGTTTTAGAAGAATGAACAGGTCTTTCCTCCCCTGGTGCTGTGCCTTGACGTGGCGGGGAGGCTTGCGTGCTCTTATGACCCTTAGAGCTTTGACGGCGGGAGCTTATGCTCCTAGCAGGTTAAACCATGCCAGATTTGTTCTATGGGAGAGGGGCCAGACTAAACAGCACCCTGGTCCTCCAGGTTGGGGGTTTAGAACAGGACTAACAACCCTGCCTTGTAAAGCATCTCATGTTAAACCTCATTAGGAAAAACAGGATGAAAGAATATAGTAAAAGCCTTGCATGAGGCTCTGCAGGAAGAGGACAATGAGTGAGGTAATGATCTTCAGAAGAATTAGCTACAAATGCAGAATCAGCTGCCTGCAACAAATCTGTTGCCGTTATCTTGGACACCAGCATACTAAAGGAATTTCTTCACTCTTTGTGCAGCTGACAAAGAAAACTTTTGACTGCTAACTGACATGAGATTGCATAAGACACAACCAGTCATGCATGGAGATGCTACGGAAATTGGATTCCCTTCGTTTGATACCCAACATGCATACTCAGTCAGTTCTCATACTGACTGTTCCTTTACACTTTTTGCGATCACTGCTCCACAACTGCATCCCTTATGCCTGCCCCATACATTCCAGATACCAGACTGGAAACTTATGGAAGATACAACTTGTATGAGATTGGATTCCTTACAGTGTCTGGTTGCTTGTGTTTGACTAGATTCCAATGAAAGCTGAACTTGTGGATATGGTGTAGTGGTGTTTGGCCGATGAACTGTTTCGACAGAAACCGGTATCACTTGGGGTGCGTTGACCTTTGGGATGATAAGGATTTACTAGGATCGGAGTTCCCAGACCACTTGGATCATGGTAGACCAAATGAACCGATGAATTTTTGTCCAGTGGAGTCATCAGTTCATTTGATCTTCCATGATCTGAGAGATCTCGGATCACTTATCCTCATTCAGGTCGTCTCAAAGAGCTCACTCTTAATAATCTACATGCCACGAGAGATCAGCAAACATAGAACCAGTCAACCTATAAACCAGTAAGTATGGAAACCATTAACTCATACTAGCTGTTCTTCCCTACTTGTAGTGTTCAACTACAAGTGCATCCCTGATGCCTGCTCTTTTTGCTTTGGTGTCAACCTGGCAAACATAGGAACCCACCACTCAACTCCATGGTTATGATTACTGCTCCTGCACACATCCTTGAAAAACAGAAGTTTGTCATCAGCATTTGACTGTCTCTGAAGAATTCATTTTTACTTTAGAGAATCCACTTTATGCTGGTACACATAATTGATTTAAATTTAACTGTTATATATCTGTATATATCTTTTACATCTTTTCTTGAAAATAGTAGGAGGGTCATTTCAAGATAACTAACATTACTGGTCTGCAACGAAGTAGAAAACAGAACTGAAATGGGGAAGCCACTGCTATTTTGTCCTCCAGATTTTGAAACTGCTGTAGTTTGATGGTAAGTGATTATATTTTATCCTTTTTTTGCACCTGACCTTTACTTGAAATAGTTTAAATATCAACTTCAGACTTATCTTTTAGGAAAGCATATTATATTTATTTCTTTATTTTATATTAGTTTAGGTTCGTTCCATAAGCTTGTATGAAGAACCTAGTGCTGGACTAGATAAGAACTATACAAATTTTAATTATTATTTATTGTTGGCTGGATGCTTGTGTCAGGCCAGATTCCAATGAAAACTGAACTTGTGGAAGGTGTAGTGGTGTTATGTGGCCGATGAACTGTTTCGGCAGAAACCGGTGTCACTTAATCTGCATAACACAAGAGATCAGATATCATAGCACTGGCCATACTATAAACCAGTAAGTATGGAAACCAGAAACTCATACTAACTCTTCTTGCTTATTTGTAGTGTTTAACTACAAAAGCATCCCTGATGCCTCCCCTTTTTGCTGTAGTTTCAATCTGGCAATTGGAGGAACCCAGGCCCAGGAAATCAATTAGACTCAACGTGCCTACACAGGCAGCACTCACACTGACTTTTTGTGATCAGCGATTCACAACTGCATCCCTGATGCCTGCCCCATACATTCCAGATATCAGAATGGAAACTGCAGACAACACTTGTATGACATTGGAATCCTAACAGTGGCTGGATGCTTGTGTCAGGCCAGATTCCTATGAAAGCTGAACTTGTGGAAGGTGTAGTGGTGTTATGTGGCCGATGAACTGTTTAGGCAGAAACCGGTGTCACTTAATCTGCATAACACAAGAGATCAAATATCATAGCACTGGCCGCACTATAAACCAGCAAGTATGGAAACCAGAAACTCGTACTAACTCTTCTTGCTTATTTGTAGTGTTTAACTACAAAAGCATCCCTGATGCCTGCCCTTTTTGCTGTAGTTTCAATCTGGCAATTGGAGGAACCCAACTCCAGGAAATCAAGGAGACTCAACATGCCTACACAGGCAGCACTCACACTGACTTTTTGTGATCAGCGATTCACAACTGCATCCCTGATGCCTGCCCCATACATTCCAGATATCAGACTGGAAACTGCGGAAGATACTTGTATGACATTGGATTCCTAACAGTGGCTGGATGCTTGTGTCAGGCCAGATTCTTGTGAAAGCTGAACTTGTGGAAGGTGTAGTGGTGTTATGTGGCCGATGAACTGTTTAGGCAGAAGCCGGTGTCACTTAATCTGCATAACACAAGAGATCAGATATCATAGAACTGGCCACACTATAAACCAGCAAGTATGGAAACCAGAAACTCATACTTACTCTTCTTGCTTATTTGTAGTGTTCAACTACAAAAGCATCCCTGATGCCTGCCCTTTTTGCTGTAGTTTCAATCTGGCAATTGGAGGAACCCAGCCCCAGGAAATCAATTAGACTCAACATGCCTACACAGGCAGCACTCACACTGACTTGTTGTGATCAGCGATTCACAACTGTATCCCTGATGCCTGCCCCATACATTCCAGATATCAGACTGGAAACTGCAGACAACACTTGTATGACATTGGATTCCTAACAGTGGCTGGATGCTTGTGTCAGGCCAGATTCCTATGAAAGCTGAACTTGTGGAAGGTGTAGTGGTGTTATGTGGCCGATGAACTGTTTAGGCAGAAACCGGTGTCACTTAATCTGCATAACACAAGAGATCAAATATCATAGCACTGGCCGCACTATAAACCAGCAAGTATGGAAACCAGAAACTCATACTAACTCTTCTTGCTTATTTGTAGTGTTTAACTACAAAAGCATCCCTGATGCCTGCCCTTTTTGCTGTAGTTTCAATCTGGCAATTGGAGGAACCCAACTACAGGAAATCAAGGAGACTCAATATGCCTACACAGGCAGCACTCACACTGACTTTTTGTGATCAGCGATTCACAACTGCATCCCTGATGCCTGCCCCATACATTCCAGATATCAGACTGGAAACTGCAGACAACACTTGTATGACATTGGAATCCTAACAGTGGCTGGATGCTTGTGTCAGGCCAGATTCCTATGAAAGCTGAACTTGTGGAAGGTGTAGTGGTGTTATGTGGCCGATGAACTGTTTCGGCAGAAGCCGGTGTCACTTAATCTGCATAACACAAGAGATCAGATATCATAGAACTGGCCACACTATAAACCAGCAAGTATGGAAACCAGAAACTCGTACTAACTCTTCTTGCTTATTTGTAGTGTTTAACTACAAAAGCATCCCTGATGCCTGCCCTTTTTGCTGTAGTTTCAATCTGGCAATTGGAGGAACCCAGGCCCAGGAAATCAATTAGACTCAACATGCCTACACAGGCAGCACTCACACTGACTTTTTGTGATCAGCGATTCACAACTGCATCCCTGATGCCTGCCCCATACATTCCAGATTTCAGACTGGAAACTGCGGAAGATACTTGTATGACATTGGATTCCTAACAGTGGCTGGATGCTTGTGTCAGGCCAGATTCTTTTGAAAGCTGAACTTGTGGAAGGTGTGGTGGTGTTATGTGGCCGATGAACTGTTTCGGCAGAAGCCGGTGTCACTTAATCTGCATAACACAAGAGATCAGATATCATAGAACTGGCCGCACTATAAACCAGTAAGTATGGAAACCAGAAACTCATACTGATTGTTCTTCCCTACTTGTAGTGTTCAACTACAAGTGCATCCCTGATGCCTTCCCTTTTTGCTTTGGTGTCAACCTGGCAAACACAGGAACCCACCTCTCAACTCCTTGGTTATGATTATCGCTCCTGCACACATCCTTGAAAAACAGAAGTTTGTCATCAGCAGTTGACTGGCAGGATTTGCAAGAACTGAAGAATTCATTTTTACTTTAGAGAATTCACTTTATGCTGGTACACACTGATTTAAATTGAACTGTTATATGTATATTTATACATGTTTTATCTCTTTTCTTCAAGTTAGTAGGAGGGTCATTTCAAGATAACTAACTGGTCTTCGAGGAAGTAGAAAACAGAACTGAAATGGGGAAGCCACTGCTATCTTGTCCTCCAGATTTTGAAACTGCTGTAGTTTGATGGTAAGTGATTATATTTTATCCTTTTTTGCACCTGACCTTTACTTGAAATACTTTTAAATGTCAACTTTAGTTTTATCTTTTTAGGAAAGCATATTATATTTATTTTTTTTATTATATATTAGTTTAGGTTCTTTTCATAAGTATGTATTAAGAACCTAGTGCTGGACTGGATAAGAACTATACAAATTTTAATTATTTTTTATTGTTATCATCATCATCATCATCATCACCATCATCATCATCACCATCACCATCACCATCACCATCACCATCACCATCACCATCACCATCACCATCACCATCACCATCACCATCACCATCACCATCACCATCACCATCACCATCACCATCACCATCACCATCACCATCACCATCACCATCACCATCACCATCACCATCATCATCATCATCATCATCATCATCATCATCATCATCATCATCATCATCATCATTATTATTAGTATTGGTATTACAATTAGTATTATTAAGTACCTTTCATCTTTTATATCTCATCAGGAATTGTCGTGCAAAGGCTAGTGGTCTGCTATTAGGAGGACAGCAGAGCTGAACTGGAGAAGCCAATGCTGTTTTGTTGAACAGATTTTGAAATTAAAATGGATTGCTGGTAAGTCTTTGTTCTTTTGAATGTTACTTTTCCCATAGATTCCAAAATGTTGTAGTTAAACTAACCAATAACACAAGTATTTATCATATATTTTTCTGTTAATTTTCTATTTTATTTTATTTTTTATTATTCAGCATGTTCTCCGATCCATCGTTACTGGTATATTCTTCCACATCACCCTTAATCTGAGTCAGTTAATAAACGAGACAAAGATAGGATATCTTGCTGAGCCAGAAAATTACAGAATTGTTAGTGGTAGCTACCTCAGTCCTACAGAGCCCTCTTCAAAGAATGACATTTTTGTTGGAACACAGATTTTATGGGACCACCGTGCAACCACAAAAACTCTTCTCAGAGTTCCTCAGTTAGAACAGTTAATTTCCCAGTAAAGCTGATACAAGTGCGCGATATGAACTCTTTCATGCAGTTTTCAAGATCAAGGACATTTTGCCTTATTCACTGAATCCAGCAAAACGGCCCAATGTAGTGATGCAGCACTTCTGGAAAAACTATCTTAAGTGTTACACAGACACTTATTAATACTTCTATGTCGTTTTCTTTGGCTCTAGGTATCTAATTGTTCCATGAGCAATTTCGATTAGTAACTGGTTGCTTGTCAGTCTAGCCCAGGGGACCTCTGAAATGGGGTACAGCTGGCCTGGGGTTTTCCTCCTAGGGGCAAGTGGACGTACGGGGAGGTTTTTCATCCAGCTGTTGTTCCACGAATCCATTTCATTTAGCGTTTATTGAAACTTTTGACTTCTAAAATAAGCGTTGAAACTGTTTACATATCATTAAGATAATCTTACTCACAAGGACAGCAACTTGAATTAACTGAGAGTTGAACGTTGCTTTGTGTGGTTTCATATTTTATCGAGGAAGAAGGGTACATACAGATCTCATTACTGGGTCATTGGTGCGGAAGTCTCCTGGAACGGAGTCCTTTTATTAAGGAAAACTGATTCTTATACATATTAAACACTGTTTTTTTGTTGTTGTCTTTTTTTTGGTGTGTGTTTTTTGTGGTTATTCTCCAACTTTTTTACAAGATTCCAATAGCCCAAAACTGATAATTACATTATTTTGAACCTGTGTGTAGAAAGACTCATAGTTGTCCGCAGGTCGAAAAATGGTCACGATAAAAATTATTTCTCAAGGCATTTCAATAATGAAAAAAAGAGACTTGTTGGAATGATGAGGGCGCGCGTGATCTAGTTTTCGTTTTTGTTAACTATTGAATTCCTCGTGCTTATAAACAAGTTAACATTGGATAGCCAAAGCTAATGGCATGCTAAGGTTCCCAAGACTTTCGTTAATTGCATTACGTTTTTTCAAGGCTTTAGGGAAATTGTCGAAGTAGCTCTATGATCCTCAAGCTTGGTTTAGTTTTTTCTAATACTAGCAGTGCTCAGTTTGAAAACATTCAGTTGTTGAATATTGGCCCACCATTTAGAACCGAAGAAGGGATAGGATAATGAATACGTATAACGGAAAACAGATGATTCAAATAAGTAAATTACCTGGTGTTTTAGTATCCTCATCCATTTCCCAAACCATGAGTTTTGTATTTGTTGATCGCGCACCCGCCTTATGGAAGAATGACTTACGTAACTCTTACAACAACCTCCAACCACCACACAGTTAATCAGCTCTGCTCAATCAGTGCTCTCTTGTCACCTTTGCAAAAAATTTTAATCACTTGCAAAAACGCACCATCAATCATGCGATAACTCATGGTTAACGCGATCATCAAAGGATTTTTCATTAGAAAATGAGTATTTTTATTAGAAAAAGGCTGCCGTTGTTACCGCCATTTCAGTTTTTCTCGCTTTCAATGAACGATGGAGCAAATTACTTTATAACTTTCTCTTGACTTTGATCTTTTTACACTAATTTTGATTCTTTGTGTCCTCGTTTTTTCACCTACTTATTGCGTGAATCAACGAAAATTTTGCTGACACATTTGATTTAGATAAACCTTTCAAAGCCGCTCTTTCATTGACCGCGAAGCAAGGTTTAGTGGTGCAGTGGGAGGGGGGAGGTTGAAAACCCGAAGCCTTAAGGGTGAGGATACGATAGGGGGACCGAGAGATATGACGCAGAGGTATGGAGAGGGTAAAAAGGCAAAATTGTTCCAAACTCAAATATTTAGCTGGAAAGGAATAAACCATGTCCATGGTGATAAAAAGGCTTCCAACTTAATCAGTTTTGCTTCTTTCAACGTTTCTTCCACAATCTCAAAACGTGCAGGGGGGAGGGGTTAAGCCTCCCCCCCACCAGCCTCTCCGTTTCCTCGGTCCAAGTGTTTGCTAGAGGTTAGGGGCTATAATAACGACGAATTCCCAGGATATTTTTTTATCTATTCATTTTCAAATTTATCTTCAAAGACCACTTTTTGACCCCTTTTAAAATTGAAGTACAGAGAGTATTCTAAAAAAGTACCTACTCTTGCTCAAGGCGACTTGTAGCGACAGTCAAATTTGGCCTGTTTTGGTTAGTGTATTTTTTAATTTACTTTTATTTGGCGAAAGCCCAGAGGCAAAATACGTGAAGCATACAATTGAATAATTATTTTAAGGATGTATAAAACAATGAAACGACACAATTCATGAATTGATAAATATTAAATGAATGAAACCAAATGAATTTTAAATTACGATAAAATAAAGGAATAAAACCATGTACGACTGAATAAATTAATGAATTAATTAAACAATAAATGAATGAAACAGTTAATATTTCCTCATTCTTCTTCGTCCGTTTTGATTTTCTTACACCTAATCGCTTGCACTTTCAAAGTACTTCGTTTGTCTTATGCCGTCATATCCTGAGGCCAGATGTTTTAATTATACAATATGTCGAGTTCACGACTCTTTTGGGTCAACCCATCAATCAGTTAATTGAAAAAAAAAAGAGCATGCTGCTAAGAATCATTAAGATGAGATTTGTTTTGCTAACCAATGTGGTAATTATATATTTAATTATTAGCTAAAATCAATCTGATCAGATAAACAAGATTAATCCTGGTCGTTCCACACCGATCTACATGCCACAGTTATGGATTATATTAACCGAGGTAATTGTAAATCATACCGCAAAACGATCTCATTGAATCTCATAAGACAGAGAGCCATTGAACTGGGGGAAAGCATCAACAGCGGCAATAATTTTAAATGAACTGTGCTACCGAGTGCCTTTCGCAGTGATCTATTAATAACAAACAGCTGTTCTTGACTGTTTATAGAATTGAATACTCCAACAGACCCGTTTGCAGCTCAGAAAAGAGCACTATTTTTCCAGTTCGATCCTCAGTAAAAGCTGTACTGAAAGTACCCTCGTGGATAAGAATTTGTTTCTCAGTTCATCTCTCTTTTCAAGGAGCTATTTTACATCTTCAAATAAATGCTAGCAGGTTTCTATAGGACTTTATCGCTTTTAAAAAGGGAGAGACTAATACGAGGTACCTGTTTTCTCCTCGCCCTTCTCATTTCTATAATCCATGCTTTGTTTCCAGTTAAAACCGAAATTACACAACATTCACTTGAGTTAGTAGGCCTGGTACTAAAAAAATCCAATGTCTCAGAAAACGCATGACTGCTCTTGCAATAAGCATCGTCTAACATTCAGCAACATCCGCTGCATTGAAAAAAATGAATTCTCGACCCCAAACAAAACCTCCCCACCTAACGTCCTCGCAAAAATATGGCCACACAAAATGCCTAAAGGAATATTTTTATAGTCTAAAAAGGCTTGTTTCCTATGTACAAGATCATCAAACGACATTTTAAGGCCAAATTTGGATAAAAACAAACAATAAAAAAGTTCAAATTTTTGACCCAAATCATGGGTTAACCCCTTTAAAAAACGCCAATTTTGGGACTTTAGAAAATGGAAATTTTTACGGTCTAAAAAAGCTTGTTTTCTATCTAGAAGATCCCAAAACCACATTTTTCGCCCTAATTTGCATAAAAAGAAACGATCAAAATGTTTAAATTTTTGACCACAATCAAAGGTTAACCCCTTTCAAACCTGTCGAATTTTGAGACTTTAAAAAATGGAAATTTTTGTTGTCTAAAACGCTTGTTTTCCATCTAGAAGATCCGCAAACGACATTTTTGGCCCTAATTTGCATAAAAGCAAACAATAAAAAAGTTCAAATTTTTGACCAAAATGATGGGAAAAATGTCCAAAACTTTGGAAACTTTGGAGTGTAACAAAACTTGTTTTCTATCGAGAAGATCCCCAAACCACATTGTTAGTCCTAATTTGCATAAAAACTATCAATAAAAAAGTTCAGTTTTTGACCAAAATCATGGGTTAACCCCTTTGGAAAATTTCCAAGGATGGGAGTTTAGAAAACGGAAATTTTTATAGTCTAAACAGGCTTGTCTTCTATCTAGAAGATCCCAAAATCACATTTTCAACCCTAATTTGCATAAAAACAAACAATAAAAAAGTTTAAAGTTTTGACCAAAATCATGGGTTAACCCCTTTGAAAAATGTCCAATTTTGGCACTTTAGAAAATAGATATTTTTATGGTCTAAAAAGGCTTGTTTTCTATCTAGAAGATCCCCAAACCACATTTTCAGCCCTAATTTGCACAAAAACAAACAATAAAAACGTTCAAATTTTTGACCAAAACTATGGGTTAACCCCTTTGAAAAATGACCAGGCTTGTCTTCTATCTAGAAGATCCCAAAATCACATTTTCAACCCTAATTTGCATAAAAACAAACAATAAAAAAGTTTAAAGTTTTGACCAAAATCATGGGTTAACCCCTTTGAAAAATGTCCAATTTTGGCACTTTAGAAAATAGATATTTTTATGGTCTAAAAAGGCTTGTTTTCTATCTAGAAGATCCCCAAACCACATTTTCAGCCCTAATTTGCACAAAAACAAACAATAAAAACGTTCAAATTTTTGACCAAAACTATGGGTTAACCCCTTTGAAAAATGACCAATTTCGGGATTTTAGAAAATTGATATTTTTATCGTCTAAAAGGGCTTGTTTTCTATCTAGAATATCCCGAAGTCACATTTTTAGGGCTAATCAGTATAAAAACAAACAACATAACAAAAAAATTGTGACCAAAATCATGGATTAATCCCTTTAAATAATGTCCAATTTTGGTACTTTAGGAAATGTAAATTTATAACGTCTAAAAAGGCTTGTTTTGTATCTAGAAGATCATCAAACAACATTTTTAGCCCACGTTTCCATTAAAAAAAAAACAAAAGAATAAAAAGGTTCAAATTTTTAACCAAAATCCTGCATTAACCCCTTTAAAAAACCTTAAACTTTGGGACTTCAGAAAATTGAGATTTTTCCAAAAGGGTTAACCCATGGTTTTGGTGAAAAATTGGCTATTTTGCCATCTTTTTTTTTAAAGGCAATATAGGCCAAGAAAATGTTTTTTACGATATTCTAGAACGACAAAACGCCTTTCTAGGCTATAAAAAAAACAAGTTCAAAAAGTCGAAAAATTGAGATTTTTCCAAAGGGGTTAACCCATGGTTTTGGTCAAATATTGGCCATTTTTCCATCTTTTTTTTAGGCAATATAGCCTAGGAAAATGTGTTTTACGATATTCTAGAACGACAAAACGCCTTTCTAGGCTATAAAAACAACAAGTTCAAAAAGTCCAAAAATTGAGATTTTTCCAAAGGGGTTAACCCATGGTTTTGGTCAAAAATTGGCCATTTTTCTATATATGTTTTTTAGGCAATATATGCCAGGAAAATGTGTTTTACCATATTCTAGAACGAAAAAACGCCTTTCTTGGCTATAAAAACGACAAGTTCAAAAAGTCGAAAAATTGAGATTTTTTCAAAGGGGTTAACCCATGGTTTTGGTCAAAAATTGGCCATTTTTCCATCTTTTCTTTTTAGGCAATACAGGCCAAGAAAATGTGTTTTACGATATTCTAGAACGAAAAAACGCCTTTCTAGGCTATAAAAACAACACGTTCAAATAGTCGAAAAACTGAGATGTTTCCAAAGGGGTTAACCCATGGTTTTGGTCAAAAATTGGCCATTTTTTTATCTTTTTTTTTTTAGGCAATACAGGCCAAGAAAATGTGTTTTACGATATTCTAGAACGAAAAAACGCCTTTCTAAGCTATAAAAACAACAAGTTCAAAAAGTCGAAAAACTGAGATTTTTTCAAAGGGGTTAACCCATGGTTTTGGTCAAAAATTGGCCATTTTTTTATCTTTTTGTTTTTAGGCAATACAGGCCAAGAAAATGTGTTTTACGATATTCTAGAAAGAAAAAACGCCTTTTTAGGCTAAAAAAACAACAAGTTCAAAAAGTCGAAAAATTGAGCTTTTTCCAAAGGGGTTAACCCATGGTTTTGGTCAAAAATTGGCCATTTTTCCATGTTTTTTTTTTTAGGCAATAAAGGCCAGGAAAATGTGTTTTACGATATTCTAGAACGAAAAAACGCCTTTCTAAGCTATAAAAACAACACGTTCAAAAAGTCGAAAAACTGAGATTTTTCCAAAGGCGTTAACCCATGGTTTTGGTGAAAAATTGGCTATTTTGCCACCTGTTTTTTTTTTTAGGCAATATAGGCCAAGAAAATGTTTTTTACGATATTCTAGAACGACAAAACGCCTTTCTAGGCTATAAAAACAACAAGTTCAAAAAGTTCAAAACTTGAGATTTTTCCAAAGGGGTTCACCCACTGGTTTTGGTCAAATATTGGCCATTTTTCCATCTTTTTTTTTTAGGCAATATAGGCTAGGAAAATGTGTTTTACGATATTCTAGAACGACAAAACGCCTTTCTAGGCTATAAAAACAACAAGTTCAAAAAGTCCAAAAATTGAGATTTTTCCAAAGGGGTTAACCCATGGTTTTGGTCAAAAATTGGCCATTTTTCTATATATGTTTTTTAGACAATATAAGCCAGGAAAATGTGTTTTACCATATTCTAGAACGAAAAAACGCCTTTCTAGGCTATAAAAACGACAAGTTCAAAAAGTCGAAAAATTGAGATTTTTTCAAAGGGGTTAACCCATGGTTTTGGTCAAAAATTGGTCATTTTTCCATCTTTTTTTTTCAGGCAATATATGCCAGGAAAATGTGTTTTACGATATTCTAGAATGAAAAAACGCCTTTCTAGGCTATAAAAACGACAAGTCCAAAAAGTCCAAAAAAATGAGATTTTTCCAAAGGGGTTAACCCATGGTTTTGGTCAAAAATTGGCTATTTTTCTATATATGTTTTTTAGGCAATATAGGCCAGGAAAATGTGTTTTACCATATTCTAGAATGAAAAAACGCCTTTCTAGGCTATAAAAACAAGGAGATTAAAAAGTCGAAAAGTTGAAAAAAAAGGGCTTGTTTTCTATCTAGAAGATCCCCAAGCAGCAATTTGGGTTCTATTTTGAATATTTAGACTATAAAAATATACATTTTACTTAGTCTGCAAATTGGATATTTTGCAAAGGGGTGAGTCCCTTCTTTAAGTAAAAATTTTAAAATTTCTTTTTTATATTTCATTATAATCTTTTGGTTAAATTCGCTCATGATGCCAGTTGAAGATAATAAATTGATGGCTTCTAAGGATAAGTGTAAAATAGTAATAAAATCTAAATGTAAACAAAATATTAATTAAAGATGCAACTTTTGTAGTTGTAAAAAGAAAAAAACTCGAAAAAATTCAGTATTTTTGGATTATTTTTTTAGATTTTTGACTTTCCTTTCCCAACTGCAAAAGTTCTTTCTAGAACTGCGAAGATCTGCTACAAATTTAATTTTTCATCTTGCAGCAACTCTATAATCAAATTGTGGACATTTTAGAGAATAACTCTGTTCTAAAAGACCACTGATGTGACAACACATTGATCAGTCAGAAGAAGTATTTTTCGCTCCAGCATTTAATTGATATTAAAGTATGAGATTTCAGGACAAGGAATTTACAAAAAAAAAAAAGGCTCCATCACTTCTTCTTGGTAGACAGCAGTATACCATCATACTGAAAGACAAGAAAATATTAACAAATCTTTGGATATTGATGAGGAAAATTTGGTTAACAATGCAGAAGAAGAAGTCAATTCTCATTAGGATTCAAAATATTACAATAATAATAATTATTGCCCAAGAGAAACATTTAAAAACTGCATGACTACGTACAAGTAATACCGTAAATGCTCGAATTAGCGCCCAGCTTCAAATAAGCGCCCCGCTTCGAATTAGCGCCCCTCCTAAGGCTCAAAATTTGTAATAAGTGCCCTCCTTCAAATAAGTGCCCGCCCCCCTCTCCCCCGAGAAAAAATGAGTTTCGGTACTCGGTACGATATACGAGACGTATACGGTCTATACGGTTCTTTTAATGAAATGCGACATTGTTAAATAGTATAAACAGTAATGTCCTTTCAAAGTCGCACGGGTTTGCTTCTCATTTCCTTGATAGAAATATCCATATTCATCCTTGAGGACAGCGATACAGAAATTGAAGTTGATTAAGAATCCAAATGCTTGTTCTATTGCAGAAATAAAATACACTTTTTGATGAAAACGCCTTAAGAACGATTCGAGTTTGCAAACAGTAGTTTTCTATAAGGTTTTTGAATTTTTATGTTGTAGTTTGGTTTTAATTAGAAATAAAATAATATAGTGTCATTTTAAGGCTAAAAATTGATAAACGAAATAAGCGCCCCCCTTCAAATAAGCGCCCGCCTCTCGCCTTAGAAAATTAACTAAGCACCCCGGGCACTAATTCTAGCATTTACGGTAATAGTAACCAATGATTTACATCATTAGATCTTATGAACAAATGTGTGACAGAGACTGAAAAGAAGATGCTATATTCACAGGTTACTCGAAAGAGCCCAAATCCACCTCCAAAACATCATTGACTTTGATTGGGTATCATATAAACCATCAAAACAATTATCGACAACCTTCAAAAAACGTGAAAAAGAAGGTGAAAACCCACACTGATACAGTTTGTACTGTAAAGAAACTATGGAGGCAGAGTGTCCAAGAGCACTGGAATTGTAATCTAGGTGTGTGCTCAGTACCTGTCCTAATCAATAGATGGATTGTTCTCAGTACTCCCGAGTTTAACCCCTCCTTCTATTACCCTTGTAAATAACAAACTAGTTTGCCTCCAGCCAGTTGGGATTGTTACCCCTGTGGGCCCAAGGATGAGCTCTACAAAAAATTGAAGGGAGCCCGGTGCTCTGGACCTGTGAAATCCAGGGTGCCCAGCAGAGGATTTGTATGCAAAACCTAAGATCTTCTAGTCGCCCAAGAACAAAAGTTAGGTGCCACAGGCCACCAGGCACTGCTAGAGCACAGCCTTGAGGCCCACAATGAAAACCATTGGTTTAACAATACAAAAGCAACCGTTTTTCCCTTATAGAGTCAGTTTTTTTTAACATCCTTACCTTCTGTTGGAACCACTTCATAGCTTCCTCCTTTGTTATAAGGTGTTTAAACCCAATTCTACTTTGCTTCCTTTTTCGTTTAGAAACGTTGAATCCAGGGCGTCCCAAGACAACGTAGAAATCCATACCATAAATACCAATACTGGGGTCATATTTGATTCCAAGATCAATGTGTTCCTGGATACCAAAGCCAAAGTTACCAGTGCGGGAGAAGTTATCCTTTGACAGCTCATATTCACGAACCTTTTGATAAACAAGGAACAAAAAAAATTTCACTGTATTGCCCTTAGGGAAATATCAGGAACTACAACCAACTCTCTTGATATTTTTGCCAAAAGCATATTAGTTTTCTTGAGCTTGTTGCAGTTATGAGAAAACTTGCTTATCTATTAAACACTCCTGCTTGGACCCCTAAAACTAAATAGACACCCCAGGTGTTAATTAGGTCACTCACAGTAAACTGCATACAGGTATGTTGCTAAGGAGCAGGCTGCCAGCTAACTTCACCAGTGAAAAAGACCTCAGCACCAACTCAAATTGCAAACAAAGACACTGATACAAAACTCCTGCTTCGCTTTTCCTTAGCTAAAACCCTGTGTCCAATGAAATGGCGGAATAATTATGAAAGTTTCATAACCACTTTACTTGTCTGTAAACACAGAAAATTGGCTGTGTTCTATTTAAGCATTACGGATATCCAGTATCACAGCTTTGTACATCATGACTTAGTAAACGACATACCTTCAAACCTTTCTCAAGGATTTCTTCAGCCTTAGCACCTCGTACAGTACAATGAACAGCAATCTTCTCATTACGACGAATGCCAAATGAACGCACTGTGTAACGGGCTGAAAAAAGTAATAATATTATTGAATCACTGCATTACCTACTGAACTCTAAATTTACTCTTCATAGTGCAGAGTATTTTAGAATCTATTTGCAGATGAGTTTCTTTGCTGAACATTGTTTCTGAACATAAATAAAAATACATACCTTTGGAAAACACTGGCTGCTGTCCAGTGAGTTGTTCCAAAACTTTAGCAGCTCTTGTCAGACGATCTCCACTCTCACCAACACAGATGTTCAAGCATAGTTTTCTAATGCGGAGCTCTTTCATAACATTCTGTTTCTGGGATTTCTCCCCGGACTAAAACAAAATGGTATCATAACCATAAAATTCCATGACATACCAAACTTGTTCAACAAAATTATGTCAGAGCCTCCCTTAAATACCTAACTTGTTCAACAAAATGGTGTCAGGGCGATAAGATTCCCTGGAATAAGTGACTTGATCATTTTGTATTCAAACATGAAAGAATACAACAGCATACTAAATCTGCTAAGGACAGTAAGTCACATACCTCTTTATAACAAAGTTTCCAGTATTATAATCAAACTATGGGTTGTTTGTTACTCTAAATGGTATTTTCCGCCAATTTACTACAGTACAGTGACTCAGATATAATACAACACACACATTTTCCTGGCTTACAATTAAAAACAGTCGTTGTAATGGTACAATTTTATAAACACAATGTTCACAAACATGGACATTGGGACCTCTATGACAAGGTGCCAAGAGGAATTGATAAAATGTATTTGCTGTAGTAACAGGGAGTTTTTTCCGTACAATGTACTGTAATTGGCGTAACAATACGTTTTACCAGAATCTTCAATAACAATAACCAAAATACAACCACTTATCAAATGAATTTCTAAGTCACGAAATTATTCTTCGCCACTCAAGTTTGGAAATTAAAAGAAAGCGACTTAAAATGCCACGTCTAGCCCGAAAAAGTATATTCTTGCTGTTGCACGAAGTACAAGAAAACAAGAGCCTCAAACTAAAAACCACATCTGAAGAGATGAAAGTCGAAATCAACAAGTACGTAAAAAGAACAATGCCTTGTACGTCAAGTTAAAATCTGATTTGAAATCGTTCGCCGGGACCTACCAAACTATGGATTTTCTTATGACTATCATGATATGACACTTTCAATACGAAGGAAAGGTTTTAATTCGTCAGAAAAAAACCCTAAGCTTTAACAGCAAGTTGCAGATAAAAAATGATGTCCTAAAAGGCGACTAAAATAAGTCCATGCATCAAGAAAACAGGTTGGGCAGTAAGGAAATTGACCACTGCAACTATCATCTATTTCACTCCAGATCACGCTATAATGACCCCAGTTTTATTATGAAAATTGTATTCGTTTCTAGGAAGATGCAAAACTAAAAAAGATAGCGAGAAAATCGGGGAAAACCGGAGAGAAAAAGGACCAAAGTAGGTTTTTCCTCGGCCACGTGAATCTATGTCCTTACCGCCATCTTGCCCAGAGCAAAAGAGGGCGCAACAAGGTTCATGGGAGATGACGTAAGCGCAAGTAACGCCTGGCGGAAATTGATATTTTCAAGATGGCGACCTCGAAAATTTCACGATACCACAAATTTCACACAAATTTCAAACGCTACAACAAAATGAAGATGTGTTTTTTGTCAGTATGTGTCATCTAGTCATCTAAAGCTACCATTGTGAAAATAATCTTAGATCACATCAGTAGAGTCTCAAAGTGCCTCAGCATTTGTCTGAAGGGCAGGACCAATCAATCAATCAAATTTAAGTGTCTAATCTTCTAGCTTGCCGTCAGGCCTACTAATCGGGGACACCAGAGGCTAGTTTTTGATCGGTTTTGTACCGAACAGAGAAAAAAGAATTCAGTTCAGGTTTTCCATTTAGTCAAATCTTTTGTTAAGGTCTAAAGCGTCACACAATTATTAACTTTACCAGTATTTTGTGTCTTTCAGTTTATTAGTAATAGTCTTTTGCATTTTTTAACCTTTTCTGCTCCCCACCTCATATGGGCAATTACATTTCCGGCGATAGGTTGTTTTGGGATTTTTAGAAAGCAAAAGGTAGGCTATTCCTGTCCCAATTTCTTATGCAGATTTTAAGTGGCTGTCCACCTAAGAGCGGTCCGGCGAGTTTGGGATCGCCAGTAAACCTTCCCTTTATTTTTTGTGGGTGAAAAGGACTTAATGAGGAATGATTAAAATCGAACTAATTTTTTTCAAAATCCTTTTCTGTGCGTCGCTACAGCACAAAACTTCTTTCCTGTCTGAGAGCACTTTTTCAACCTTATTCGATGGCCGAAATTCGGTGATTTTAAAAGCCGCGCTTCTTCGTAAAGGATAAATATCACTAAATTCTACAGAGTACAATGGATTTAGCTGCATTTGACTTGTCCTGTGACGGAATATGGAATAATTTGACGCAAAATTAAATTAAATTAATAAAATCAAACACAAGCCCCTTTGCAGTTTTTTTTCCCCCTCGACAAATTCTTCCAAAGTAAAAGCTAAAATCTCCAAAGCGGTACAAAAATCACAGGTAAAATGCACTTCACAGCAAAGATCTTACCTTATTCTATCAGAAAATGAAGTCAAAGGTGCGGGTATCGTTCTGCGTTGGACGTGATCAAACGTTTTTAAGAGCGTCTTTTCGACATTATTTGCATAGATTTGCTCGCTTAACGGCTCACACACCACGACTTTAATTTAGTAGATATTTTCTCAGCAGCTGAGAATGTTGTTGTGTATCCTCAAAATAACGAACATGTGTTTTTCATCAGCCTTTTTAAGTTTGTATAAATGAAAGCCGAAAAAAATGCCATAAACTGACATTCTTGATCAACCCGATGGATATGCAAATCGTGCTTGTTTACAGCCAGGCTGTCCATTTCAGCTATGTTAAAATCTCAAACTACGTACGGTTATTAACTTCTTCTCAGATGTAATCAATCTTCAGCTTGGAAACTCAGCCACCGGATACCCTTTTTAAAATAGAAATTTATCTCATATTCCATTTGAGATTCTTTTTCCGTTTCGAGCATTTGACATGATTTGAGTCATTGTTGAATTCCCACATCCGTGTTTATCCCTCATTTATCATCAACATGTCGGATTCTCTCACCTCGGATGACTTTTCTCGTGTAGCTCTTGAGAAATTATTAAGAATCACTTTAAGTTTGGTGATGGGTATGTCTGTTGTAATATTTTTCCGAGTGCGGGTAATATTGAACGTTTGTCCCACACGCCATCAGTCATATGCTAATTTGCATTTTTGTCACGTAATATACCTTCAGTATCGATCCCTTTCTTTGCATAAACAAATAAAGGTTGAAACATTACCTTATTAATAGGGGGTGGGGGGAGGACAAGGACACCGAGATTAAAAAAGAATTTTACAGGGCTGGAAGGATAATATATATTATACATACAACGAAGTGCCAGAGTGGTGTCCTGATAGATAGTTAACCTTGAGCAGAATAGAAGTAGACTGATGAAACTGGATTAAATTTTGAACATTTGTTGCTACCCAGAGTTTCATGCCTCTTGCGAGGCAATCATCGGGCAACTGCCAAAATTAACGGTTACAATCAAAGATATAGGTAAAACTGAACAGTAAATACTAGGTAAAGTGCCACATTGCCGGTTGTAATTAAATTGATTCATTACCAGAAAAAGTCCCTAGCTCCTATTATATGCCAGGGGCACCCAACGACGGTTTCCTCCTAAATGCATTGAGAACACTTTTTAGGCTATCCAGAGTACTTTTAGATCTCTAGAAATGTATTCCAAGTGGCGCTAAAAAAATTTTTATCTGTTGGGTCATACTAGGGTAACCGTGAGTCTTTTTTCCCGAAAATTTTAGCTGCAATTTAAAGTTTTACGAAGGTTAGGATTTTTCTGATTCCTTTCTGTATCGCATTTTCGGTTCCGCGAATTTTAGGTTTTCTTTCTCTACGAAAAATAGCTTAACCTGGGGTTTGAAATGGGAAAAATTAAACTTCAGAAAATTGTAGGGAATTTATTAGATTAGCTTCGAAAATTGTACATGCATGGAACGGTCATCTAATAAATTTTTAGTCTTCCTCAAGCTATAGAAAATTCTAGGCAATTTTTTGCTTCTCCGAACAGATATTTCACAGAAAACAGTCGTTGGGTGCCGCTGATATGCATTTGGTGACTTTTTTACGTTATTTATTTCTTATTGCTAAAAAGTAAAGTGGCACAATAATGATCTTAACTCATATCTATTAAAGAAAAAAAACCTGTCCTTTGGACAACTTTTATCCTTCTGGGGCCCAGTTGTTCAATAGGTGGATAGCGCTATCCACCGTGTAAATCACTATCCACTGGATAGAGCAAATTGGTTTCCCTAATACTTATCAACTGAATAGAGATTCATCCGATGGATAGCCCTACCCAACTTTTGAACAACTGAAGCCTGCTCTTTTACTAGTATTGTAAATAAAGTACTGAACGAAAAAGCAGGTCACATACTTTCAAGGGTTGTTGTCAAGTTATAAGTTACTTGAGATTTATCGTCTTATACAAGCATACAACATACCTTGAAATTTAAACTTTCAAACTGTATACAAAAATCCTGAGAAACACTTCCACGAACGCGACCTAGAAACAATAAGGAATTTTCTAGGCAACTCGGCCCACCCCAATGCAATGTGGCAATTTGCCAGTCCCTGCCTTTTGGCCATTTACGGGGTGGTGCGGCAATAACTGCATTCTTTCACCATGTCTGTGATTGTAGTTATTACAGCAATATTTGTATCTTAAGATTTGAACGACAGTTCAAAATATTCGCAGATGTTTTCACATTGAATTTTGAGATTACTTCTTGGTTGGTCTGCTCGCAGATATCATGGCCATCGTACCTGATGGGTTGTATTACGCCCATCTTGTTGAAAATATCTTCGACCCCCTTGCATCTCTACGTTCATCAATAAGAAACGCAATTTCTTCTTGCAAGAGCACTGAGAGCAAATCTCCTTCGTCACAAATTCCAACATTCTCGGCTTTGGTCAGCCCTTTTTTTCCTGCTGATTGCAGACAGTCTGGAAAAGAATGATTGAACTTGTCCCTTTGTAAGCCATTCGTCTCTGGAACGTTCTTGAACTACCTGTCTGACCTGTGTTTCTGGTCGTTCTCATGTCCGCTGCAACCTCAGAAAGGTCTGGTTTCCTGCCTTTTTTTGTTTATCAACATCAAATCGTGCGGTGAGGTAAGACTTGACTTTCTCGCTAAACCTTGTCCCGCCTCCCCTTAACTTCCGCAGCCTCCCATCAGCTAGCCTCGAATTTGCAGACACCACTAGGAGATTTTGAAAGTTTCTCGGTTGGCGGCAATTTTTACCGACTGACCCCGACACTCTGTAACTTTTCACCGGCACAAGTCTGTTTTCCCTTATGGTCTGGATATCGGCATCCTGTGCGGCCAGTTGGATTACCCCAGTCCTTCCCTAGGGTCGCACGATGTATTGGACATACAAACATTTTTTCACCTTGTTGGGCAGTTTTACCAAAATACCCAGCCTGCTGCAAAGTAAGTTCGCTCTCTGTAATATTTTCTTTCGTTAAGTGACATCGCCTCGAATGAACCGTAATAACGCTTACCTGTTACATTGACTAAGAGGCACCAACTTGCTTGCTCCAAATCCGCTTTCATTGCGTGACAACAATCCTAATTAGCATATGACCATGAAGAAAACCCAAAAGGAAATTGAGCTGAATTCAGTCTTTATTAAAGTGCCTTTTAGTTGCTGAGACTCCAAACTCAAAAAGGGCTTCGTTTGAGCAGAAGTCAAATGTATTCTTTACGATTTTGAAAATTGCTGAAATCGACAACCCGCTGTAAAGGAACTTTTAAATTTGCATAATATACGAGTAGATGAAGAATTCCTACATGTATTTTATGACATTTTATGCCGGTTTACAGGCCTAAGATGGCTTATAAAACAACAAATGTGCGTTATTTTGACGAAGCATACCAAGATTCTGCCCCGTGGGAAAAATATCAGCCTTATCATATGAGTTTAAGTGTAGGCGCCAAACGTGCAAAATTAGGTAAATATTGACAAAAGGAGCTCTCAAAAACGCTTGTTCGTGTCCGACGCAGAATGATACCCGCACCTTTAACTTTATTTTCTAACAGAATAGGGTAAGGTCTTTGCTGTGAAGTGCATTTTGCCCGTGATTTTTGTACCGCTTTGGAGATTTTAGCTTTTACTTTGAAGGAATTTGTCAAGGGAGCAAAAAAACCGCAAAGTGGCTCGTCTTTGGTCTTATTAATTTTATTTTATTTTGCGTCAAATTATCCAAGATTCCGTCATAGGACAAGTCAAATGCAACTAAATCCATTGTACTATGTAGAATTTCGCGAGTTTTATCCATTACGAAGAAGCGCGGCTTTTAAAATTACTGAATTTTGGCCACTGAATAAAGTTGAAAAAGCGCTCTCAGACAGGAAAGAAGTTTTGTGCTGTAGCGAAGCACAGAAAAAGATTTTGAAAAAAATTAGCTCGATTTTAATCATTCCTCATTAAGTCCTTTTCACCCACAAAAAATAAAGGGAAGGTTTACTGGCGATCCCAAACTCGCCGGACCGCTCTTAGGTGGACAGCCACTTAATAATCATAACCAGGTTATGGGCTCCTGTCATAACGCCATTAAGAACTGACCATCTGTAACTAAAAGATAAAAATACGTCTGCAATAATATATTCTGATCACTTTATTGACGTTAATTTCTACTAAATATTAGGTAATTTACATTTGATGAAAAAATTGGAGAGTGCAAATTAACCTAAGATATTTTCATTGCGAAGAAATGAAAATAAAAGGCAATATAAGGGAGTAGATTATACCTACTGTAACCTGATCCTGATTTTCAACATGAAAAAATAATTTCCCATGGAAATTGAATCAGGATTCATTTTGTTATAAATTAATATCATTAAAACCAACAGTTTAAAGAGATAAGACTTCTAAGAACGGTCAACGACCAGTCTAACACATCAGCAGTCTGCTTTACGGGTAGTTTACAGACCTTTGCGTTTTGTGAAAAAACACAGTTGCAAAAGCACTGTTTTACGTCTCCAAAAAGCATTAAGCGCTATAATCTGCTGCTTTATACCTTCACTTTGTCTGGGGTTAAGCCTTGCAAATTCAAGAGGAGAGTTAAGAGCAAAAAAAAAAAAACAACATTCAAAACAAACCACCCTCAAGTTGTGACCTGCTTCTGAAAATTTTGGTTCTTAAACTGTCCTTTTTATTTTTCGTTACTCTTGTTGTTGTGGTCTTATTTATTATGGGAGTTTTTATTGTTGGTTATTTTCTGCTCCCTGTGGAGTGAGCAGCCGCTCCTTGTTGAAACTGCCGCATCATGGATTGAAGGCCCTGAGTTCCACCTGAAAATAAAACAATGGTGACGCATGGGGTTATAATTTTGTTACAAACATCTTGTGGTCACTAGGCCTGCAAACTCTTTGGTGAATCTTCTGCTTAAGGGCATAAACAGTTTCCAACTTTCAATATATATCACAAGCAAACTCTCTTATCATTTAATGTGTGAACGGACCATAGTGTAACTGTAATTAACTTTCTCTATTTTCAGTAAAATTAGCCAACTGAGAGGGCATGGAGACCTAGTTGTTCATTAGAGGAATTTATTCAGCAAGTTACTCACAGCCTTTTGCAGCACTAACTAACATGATTAGGCAAAAAAAAGAATATTTAACAATAGCCAGTTGTCCTTAAATTCCAATACCATGACACTGGTTGACAATGAAAAAATATGCAACGTTTACTGACCCATTTGTTGAAGAACTCTGGGATCCATCATTTTAGCCATCTGTTGATTAAGTTTGGCCATCTGTGATGGATTTACGTTTTTACTCATGTCACCACCTGAAAAAGAAAGAAAATAAGAAATTGGAGATTAGTAAATAGGCTTTAATTTTTCAAATCTTTCTGTATTAAGTAAAATGATGTCAAAGCCTAGCACTAACCTAACAAAGATAAACCCTGTTGTATTACATTTTTTTAAAGTTACTGATATCTAATCCTTTACACTGTAATTGGCTACCTTTGTACCCTCACTTTAAAAAGATACATAAAATGACCAAAAATGCTTTTTGGCTGCTAACAAGGAGGTGTAAAAAGAAGTTATAGGGGGTATCTACCACAAAGCCTAAAATGTTAGCTGTCTCCATCCCCTGAACTGTGAACAAAAAGAAATCAAGCGCTCTACCTTTAAACAAGCCCTTTATTCCTCCCATCTTTTTAACCATCGCGGCAAATTTTGTGTACTGAGACAAAAGTTCCTGCACCTCACGCACTGACACGCCACACCCACGTGCAACACGCGTGCATCTTCCTGGTTGACGGGAAAACAGTTTGGCACCATTTGGACTGTCGAGCTCTGTAAGGAAAATCCAAATTAGAATATATATATATAAATTCAGTTTGTAAGCATGGTGGATAGAAGGAATGGACAATAAGAGATTCTGGGAAATGCTTACCTAGTGATATATACTTAAAATTAAATTTACTCATTTTAAAAATAATAATATATAAAAAATAAGCCAAGCCTCATGTAAGGTCAATCATACCTTCATCATTCATGCTGTCCATAATTGTCATGAGTTTCTTTAATCTCGCCATAGACTCTTGCTCATTTCCTTTGGACAAAAAGTCACTGCTAAAGCCTGGAATCATACCCTACAAAAAGAAAAAAGAAAAAGAACATCATTTTTCCTAGTTCCCCTTAGTTCATAGTGACTAGGGGATATGGGACTCGACCCCCCTCCCCCCCCCCCGAGGTTGGCTTCCTCCGGTACCACTCGATCTTGTCTCCCCCCAGGAGGGCTTCTCTCCTGGTTTCCTTATTCCTAGATTTAAGTGCTTCCACGCCATCAATATTTTGCCCATTTCTTTCTTGTGTTTTCCATTTGGTATAAGGCATAGAACTACGATGCAAAACCACCCACCAGTTGGAAGAGTTTATTGACAAAGTCTTAAAACATATAGCAAAGAAACCAGTCCTTACCATGATCTGGCCAAATGGTCCCATCTTCATGATGTTCTGGAACTGTTCATACATGTCTCGTAAACTAAAGACACCTAAAATAAATAATATTATTAACAATATCAGCTGTCAATTTTGTCATCCATTTGATGATGAGAAAAATAAGTGAGTGATAAAATCAGGAAATAAACTCTTGCTTGAAATCATATAACTTAAAATTTACTAACCATGTTTAAGTTTGTCAATAAGTTCTTCATTGTCCTCAAGCTTCAGTTCATTAACTTTGTCAATCAAGCCTTCAATGTCTCCCATTCCTAATGAAAAATTACAGAGCAGACATATTAGTCAAAAAAGAAAGTGTTTATTAACTAGTGAAAAGGAGGTGTAACCCTGAGCACATACACTGAAGAGATTTCTATTGTTGCATAACTTACCCAATAATTTACTAATAAAAGGCCTGGTTTTAAAAGGTTCAAAGTCATCAATGTGCTCTCCAGTACCAATAAAGATGATAGGACTTTTGGTGGCTGCAACTCTGTAAGAAAACCACAGGAAGTGTGTTGGGAAAAAAGCAATGTCTATACACTAATTAAACAATGACTACTTTCAATGAATGATGCACAACTGAGAGAAACAGAAGCAGCAAGTATTCATAGAGAGCTTAGTTAAAGGGTTGATGTTGCATTGAATGTATACTTAACTCACGTTATATTGATATTGATGATGATGATGATGATGATGATGATGATAATGATGATGATGATGATGATAATGATGATGATGATGATGATGCTGAAGATGCGATGATGATAAAATGGTACTGGTGAGGTAGCTACAATGTTGCAATTTTGTTAGTAGAACTTTGGGTTGGGATTTTGTATTGTGGGGTGGATGGTATACTTACGCACTCAATGCACCTCCACCCTTCGCATGTCCATCTAATTTAGTAACAATGACTGATGCGACATCCACTTTGTCTTTGAAGGCCTTGGCCTAAAAAGAAATTTTTAGTTACAAAATGAAATAAATGAAGTCAACGCACAAAATCAAAGACAAAAAATAATGTTACCAACAATTTTTAACACTAGAATATTATTAAAATGAGTCTAAAGGATTTGAACCAAGTAGTACCGCCCATCATGTGAATGGAAAAGTAACACATGTTTATAACACATAAGACTAAATCAAAGCTGTTAGAAACATGAAATTTACCTGTGACTCACATGCCTGACCTATTGTTGCATCCATCACAAATATCACATTGTCTGGATTCTGAAAGATAGTGAAACAAAATGAGCAAGTTGTTGTGGCTAAATGCAACTGATGTGAAGTTAAACTCCAAACAGTTGTAGGTCAGCAGTTACTGCCTGCATAGAGGTGCAGGGTGCCCCAATTGCAAGTAACTGACTATCAGCACTCATCTCGCCCGTCACAAAATAATCATCCCAGACCTCCCATAAAGGCAAGGGATTTTTTCTGGGAAGCATGTCTGTCTCTGTCAATGTAACATGCGCCTAGGTGATGGACTACCACAGGGTAGCCATGGAAACATTCAATGATGCTTGTTTGACTGCTCAACCCACCCTACAACACCCCCCTCCATCTCAAGCTCATGCTTTATTGATGAGTTTATTACATGACAAAAAGTCGTAAGAAAGTCCAAAGTTTCCCTGTTAAGACTCCCAGCTGACAAATGTTGGGCAAGTCAATACTGATTTTGTACTTACAACTGCATTAGAGACTTGAAGCATTTCTTCAAAAAGTGACTCTTCTTGCTTATGTCGTCCACTGTGAACAGTTACATGTTTTATTAGAAGGTAACTAAATCACCTCACTAAAGAATAAACTTGAACAAAAACCTCTCAAATCTAATCAAATTATTTGAGAGTTTATAAACAACAAGAAAATAGCAAGGAAGAAGAACGCACTACAAACATACCTGGTATCTACAATGATTATCTCAAAGTTTTCTTGTTTAAATTTATCTACACCTTCTTGAGCTATGACAACAGGGTCCATTTCAGTGTAACTGAAAACAATATTGGACTCAAGTTCAGACAAAGTTGTTAAGTACAGTAGTTGTTTGACTCAAATAAAAAATACTATTAATATATTTTCATGGGCGCAGTGACTGAGCAGTTGACAGGTTGGACAAGAAACTTTGCTCCACTTTGTCTCTCTTCATCGAGGGCCGAGTTGTTCAAACCTGGGTTCAGATAACCCAGGGTTAGTGCGAGTTTTGAATTCAGATTTGAAAGCTTAAAAAGCATTTCAGTTTTCATTCTTTTTGCCTACAAGTTCATGATTGGAAGCTCTAAAAATAACAGAGGAAATTATCCGAGAAAATGCTTTTGAACACAAGAAAAAGAAACCCGGGTTAAATTCAACCCTGCGTTAAGCACTAATCAGCCTTCGAACAACTGGGCCCTGGAGTATAAATGGATACTAGTGATATACTAATGGGGGGAACCCTGCAGTGAACTAGCATCCAATCCAGAGTGTGTAGTAATAATACTTTTGTGTTTCAATCTAAAGAAACTGGGATGATCACCAGCTGTTTGAGCTCCATTAGCCCACAGTGAACCTATACCTTGCTGGATCATACATAGATTTGTAAGAATAAATCAAACAAAAAGAAGGAAAAAATAGTTATGCTGTTACCTTCCATAAAATGGTATTCTAGCTTTAGTTGCATTCTGTTTGAGCTGATCAAATGCACCTGAAAATGAAACAGAATCAAATATAGTTTGTAGTGTCTGCTTAATACAGATTGCATTGTACATATTATTAATTTTTTTAAATATTCCTGAAATCAATGTCTCAAACTTCAAAGTGTTTGGGTGTACAGCAAAAGTCAGAAATGGCCTGCTTGACCAGTGTCATCTTGAAAATGAAATGGTCTTTTCTCAAGAGCTTTTGATAAAATCCTATCACTGCAGTGCATGCTATTTAGGAAACTGATCTGGAAGGACAGTACTGATTAATACTGATGAGACTGGACGGGTCTGGCACCACAGTTATGAATAATGAAGGATGAGCATCTTAACATGTGTAGTTCTGGGTTTTTACTGACCTGCTCTGAACGTGTCTGCACAAATTAGACAAGTCTTCCAACCTTTTCTCTGATAAAAGTATGCTAACTGCAATAATTACAAACAAATAATGTGATGTTTGCACAATAATAATATTATTGTCAAGCAAAAACTACTACAAACTATTTTAAAATGAATGGAATGCAAAAAAAAGTTGAGAACTGACATAAGTGTCTATAAAAGTTACATTTTTCAAGAGTACATAAAGATGGCCTAGAGCATGTTTCAGTTGGCTGTATTATCTTGAAATGTAACAAAGTCTGTATGGCTTAAGAGGTTAAATAAGTCAAATTCAAAGGCCATTTTGGCTTCTGGGCCATTCATTGACGTTATCTATTACCAAGGTTTAAGTTATGCAGGGCTTTGATACTTAACTGCTGAAGTGGAAAATTTGAAGGGATGTGATAGCTTGAAAACAAAGCCTCAAGTTATATGAACTGCTTTAGCCTCATTCCAAACTGCCTTCTGCTTTTTTATCGCACAAGATATATGGGACTGCCAGTTACTGAAGTCATTTAATGTTGCTTAATGTCATTTGTCTTCTGGCTGACTCAACAAAGCCATACAGTGTAGTTCATAATATCCTCCCTTCTTGAAAATATACATTTTGTCGGATGTTATAAAGATAAATCAGAAGTTATGACTGTACCTTACTACAAGTTGTTGTTTTTCCACTTCCCTGCAGACCAACAAACATGATAACATTCTGTTTTCCTTTAGTGGGATTCCAAGCTTTCACACCAGGATCAACAAGCTGTGTATATGGAAAAAAAAAATCAGTAACGAAGTGCTGTTAAACAAGTTGATTATACAAATAAAAGTGGCTTGCATAAGAAAATGCCACAAGTGTTTTCATGTACATCACTCCAAATTTAAACAAGTCAGGAGAAAAGAGCTTAAATGATCATGAAAATGGCAAGCAGTTAAGACAGAGAATCACGTGGTAAAAATTTACGACCATTGGTTAATGTTCTCTACAAAACCTTTCACGAAAGAAATTTGAAACTGCTGTCAAAAAATCTACACAGTAGGAGTGACAAGTTTTGGTTACTGATCAAAAGTCTTGCTTTATACCCTTTCTGATGCCTTTATTAGCCTGCATATACAACCACTGACATATGTTGGCTGTTTTTTCTCTCTCCTAAAAGAAGCACAGACAGAATATACACACCAGCATACCAGGCTAGCTGTTCTTATCGCTGTGGCTATCTAATTCCATTATAAAATGGTGGTTGATAGCTAACCACGAATCTTCACCACACTGACCTTGCAAAGCTCCTGGAACACAGCATGTTGAATCATTCTTCTCTTATTTAATCCTGCAGCCATGTCATCAAAATCAATGGCAGATCTGATTTAAACAAAAATACAAAATACAAAAATTACATTTTGTGTACATTTCTTTACAAAGATAACAATTTTGAAGTTCAACAGTAAACAGACTTTTTTTAATCTCTTTACAAAGAGACTTGCTTGATGTAATTTTTGAAAATAAAATTGAACAGGATTTGTACCCTTTTTTGAACAAAAAATTCAAGGACTTTTCAAGGACTTTGAAGGACCCATCTCCCATTTCTCAAGGATTCCATTCAGTGCAAAAAAGAGCCCTGAATCTATGTCTTTTCCAGTTCTTCCACACATGAGCAATTTTATCCTGAAGGTCTTTCTTTGTTTGCTTCTTTAAGGCACTTGAGAATCTGGGTTAAATAAAGTTATAGCACCAAAATTCAAAGACTTTCCAGTGCTGACTTCAATTTTCAAGGACTTTCAAAGCCTTGAATTTTTATTCTAAGATTCAAGGACTGTCAAGGTGTATGCCAACCCTGATTGAAATACCAAAATCTAGCCAAAAATATAGTGACAATGTGGGTTGCCTACGGAGTTTTTATTTTCTATTTTATTTTTTACCTGACATTTTCCCTGAGTCTTTTAACAAGCTGCACGTTAACGTCAGCCTCCAGCAATGCAGCACATACTTCCTTAAGCATAGCACCAAGGACCTGTCATTAAAAAATTAATATAACATTGCCATGACTGCAGGCCTTGGTTTCCATACAGTACAAGGGTATCCTGTGCTAGCAGTACACAACCAGTGCACTGAGTGGCTTTTTTTCTTACAGTACTGTGATTGGCTGTATGAGTACAAGAGGAACAATAAAACAACTCTGATGTCCTTGACATCTCATACTAACATAGGAAGTTTAATGCGTTTTTAGTCAAGTTCAGATCAACTTCACAAAGGATGATTCAGACATTTAAACCATATTGTAACATATGAAGCATTCCCTTTGTGACAATTTAGTTAATCCTCATAAACTTTTCAATTGATGTTGTTAAGAAAAAATTGTGGTTGATCACACTTGGGACCAACAAAATTAAAACGTTTAACATCCAAGGCTAAGTTGTCGGAAGCCTGGTTAGCTGTGAGGCACAGTTTATATGTTTATATTAAAAGTTGCCCTGGTAAAGAGGGTCACCCTCTCAGCTGAATCAACTTTTGTGAGTGTTTATATGAGAAAAAAGACATAGTGTACTCCCTTGCCCGAGCCAAGAGCTGAAAAAAGCACTCATGTGTACACTAATTGTCTCTCTTTGACTGAGTTGATCCAGCTGGGTGAGCTAAAGAGTTTATGTCACAAAAAGTTGGTCCGGCTAAGAGAGTGACTCTACAATCAAAAAAGGGAAAACCAGCTAGACAGGTCACCTGTTCTAGCCTGACCAGATTTTTTGTTTCTAATGTAAAAGGTTCACCAAGTTTTGTAAGGAAATGTAACAAAAGGCAGCTCGTCCAGGGTAGCGTGGGTAGGGGAGTGACCCTTCCACGTGGGACAAGTTCGCTCTTTATGAACAGGGTCCGAAATTGCGCCTTCCTGGTCGCCAATGCGACTAAAAATTTAGTCCTGGCGACCAGAATTTCATAGCTGGTCGCCAGCTAGCGACTTGTAAAGCTGGTTGTTGTTATGGACTTAAACGTTCGAAGAAACTGATTAAGATTGAAACCTCGAAGTTATTTGCCAACAGCTGTCTTACTTTTTGTCCTGCTGATATTTTTTAATTAAAAGTGAAACGAATCTTCCTGTAATAATACCTCCACAACAGCTACGATCAATATGAGTTGAGCGTTTCCAAGCCGCCATGTTGTTTTCAGCTGAAATATGTTATGTACTTTGTGGACTGGTACGAGCAATGTGGCACAGTTGTGGCCTGGTACGAGCAACATGGCGGCTATGTTTCGTGGTGGTTATCGGAAGAAAATAGAGTTTTGATATGATCAGTGCAGTCATGAGTAGACAGCTTTCTGTTCCTACGTTCTAGGCCAGATAGCTTTACATGTATATCTCCAAAAAGTAATTTGTGGAAAAAATAAGACTTTACTCGTACACGTACGGTTGCTCTCTGGCATCGGGAGCGGAAGTAGTGCAATTTTTGAGCACAAAAACGTCCATACCATGCATTTTTTATTGGTATTTAAACTTTTATTTGAAAAAAAGGGAGGGGGAATTTTTGGTGACCACAATTTTCCCTCTGGCGACCAAAAATTTATACTTGATCGCCAGCTGGCGCTCGAATTAAAAAGTTAATTTTGGACCCTGATAAACCAAGTGTAATCCTAGATTAATTGCAAATATAAGCAAATAAGTTGTCCTGATATAATTTATATAACTAACTCTGGATCTCACTGCACTTGTTATATTTCTGACAATTTGGTCTTTGTTTTTAATTCATCCAGATGTCATCCAGTCCTCTACATAATGAATCCACTAACTTTCTCGAAACTTTCTAATCATTCATGACTCATCACTTCAAGAGCCTTGAAAGATCAGCACTTTGGATGTGTACAAGTTTTTTGAGAGTTTTTTCCCCACAGAAAAACACAAAGTTTCAACAAAAATTTTTCAAAACGGTAAGGATTAAACAAAAGCAATACAAAACACAATCACAAATGAGATTAATGTGAGCAAACTTTGACATCCCAAGGGTAATTTCAAAAAAAGAAATCAATTTACTAATTTTATTTCACACACACTGAGACCAACCATTAATCCCTTGGTTATTTACATTTATCTCAATAGTTTTCCCTGAATTTAGCGATGCACTGTACGAATAAGTTGCAAGTTAATTACATGTGGATTACAGCAGGTAAAATAAGCTGTAAGAAGATAAGGTAATTTGTAGAAAAGCAAAAGGCAATAACTCTCTTCATACTATACCTCTTCATTGATAACAGTAGCATTGCTCAAAGAGCGAAGTGCTGTTGTGATTTTACGTCCTAAGTCCGCGAGAACCATTTTGAAGGAATATCAATGTTATCTTCTTTTCTTTTTCAACAAATAAACGGTCAGAATTAAAATAAAACGATCATAAATCCACAGCTATGATACCACAAGCTTGGTCGCCATTTTCTTTATGTTCCTTGTTTATCTTCATGTACAGCGGATTTACTTTTAAGGCTACGTCATTTGTTCTCATTCTTCCTCTTCCTCACGAGCTGAATATCTGAAAGAGATTGGCACTAGGATGCAAGACAATGGCGACGTTGCTTTCTTGTGCGTCTTGCTCTCTGGAAAAAATGAATTTGCTCAAATGCTCAAGATGCAAGTCTGTTTTCTACTGCAGTAAGGAATGCCAAAAGTTACACTGGAAAGCTCACAGACCAATCTGTAAGCCAATCCAGAAGTTACCGACACCAGATTTGAAGTCGAAGTTTCCACAACCACCCAAGAAAGACTCACATAGCCTTGCAGCGTTTGTTTGTAGTTCTTTAAAAGAAGAATATATCAGTGTAATTGATAACCTGTTCGAAGACGAAGAGGCAATAAACATATTGGAAGATGTAAAAAAGCTTCACACTTCAGGAGTTTTCCAAGAGGGGCAGCTAAGCGGAGGAAAAACAGCTTCTGATGATGAACAGAAATTCATAGAAAAAAGAATACGAGGAGATGAAATAACTTGGCTGGAAGGAAACGAAAAACATGTTCCCAACATTGTGAAGTTGATAGAGTTTGTTGATAGCTTGGTTATATCTTGTTGTGAGTTGCCCGGGGGACTCAATGGTTACCAGATTGAGGGGCGTGCCAAAGCTATGGTAGCTTGTTACCCGGGCAACGGGACAGGTTACACGAGGCATGTGGACAATCCTGATGGAGATGGTCGTTGCCTCACTGTTATATATTATCTTAACCAGGGGTGGGGTGAGGGCAAGGGAGGAAAGTTGAGAATTTATCGAGAAAAACATTACATTGATGTTGAACCTATTCTTAATAGGTTGCTAATGTTTTGGTCCGATGGTCGAAATCCCCATGAGGTTTTACCAGCCTACTGTACCAGGTATGCTATTACCATATGGTATTTTGATGCTGAGCAAAGACGTAAAGCCAAACAGCATCATAGTTTTAATGATATGGGACATCTTGAAGCAGAATTTGCCTTGATGGATGTTGAAGCTAAGAGAAAAGAGAGAGATTTAGCAGAAAAGAAGCTTAGGGAAGAATCTGAGAAATTGGTGAAAAACTTGCTCTCTGATGAGGACTTGGATGCTTTGTCTGCTCTGGTTAGACATCATCCTAACCCTAATGAAGTACTCACTGGTCTTGGTATTGATAAGAGTGTACAGGAAGCTTTATTAAAGCTACTAGTTGAAAGATAAGTACCCTGGGTACCAGAGGTTTTTTCTCGTGTGCGACGGGGAGCTTCGTTTCGTCGGCCACAGGCCGAAGACACAAGCGGCGAAGCTTTTTGTACGGGTCACTTTTTAAGACTTGACCGAAACCGGAAACCGCGCATGAAAAGCCTCTGGCACCCAGGGTAAAAGATAAGGGGAGTTGAATCAAACTGTTAGCGAGGCATCTAGATTTGGGACTAAAATACAGCGGAGAGATAATACCATTTCTGTACCGCAATAAAATACCATTCCGTAAACGAGTGTGTAAGAGTGTGAAACAGGTTCACAGGTCATACATAACAACCACTTAGCAGCATTTTAGAGTACCTATTGCTCGTTGAGAAAATATACTATAGTTTTCTTTGGCAAAGGCTGTCTCAAACTTCACGTGAAATTTAATGTCTTGTTTTTATAGGAAGATAATGTTTGAGGGGGATTTGACTAAATAGGACTCAGAAGTTAGCTGCTTGGTAACATTCCAAATTCTGCCATCAGGTGTCAAACCGATTATCATCTAAGCTCTAGCTATTTACCAACGCTAACTATCTCAATCACCTCATTTACGCGGACACATTTAACGACTTGCTGTTGAGCGTGTCGTCTGGTCTTTACATTCAGACGACTGTCAAGTGTGTTTAACTCAGTCGTCTGACGTTAAAAGGGTCTGCCTTAAATTATTTCCCGTATTTCCACTAACGGAGTTGTACGCAGTAGACGTCTGAGAAGTCTTAGGAGTCCACTACAATGAATCAAACCGGCCAATCACTTCGGCCTAGTCCACCAAACTACCAGAATACTCCATTAACAAATACGAAATGTCTCGATTTTCAAAGAAATTACAGTCATAAAGGCACTGACGCGTGTTCCAAATGGTTTTCTTTATATAACCCACACCAATGTATCCTAGTTATTCAGTTATCTTGCTTTAAAATGGTAACTGATTTAATCCTCGGTAATTATCCGTTTTATAAACACACAGTGGACTCGGTCTTCACAATGTCAATTTTTTTCCGAAAGGCTGAATCAATTAAACAGTATCGTCTGCTGTTACCGGTCTTGGCATCTTTTTCATCCTCATCTGACAATTCCAAGTCAGAACAGTCGCAAAGAGAAACTTCCATTTCTTGTAGAGACACCCTTGTTCCAGGAAAAGCCCGACTAGATAGAAATTCCCTACACTTTTTCTCAGCAGATTTTCCGTGGACAGCTTTCAACAAAAAACAAGCCTCTTCTTCCGTAATAGTGCCTTTGTTTTCACGATCCAGCATTTCAAATTCCCACTTTAAATCGTTCATAAGAAAACTGCGGCGATCGACTTCATTTAGAACGTCAATGATCTCTTCTTTTAAGCACAAGTCGCAAAAACAAATCGTTTCTATGGCTGCCGCAACTTGATGCAAGCTTATTGAATTTCCAGGCCTTAGATTATGGTAGATAGACTGAAGTTGCGTAGCTGAAATTCCTACATCGGATATACCATTTTTCTGTAAATAGGACGATAAAATCCCCTCAACTTCCTCGCTTTGTAAGTTTGAGAAAGCCATGTTTTTTACGCATCGACGTCGTTCCGATCGTGGTCAAGCTTCTCGTAGCTGACAAATCAGTCACCAAAAAACACCTGTATTTATTCTCCAAGCAATCCGGTTAACGTAAGCTTTTAATTGTTTTCATCTATTCCTTTTTATTCTTTAAAAATCTTACCGACTTAAGCGATTTTTATGAAAAGCTGTTAGAAGCCAATATTTCAAGGAACAACGATCGCTCATTTTCAACAGACGATCGAAATTTTGCCAATATTAAATGATGGAACTCATTACGAATGTATTTTTCGAGTCGAGCTTTAAATATGAAAAAAACATCTGCCATTTTTGTATTGTTTACAAAATGAAAAGACAATACTGTGACCAGTTCTTATTTGCGCATAATATGTCATATACACATCAGTCGGGGACACTTAAATGCTTTTTATACGCAGTTATAGATACACCCAAAGTAGGATTATCAAAAAAAAAAAGAAAAAATAGTAGGATTATGCTTAAAAAAGTTCTAAATTTCACAACGTTTTTAAGATGGTGCTTGTTCCGACATTAGTTTTACTAGAAGGTGGCGCTCTATGATCAAAGTAAAATTAAGTGGACCAGTGACGTCGAACAATGATAAAGTAATGTTGATTTGGTTTTTAAAAACCTCTGCGGAGGAGAGAGTCCTGGGAACGAGTTTGTGCATCTCATTTTCAGGCGTTTTGCAACTTTCTCATGATGCCTTGCGAACCCTGATTTCACACTTAGGCGTGGAGACGAGGCAAAAATTTTGGAGAAGCTAAGGCAACAAAATGTCGCAGCGGAGACTTTTTAATGCTTTAACTTTTAAAGAGTGTTTGTTGTCAAACGAGTTTTCTTTACCATAAATTACGTTACATAACTGCCTTGCGAGCTTGCTAACTGCAAATCAAATATAAATATTCTTTTCGTAAAAAGGACATCGGGTGATTAAAATAGAAAGAACTAGCAGAAGAATATTGACCACTATTAATATTTACAAAAGGAAAATGTGGGTAAATGTAAACTAGACAATTGTCTCAAGTTATTTTCATCCAGTCCTATGAAAACTGGATTCTTGACGCCGGACGAATTTCAAGCGTAACTTGTCCATTAATAAAAATAGTTATAGAAGCTTAAACACAACCGACAGTGTTGAATAGATTTGTGACAAATGCGTTGTCCCAGTCGCTTGGAGATATAACTCGACAGTTGCGTTGCGTGGCCAATATACATCCCAAGCGGTCACGAGGAGATTGGAACTGAAATTCAACGGAAGCAAAAATGTCTTTACTTTTTAGAGAACTAGAAAAATAAGTCTCGTATATTCTCCTTTTTGAATTCCGTCTCCGTGGTCAGTTGCATTTTTGTCACTCGTAGGAGCAATGACTAATTCCCTGTTAACTGAAGAACCACCAAAGAACGCGTCATTTATGTCTACACCGACTGTCACATGAAGACGCTTGTGACCTTTGCAGTTAGAAACCTCCTCGGGAATAATTTCCGGAACTCAATGGAATCGATTTTTTATTCTTTCCAGCTGTTGACTTTTCAGTCCTAAAAAAAAGAAAAACAATAATATCAAAGTTTGAGTGTTTCACGGTGTTACAAAAAACTTCTGCTGGTTGGCCAACACAGTCACACCAACCTTAGGACCAACTACCGTTTTCCCTTACCGAGGTTTTTATTACAATGGAAGGGAAGACCAAGCATGCCTTGATCACGAGCGATTTTCCGCCATTAGCACTGGTGACAAGTACTTGTTTCGAGATCTGATTGGTTGATCATTTTAGCATTGTGCGCCGAGTATTGAAACCAGTCATATAAAGCTTACGTCTTATCCTTGGCGGTTTTTCCAGTTGTTTTGACAGCGGCGGACGTCACTGAGCTTCGCGCCTGCGTACTAGCATTAGGTGAACCTCTCCATGAACTACCAGATGACGTACTAGGGCTGTGACCAGAAGTCGACGGGGGGAGGACTGAGGACAAGCTAGGGAGTCTCTGTAGACTGGATGATGGTGAACTTTTTGTGCTACCTCCCAGGCTTCTCGCTGGTGCTGTCTTCTGCGTCGTTTTGCTGGACGCACCTGTTTTGCATAAAAATCAGCCAAGGTTAAGAGCAAGAACATTAACAATAAACTTGAAACAATCTTTGTAAAACGTGTCATCATCTAAAGGTGAAAATAGTACACTAATGACCACGGAGTGCATTGAAATATCTAAAACCGTAACAATACGATTACTTAACTCAGATTTGCTAGACAAAGTAGCGGTTTACATTGCGCGCAATCTGTTTGTTTGCTTTTGATAAGGCTTCAGTTGTTCAAAAGGTGGATAACGCTATCCAATGGATAAATCTCTATCCACTGGATAGTGATTTGTCCGGTGAAAAGCACTATCCAACTTTTAACACTAAAGAGCGCACTGAAGCACCTAAGGAGATTCAGTAGGCTATTGAAAACCTATTATTCTTGCCTTGCCATATCAGAGCAACCAGGAGGTAAAAAAACATTCTTAAATCAACTTACTAGGACCAGAATTTGAAGGAGTACGCTTGAGAGCTACTAGGCTGTCCCCTTTAGTTCCTTTTCCTTTAGAAGCAACGGCTAAATCCCAAAGACAAGAATGGAAAATGATATAAAGTAAGAAAAAAAGACTTCACTAAACTAGAGTTGTTACCCCGCAACTCAACTTCTCCAATTCCGATTAACAACCAAGCGATTTGTTATGCTTAATAACAAACAGCACTGTAACTTGTTCACGAGAAAGTGTTGCACAAAAGCATTGTCGTGATGGACAGCTTAAGACACAAAAGGAGGGAACTACTAGCTTTCATCTGCAACGTGCACAGCATAGTAAAAAGGCAACCGAAAAGAAGTAATGTGCCTTCATCCAAATAGTCGCACTTTCAACCTCCATACAGATACAACAGTCAGGACCAGCTAAATCAGTATAATGAACAGCATACCATAGGATCTAAGTTGTCGAATGTTACCTGGAACTAAGGGTGTGAAAAGCAGGCGATGAAATTATGGAGTATTCCTACTTGACTTTTCTATTAAAAACCACGTGATAAACACTAAGTTTACCTTTTTTAGACTTGTCATCTTTGGACCCCTTTTTTCTCGGATCTGAAATTTTGTTGGCACCAGCCATCTCCTCTTTCTCTTTTTCCTCCTGTAAAACGAACGAACGAACGAAACAACGAACGAATGTCATCGGTTTCGGTCTTATATTAACTTCGCCTGCAGTGCAGACGTTTATGCCCGGACCGGGTGGTGATGGGGGAGGAGACAGGAAGCACGTGCATTCACTCCAGTTGTGGTGCACGAGTCACAGGATGATGGGACGGGAGACAGGCCTGTTACCCTCCCCTCCCCACTTGTTACTTCCAGCCTCCTATTAATCACTCTCCCCAAGCCTCCTCTCTTTTAAAATCAACGATGGCGACTTTAAACAGGAAAAGAAATTAACTGAATTTACCATGACAATCAACAGTCTTTCCTCTTCTTCTTTACGCTGATCCATTATGTCCTCCTCGTATTTTGTTTTATCCAACTTCATAAACGTCTGGGAAATATAACAAAAAATTACTGTTACACGAACAACAAAAATAACAACAATACTAATTTTACTCTTGTTCATTACTGCTTAAATTTTTCTTCGGTAGCTGAGTTTAGGGTAGGGCTCACTGTTTATCGCAAAAATACTCATCACCACGATCACTATCACGATCATCATCATCATCATTAACATCATCGTCACCAACACCATCGCTCATCGTGTCAATAGGTACATGCGCTCGTGATATGCTAACTTACATAGAAATCTTCCAAACCCGACTCCAAACAAACGAAATAAAACTGATAAAAGAAGAGGTAAAAAAAATCAACGAACAACTGAGCAAAGTTGACAATAGTGGTGATATAACGATACCTCTCTGACAGCAGTACACACATCCGGTTCCTTTTCAGAGCTGAGCAGTTTCCTGATGCACTGTTCAAGCTGCTGTAGCAAATGTCTGTCAGTCGGCAACTTCAACAACGACTTCAGAAGTGGTGGAATTGTGCAAAACTTTAATCTTACATTTAACACTGGGTCCTGTGGAAAAACAACGCAAACTTTGTTGGCCAGAGCAAAATGGCTCAATCGCTTACACCTTATAAACACTAACCTTTTTCAATGGCCTCTGAAATTTTTCATTTTTAAAATGAGCGCTTGCCTATTTGCCACTTAAAAACTGAGAAGGGAACTAGAGCCGAAATTGCTTCTGGGATCGTTACTTAGGACGCGCTGGTCTGCTATTGGCCAATGGTTTTTCTTTGTCCCTAGTAAACGTCCCAGAAGTCATTGCGAAAGTTAACTTGGCCCAGTTTCCTTGGCGAATTATCCACAACGGAACAAAAATTAATATTAACATAATTATTATTAGTACACTAACATTATTGACGTGCATCCTTGAATGCCAATGGTTATGGAGGAAATAGATGATATAAAGTTGACTTACTCTAACCTAAAGCAACTACAAAGTTACAGGGTAATAGGTTACAGGGTAATAGGTAAAAAAGGATGCCACTCACCGAGCCCAATTCTAATAAAAATTCAAAGAAATTTTCTTTGAAAAAACGTCTTGAAAATAATTCCATTATAAACTTGCAAATATCTATGAATAATAGTCTACTTCTGTAGCTCTTTCCTCTTCCACATTCTGAAAAAAAAAGAATAAAACCTTATAATTAACAGATATTAGATATGTACATAGATCAGAAAAATTTTAACAGTTTTCATCTCTGAACTCAATATTCCAGTAAAGAAAAATGTCCACTGGAGTCTACCAAAGTAATATTTTAGATTGCCTAGAAAACATTAAGAGGGAGGGAAGGCACAGGAGAAAGGAAGGTTAAAGGTTTTTACACTCCCACCCCCCATCCTAATTCCACCTGCTGTGAAGTGCTACATTAATACTGAGTTGACGCATGTATGGAAAAGTTGACAAGTGGTTCCTTGACGCGAATAAAACGCAAGTTATGTCTGTGAAGAAGTCAACCAAACAATACACAATCGCCCCACGACACAACGTGTCAGGGAAGATTCACGCTATGAAGATACAGCTGACCAACCTTGTATTAGTCTACAACACAATTCTTGTCTTTGTTCATATCTTCTGTTATATCGGATGAACACACACAAGGTGTGTGCTGCTGCCAATTTTACCGGTAAAACACGCTGGAGAAAAGGACCAAAGGAAAATAATCAAACCATAGTCTTAGGTCAAAATTAATGTGATTGTCCACTGAAAACGGTCAATATACCAAACAAAAATTTCAAGAAATAATAATGTTACATTGTAGCCAACAATAAACTGTAAAACACTTACATTTGAAGATAATAATCTGAAGAATAATGGAACAAACTTGTAGTAAATCTGATCTGAGGTCAGACATTTAGGAAAGCAGGAAAACTTTTCCAGTGATTCCACATGAAGACGCCAGTTGCTTGACGAGTCTACTGCTAGTTCACAGGCGATCAATGAGGGTATAAGGTTTGACAAATTATTAAGCTGAAACAAAACCACAACAGTTTATTGAAAATACACAACTGTGAGCCATGCCAAGCCAAACCATGCCACAAAAATCCATTCACATCACTAGGAAAGCTGGCAAGATAAAATTTCTGTGGAGAAAGTACAAGTTGGTGTTCAAAGTTTGTTAGATGACATAGATGATAATGATGATGATGATGAAGATGATAAGGTTGTTCATGATGATGATGGTGGAATAATGTAAATGATGGTGATGATGATAATGGCATTGATGATGATGATGATGGTGATGATGATGATGGTGATGGTGATGAAGACAATACTGTTGATAATGATGATGATGATGATGGTGATGATGATGACGATGATGATGATGATGACGATGATGATGAAAATGATGGTGAGGATGACAATGATATTGATAATGGTAATGACAATATAGTACTTCATTACCTTGGTATCCGCCAGAGTTGAATGACCTCCACTAGCTAGACATTCTAAACTTTGTGGTAAATTTGGTATAAGACCTTCTAATACCTGAAAACAAAACCAAAACACATGGGTGAACCTTTGGTTAGTAATGACTGACAATGACAATGCTTACCATCAGTTTACAAAATGAGGAGTTGAGTTGAGTATAGCTCTGTAAGATTATGCTTCTGACTCGGTTGCTTGAAGCCAAAATCTACTGAAAGTCAACTGCAAATTGGGAATGCTGATTTCTCTGAAAGGAGAGAGCTTTGAACTAGTTACTCACCTCTATAGATTCATCCTTTAATAATATACTTAAATCTTGTTGAATTGTTCCAACATTTGTTCCTAAAAGTTTTGCAACCTAAAAAGTATAGTTAAAATAATGGAAATAAATATATAAAAGTCTCAGTATGCAAGGTTTCATCATTAATTTATTATGTCCCAGATGATGTAATACCATCACAGCAAAATATGACAGGGCATTATCCTCCACTGACAACCACATAAATGACAGTCTTCACTACATCTTATCCATGCTAAAAACATACACAAACCAGCAAGTGCATTTCTGTGCAGCTCAGGTTAGATCACAATAAACAAACAAACAAACTACACTACACATTTTTGTTCACACCTCATGAAATCCACACGCTATAGTTCTTCTGACTAGAGCATGGGGATCCTCTACAAGCGAGTGAAACGTGGCAGCGAGTTCAGCTTGAAATCCTGATGCACCACAAAATAGTAGCATGGCCTAGGAAAAAAAGGGCAAAAATACAGAATACCACTGTAAGTACTGGTTAGTGAACTCTAATTTAAACAAGTGTCAGAGAAGATGGGAAGGGGCTTTATCAATGGTGCTCATTTTACTTAGTGGAACAGCATTACGCTAACAAGTGTGACATAACAGAAAACTGTATGTTCCTCAAACTAAAATAGAACTACGTCTATATAATGCAGTAGGCTACTGAAAGTGCATGATACAGGTTAGATCACTTACTGGGAAGTTAAAAGCACAACATCTTCGACATTCTGCCTCAGGATCATCGTCAATAGTCGCACCAGACAAAACAGAACTCTGAAAATAGCAAAGAGCAAAAGCTGTAAGAAGTCTACATGAGACAAAAGTACATTATAACATCACACAATCTATAAGTTGCCACACTTTGGCAGAAATGTTCTTTTTCCCTACCTTAAGGGCTAGTGTAACACTGCCCACTCGATTGTTTTTATTAGGATTGCCACAGAAGCACATCCTTTTGTAAAATTCCAAAAACCACTTCTTCTTAGCGTCATCAAGGTTAACTGTAATCAAGATAGGAAACTTAGTCAGCAAGCACAAAAGGAAGCATGTAAGCTGCAAGCCTATCACTTGTAAGCTAAAAAGTCGTTGCACAGATTGTACAGTAGAGCACTCCACTCACGGACACCTCTCATGGGCACACACCTCCTGTAAGGTGACATCCAGTCATGGTTCCAATGATGTATATGTTGTGGTTCAATTTTATCCTTGGTTTAATTTTTATTTTCTTTTGTTTTTGGGTATGGTAATATATGATAATGAGCTTAAAACAAAAGAAAATAAAAATTAAACCAGGGATAAAATTGAACCACAACATATACACAGTATATAGATTTTAAATGCATTTAAGGGTAATTTTCCACTGGCTGAGTGTAACAAAATAAGTGGAAAATGTTTTTCTCACACACCACTGGGGAACTGGATTTAGGTCATGTGACTGAAAGGCAGGCAGTTGCTATTGTTACATCTGCCATTACTGACCTTCCCACCCACCCACCCAAAGATTTCAGTTTTGTAGGCTGTTTGAATGTAATGTGCAACTTTGTAATTTTGTTAGTGTCTCACCTTTCTAGGGGTATGTTACGTGTACATTTTTAGGAATTTGGAATAAAGGTCAGGTTGTGGGAGTCGGTTTGGCATGGTTGCCAGTGGTGTGTGAGAAATGCAATTAAGGGAGTTAACAACAAAGAGTACCATCAGGGCTAATGGTCTCCGGTTAGCCTGTATGCACATGCCCAGTAGTTCACTAGATCACTCATGTCAGCTATAACTCTGTGACAAATGTAGTTTTTCTTCACGCAGCATTTCTCACAATGTTTCATTCAGCCAGTTTTTTTCCCTCTCCCCTGTGAAGGTACCAGTTTTTTCCCTTTCTGGAGGGGACTCATGGCTGGGTTGCACACTTGTGCCAGCAGCTGGCTGTAAAAAGTGGAAGCCCCTGGATACTCCAAGCACTCAACTTCCCTTCAGCAATGCCATTGTTAACCTCTATTAAGGGGAACAGCTGTCATAAGCAGACACTTTTTCTTTTACAGGGGTGTCCTCTTACTGAAGGTTTGACCACATTTCCTTTTATTGGCTTTGGCCAAAAAAAAAGCAAGATAACAAGCCTCCTTAGATTTACCTGACAATCCATATGAAAGTTTTCCAAACAACTTTGCCACCATGAGAAGTGAATCTGAACACTGCTTAGGAATTTCGTCACAGAATTTTTGAACCAATGGTATTATAACAGCAGTACAGGTATCTGTAAAGAAAAAAACAAAAATGAAACAGGTCAATAATATTGTAAAAGGGAACCAGTGACACTTACATGCAACTCATTACAAAAGTGGATGCATGTTTACAACACACAGACCATAGTTTGTCATCACACAGGTTTGTTTTTTACTCTTTGAGAAGAAGAATACTGGGTGGAAAGCAGACAGTACAACTACATTGGTGAACCTCAACTAATTAATAATTACTGTTGGTGTAGACTTATATTGAAAACATTGATTTTTTTATCAATAATTATTATCAATAATATAACATTGATTCACAATGCAAGGAAAACAGGCACACAAAGGTTAAGAGTCAGGAGTTTGTATTACAGAGAACTGTACACGTAGAGAGGAGTCTATATTATAGATATTTATATGGTATGGTTCAGCCACATTAGTTTGTAGATTACAGGTTGTTAGTTTACTTCATTTTTCATCATTGGCCAGCTCACCATCATCAAGAAGACTCAGTAAGTTTGTGATAGTTTCCAGTCCTGCTAGTCTAACACTTGTCTCTTCATCATTCGTTAGCTCAACAAGCTCAGGGATTATTATACTTTGTGTACTTTCCAACCTGTTAAAAAGAAAAACAAATAAAATAAAAACAACATATTAAATAAAACTGTGTAATTTAGAAGGTCAGACTTTTTAAAGGGTCTCTTTTCTAAATCTGATCTGGAAAGAAAATTACAAACAGCAAATGCCAAATGTAAGGGGCAGAGTTAATAATAGTTTAATAATAATATTAAATACTTCTATGGCACATTTTAACATACTACAATTCAACTGTGTTGTCACATTATTGGTGATCAAAACTGTAGCTTAGCTAATCAAAATCATACCCAAGAGCTCTTGCTATAGTTTCTAGCTGCTGACACATGCAACCCCTGACATCATAGTCCACGTCTTGACATAATGATGCCACTAGAGCCATTAGTTCCTTCTTTATCCTGTGAGAGAAATCATAAAAATGCTATGATGGTGTAAATGCCAGATGTTCTAGTATTCTCATGGAATTCTTCTTCTTCTAAATTTTATAATTCTAAAAGAATATTGTAATTACCGACCAACTAGCACTGAAATAAAAATTTCTCTTTGACTCAGACATTTATTGGCCAACAGAGCTGTCCCTAAGAGCTGGGGGAGGGGGTGGGGATGTTGCCTGACTACATGCGACAGCTAGCACAGGATACCCACTAGATTAAAAGTCATCTACGTACCAGTAAGTTTCAAACTTTGGAGCAATTTTTCCAAGGAGTTTGCAACTTGCAAGCCTACAGTTCACTGACTGTGACAGTTGTCCTTTGGAGATCGCGATTCCCAGGATCTGTCAAATGTTAATTCCAGTATATATATGTAATATGTTAAAAATACATAAATGATCATTACTGGCTTTCTGAATTGGAGCTTATTACAACGAAGTTAACATTTATCAGGACTAACTCCAAGACAGTTCAGGAAACATGTAATCAAAATAATGTTAACATGTCAAAGTTAGATGTGATCGATGGCTGGTTTGTGTAAATTTTGGTCTGATGACTGGATTTCACCCATTGGTTGCCATATGTAACAGCAATCACAATTTTTCTTTATTGAAAGCTAACCATGGAATCTAAGACAAACATCTCCAACATTTCACTATATGTTGGAATTAGCTACCTGCACCAAGGCAGACCAGAAAATACCTTACAGCATGCATCGACTGAATGGACTGATGCCATATTATTTCACCAACAGAACTGATTAGTCTAGCCAGTGAATTGTGACAAATAGGAAGCAATCCTTGTTTTACCTATTCTCTTATCATTAAGTTACTTTGCATTATTAACAATATTATTTAAGCAATTGTACAAGTACTGCAGACCTCTCTTTTAATGACATCTTTTGGAAGAAAATCAATTGAAGTCAGGAGAGTTTGAAGCCAGGCATTGGATACAACTGAAATTAAAGAAAGGATATTAAGCTGGGTTACAAATTTAACATGCATACTTCAAAGAACTAAGGAATAATTTATAAAGAGAGGCCATCATTGCAATGAGGCAGGTTTGGAACAAAGTTTTATGAACTTTGATGTCAAACATCATCAAGATTTATGGTTTTTCTACGAAGCTACATCAAGGCATTTCATCTGATACCCAGATACTCCAAAGTCGGTCTTATTTTTTTCCGACCCACTTCTTGGCATCTCGAACCAGATATAACAATACCTCATCTCATGTTTGATATACTAAGGAGTGGTGGCTGAGCAGTTAACATGTCAAACTTTTCATCTTGTAGATCTGGGTTAATATATGTGCATTGTTATTGTATTGTTTCTTTTAACTAAAACCTTGGCTTGACTCTTTTTACCTTCACCCAGGTGTAAAACCAGTACCAGCAACATACTACAGAGGTAACACTGTAAAGGACTAGCAGGTCCCGTCCGATGGAGAGTACAGAAAACACTCTTAGGTGCTTCTTGCTAAAGTAACTACAGTACAAAAACCTCAAACTGGCTGTGTGAGCTCCATGACTAATAATGTCCTTTAACGATTATATCAACATGATTTATGAAATACTTTACAGACAAATAATTAAGGTACCTGTATCTCTGCTGTCCAGATTATGTAATATAATTGGTAAAAAAGATGAGGCAAACATATAGGCTTGTATTGTTCCATTTTCAATAATGCTTGAAAAAGACTTGGTAGCTTCCAGTTGGACATGAAGTGGAGCAATATACAGGTATTCCTAAAACAGCACAATTTTCAAGAGTTAAGAAGCAGTGTGGTTTTTAAGGAATTATTGGAAACAGGAAAAAAGTGCATGTATTGTACATTCTCAATTAAATGCCCCAGCATTTAATTCAAACTGGGTCTTGAAGACCCAGGGTTCTTACAATTTACACAGGAAAACTGAAAACTCCACTTGGAAAGTCAAATGGTATGCATCATTCCACTTGGGATGCTTCAGAAAATATAGGCTGTGATTTCAGGAGAGGCAATTTTTCCACTCTTTTTCATCTGTTCAGTACATTTGGATATAGTTTGAGGCGGGTCATACTCCTACCATGTCAGATTTTATAATTTTATGTTTATGCACAAGATTTCCACACAGGTGGTTTCCCAGTGTTTGTTTGAATTTATAGTTTATTCTGGCCTGCTATTTCTAAAGAAAAGTTTTTGCTACGAATACAGTTACACATAAAAGCTTCAAACAACTGTGAGGCTTAAGCCACAAGAAAAACATTAAATCTTTTGCACAATAGAGTACTAAAGTGATGACGTCATAAAAATGAAATTTCTGAAATTATGGGATTTGTCTGGATATTCTGAAAGAACAATGTCCAAGAGGCCTACTTGCCAAAAATGAGCATTTTGCGGCAAATTGTCTCTGAGATCATAGCCCAGTTATACTCAGAAAACTCCATACAAACCCTTCTAATTTTTTTTTGGGTCGACCCAAAAAAAATTTAGAAGGGTTTGTATGGAGTTTTGTAAGCATAACTGGGCTACGATCTCAGAGACAATTTGCCCCCAAATGCTCATTTTTGGCAAGTAGGCCTTGTGGACATTGTTCTTTCAGAATATCGTGACAAATCCCATAATTTCAGAAATTTCATTTTTATGACGTCACACTTTAGTACTCTATTATTATTCTATAAAGGCAACTTACCCTTAGAACAGGAAGTATCCTTCTACTGACATCACCACTGTTTTTCTCAAGTAATCTTGGTAAATTGTTTATTATACTTAGTTTTTGAATTTCCACTCCAGAACTGCAAAGATCAAAATTCATAATATGACCATCAAGATCACAGTAACTACAGCTGTTCATATTTTTTCTTTACCTCTAAATAACTAAAACAGGCCATCACTTCCTGTATATTCAAGGAAACATGCACCAGATGACACGGTAAATGACCGTCGCTAATCCTAGAAACCCAGATGGCATTGCAAACATGTAACTCTAAACAAGACTGGCTTTCAGGTGAAAAAACCAATAATATCATTATCGATGCTTATTACATTATGATGAAACTGCGAATAGTGTCTTATTTACAATGAAATACGAGATATTACATGGAGTGCTTGCCATTTGTTTGGAAATTTTATTGAAAAATTTCTGTCAAATGGTACTGGTATTTTTTTTGGTGCTGAAAACACGAACAGGATTGAATTGTACCATTTACAAAATACCGGTAAATTTTTCACTTTCTCTTGACATGAAGCCTAGCACTGGTAATCCAAACAAATGTTACAGAAAATTTTGGTCGTTTTGGTAAGAACAGGGAAAAGGAAATACCTCGAAAAGTATTACTTTTTCCAGAAAATTTCCACCTTTATGAACCGTTCCATTTGAATTCTTCCCGAAATTTCTGGGTTTTCCATACAAATGGTAAGTGCTATGATGTAACAGAACAACATTTTTACATTGTACATCTGTTCTTGGAATTCGATAAATGTTCCCTGGTGTTAAACAAGATGTTACATTTTTTGAAAATATGCCTGCAATAAATATTTTATCAATTAATTTCAATAACAAGGATGTCTTTTCATATAAACTTATGTATATTCACAGACTACTAACTAAGAAATACAGTGGTCTTAGATATTAAATCTAGGCAACAAAGCATTTCCAGCAATAATCTAAACACATGATTACTGGTATTCACATGTGAATAGCAGGAGTAAGAAAGAAGCCATGGAAAAAATGTTGTGCACAAGTCCATGCAACACTGATTTTTTCCCACGCCACCTCTTTCCCAAATATTAGCACTGTTTTAATAAGTTTATTGTATCATTTTGCTTAGATACGATATTAAATTACGACCAAAAGTTAGGATGAATAGTTAATAGCAATGAGAGACAAATTATAAAATGATATTAATACAATAATAACAACTTCAAAATAATTTTATATGTATGCAAGATCTCTAAGTAAAATATCAGAGGTCAATATTTTCACAAAATGGTTCGGAACTGGCTGAGCTAAGAAAGAATAATTTGAATGGGCTGAAATTAAAAGCACTGCTTGACCTGACCTTTTATGGTCTAAAATAGCTAAACTTCCACTGCCTCCTGCCTAAAGCCTTTTAATAAGACAAGCCAAGTTCTTTAATTATATGCATAAAGGAAGTTCTACAACACAACAACTGCATCCTATCTCTCTTCAAAACAACCCAAAATATATTTAAATAACATACCGATTTCAAAATGCAGAGAGCAGAAACACAGTCGATTTCTTTTGCATGTGAGTTGCTCAGTTGAATTTTAACCTGGGCCTCTTCAAAGTCACTAATCTCCACATTGTTTGTATTAAGCAAATACTACTTCACAACAGACATTGTCAGACGCCAAACAATTTCAGAAACTCTACAAATTTACACTTACATACCAAGTTAATTAATTCGTAGTGAACTTAACGGTTCAGTCAAAAAGGTTGTAAAACGGGAAAAAATGAGACGGTGATACAAAAGCGATTAACGAAGGCTTTATGAGGCAACGTTTAGATTTTCAAAACGTTATGAGTATATAAATCTTGAATAAATACGAGAAGCAACTTCTGAAAAAGAAGTATAATACTGATGAAGTTAATAAAATCAAACAAAGTATTAAAAATCAGTTACTCCATGAGTCACAATAAATGGTCGTGACGGAAATATACAAACAAGAAATCTACACCAATTAAATTTCCGCCATCTATCATAATACTATTATTAAACAATCTTACCAAAGGGTATGTATCTAACAAAAGCTCTGGCATTTCCAGAGAAATCTAATTACCAGGATTACTGTATATTAAAACATAATTATTTGAGGTTTTTTTCCATTCAGTTTGACTCACCTCAACAGTAACACTGCCCGCTCGATGTCATCTAGGTTCTCGTCAACTGTGAGTCTCTCGATTTCTTCTTGCGACTGTCGTAAGAAAGCAATATTTGCCAAACCGTTAGTACTTACCACATAACAAAGACCTACATCATACAGGTTGCTAGGAAAACTTTTAATATTGACCTTGAGTCCTCGAATGGAACGCTCGGAGCGTAACTCTTCTACATCTTCCTCTCCCAGGGGCCCACCAACTAACGCTCCAAGGCTGGCCATTTCAGGAATGATTTTCAAGGCAGCTCGACCAGTTCATACTGGAAAGCCTCCCAGCTCCACAGAATGTGTCTCTAAGTTTCATTTTGTATCACCCATAAGTAAAAATCCCTTAAATTGCTTAGTTAATCCATCTGTTTTTAGAATTCATTGACGATTCTTGGAGTAAACTTTCACACCGCCGTGTGTAACTTCCCGTCGTGCTACACGACGCGGTTGGACGAAGGAAAGTTCCGATTAAATATCGATTTGTCTACTTGCGAGCCGAATGTATGGCGATTTTGTGGAAATGTTCGAAAATAAACTTTATCTCATAAACTTGCAGCTTAATGCATTGGTTATTTATGCATATCTCTGAATTATGTAAGATTGTTTAGTTCATGATCAAGCACAATAACCTACAATAAAGAAAACGACAAGATAGATTAATAATCAATTATTTATCGTTAATCTATTTCATAGTCCAACATGGCCGCCACAAGGCTTTCTGCAAGGCTGTTAAAAGTTCGTCCTGTGGTTGATTTAAGGCCTAGAAATTTTTCAAAGGTAAACTCAGAATATCTTTAAATATTTTTCAATGTGAAATTCACCAATAACTAATTTAGTTAAAGAAATCTGACGGACTGGGCGCAATTTTTTGGCCTTTCTGTATTCCTAGACTCGTAGTTACTAAAACGTGGAACGACCTAAAACCACCTAAAACCATCTATAACCACCTAAAACCACCTACAACCACCTCAGAAAATTCAACAAGCACCTACAACCATCTAAAACCACCTCAAAAACATCTACAACCACTCGCAAACAATCTAAAACCATCTAAAACAAGGTATAAATGTCTGAAACAAGGCGAGATGACAACATGTCACGAACATGAAATACGAGAATCGAACAAAACATCCACTTCCCCCTAAATCTTACTCTCGCGGGTCCCTTGTATCATCAACCATTGGCTTAAAAATGCGAGATCATGGTAAGTATATTAAAAGACTTAAAGAACTTTACAAAATGAACTATCAAGTCACAAAAAATAATAAAATAAAATAACAAACTCGTAGTTGAAAGGCTGACTTGATTTGGCTTTTTCTACCCTGGGTACCAGTGAGACGTTTTCGTTTACGTTTCATTTGTTTACGCAATGGCACAAGGTAGGGTTTCTCTCTCTCTCGGAGTCTGCTTCAATGCTGTTTTGTTCTGAGGTGGTGGATTACATTCCTATTGTAAACATGAATAATGTGAACCTTATCTAAATGGTCCAGCTGGGATGTCCAAACTAAACATGTGCCCGATTTATAGAGAGATAGTTGCAGCAAAACAAGAGAAGATTGATAAGAATCAGCAGCTGACCTCTGATCTCTAATATAGAAATGTCTGAAAATCAAACGACATCAACAAGGCCTTGAGCCCGGGGGTGGGGGGGGGGGGGTTACTGCCATATATGGGCTATATAGGTATGTGCCGCTTTGAGGGGTATGGTTTTCAAGCAGTTTACTCTAGGATAGGGTATATAAATCAGAGCGCTTAGGTCTAGAATAGGGTATCATTTTTCAGGAAACTGATCAGTTGGTTGAAGATTTTATCTAGACTTGGGATTGTGGTATGAGGTTTTGTTTTGGCTAGACTACTGTGCTAGTGACCTCAGTAGTTTCTAGAAAACAGCTACTCTAGGATAGGGGGGATTTGGGAAGTTTACTCTAGTATAGGGTAGCAAAATTCAGCTGAACTAGCTCTGGTATAGGTTAAGGGTTCCAGGGTCCCAGTGGCACATCCCCACCCAGAAATTCCCAGAGTACCCCCCCCCCCCCCCCCGGGCCTTGAATGTTCAAAACAACAAGATGGAAAGAAACACCATGAAAACCAGGCAGGAAATGATATTCTTCATATCGTGCCGCCCCTGCCCTACCCCAGTCGTAAGGGGTGGATGATACTACCTATAATTCATGGCTGTTAAGGGAACTTTTCACCTGATTTTAAAAATTATCTTGCAAACATTTTTAAACACTTGCAAACCTAGCTGTGTGTGTTTCTTTCCATCTCTGAGTTTATATGTATTTTTAGCTGCAAGTTCTGGCATTTTTAAAAGAGGGCTGCTGTTTTATTTGAAACCCTGAAGGGTTTAAATTGCTGGTTTGCATAACTGTGATGAAAGCTGCGTAGATGCCAACTACTCTCTCCAATTATCCGGACATCTCCCAGATCTGACACAATTCTCCTGTTCTCCTTGTACTGACGGCAGGTACAAAATATAGGTCACAGGTCACAGGTCACAAGTGCAAGAAAAACTAAAGGTCACTGTGTGTTGGTAAATAAACAACACTTGAAGTGTCTCCTAGCCCTAATCACAATCCAAAACAGTGGCAGATCTAGGGGGAGGGTGCAGGGGGTGCACACCCCCCCCTCCCCCTGAGATGACCTGTGGTTTTCTAATACAACTGGTATTCTGCAAAAAAAAAAAAAAACGATGTGGTTTATTGGTGTTGAAGTAGAGCAAGAGACGAGTGCACCCTCTCCTCAAAAAAATCCTGGATCCGCCCCTGCAAAATAGAGTTTTAGCTTAAGGGGAAACTGCTTATCTCAGTTATTTATCAATAGAGTAGTGACCTGCACTATTGACTTGTGCCCTGTGAACTGTGTTTTGTACCTGCCAGGTCACAAGTGCAGGTTAGAGTACAGGTCATTGTGCTAAGGTAAACAAACAACACTAAAAGTGCCTCCTAGCCCTAATCGTAATCCAAAAGAGAGCCTTTGTGAGCTTAAGGCAAAATGTTTTCTCTGAGTTTTTTCACAAGAGCAGTGACCTGTACTTGTGACCAGCTGTGACCTCTGTTTCCAAATCTCCCGGGTAACCTTTTCTGTGCCTTAGTTTGAAATTAAGCTTATTTACCCCCCGAATTCAAAATTTTTTCAATGAAAAAGTATGGTTGCTGTGGCTTTTTTTTCACATATTTGATCATTATGTCATCACAACATTATTAAAAGATAATTTTGGTTTGTACCTCATGTTAGACTTGGTATAATTTGCAGAGCCACATGCGTGTTATAATTTGGAGACTGGGTCAATTTGTATATATTGGCGGGGTGGGAAGGGGGTAATACAAGAGACAGAGTCTCTAAATTTTAGATCTCTAGAGCCTAGAAGTTGGCATCTTTGTAAAGGTCCTGTAATTTGAACCATTCATCTACCGTCACACCCTCAACTGCTGCTACAAATTGAACCCCACATTAAAACTCTCATCTGAGATAATGTGGGTGCAAAAATTTATACCACTTAATTACAAGGCAGTAACTAATGAAATTTTGACATACTGTCTTTTCAACCTTATTAAATCATGCTTGTTTTTGTTGTAATTTTAGGAGTTGCGCCATGGTTTTGTAGGAATGGTTGGCAAGTAAGAATTTATGTTCCTTCATTCAATTGACCTAAAACAGTTCATGAAATTAGATATTATTGTCAGTGAATGGCTTCAGTTGACACTTTACCCTTTTTGGTTTTTATTAAACAGCACTCCTCTGATAAGATTTAACAAACTGAGTGAGCAAACAGGTAAGTAAGGAATTTAGCACACGCTATAAACAAATAAATGGTGAGGTTAGTTTTTAAAAAACTGTGATTCTGCATTCGTTGAAAATCAAAAATCTGGATTGATAAACTTAGTTGAATAAGTCATTTTATCATCTTAAAAACGTTTAAAAACTGACTTTTTGAGTACTAGCCTCATTTATTATCCTAACAGTGCTAGCCTTTAGTCGGAGTGGGTCAAGGGTTTTTTGTGGGTTGCTTGTGGTTTAACTCCAGGGGTGGCCATGGTCAGCCAGGGGTGTGGATACTTGGCCCAAGTTTGTAATAAAGGGTTTCACAAAGGGGATGAAACCCTCACTATGTCTAGGACAAAAAAATTAATGTATCCGCCCAGTATGGGGTAACAATCTCTTTTTCAGAACCCTGTTTAGTGCAATCATTGCTCACAGCTTTTGATTCTAGGTTGTGACATTACCGCAAAGGCAGAACACCTTAACCCTGGTGGCTCAGTGAAGGATCGTGCTGCTCTGTACCTTATTAAGGAGGCGGAAGAAAAAGGTTGGTATCAATTTTAAAAAGAAAATTGATACAGCTAATTCATAAAAGCTGCATTTTGATTGGTTGAGCTAGTAGTTTCAAAAGCAAATCTGAAAGGTCTTTCATTTAACACGACAGTCAGGTCCATGATACTCTAAACGTGGATTGTAAATTTTAGCTGGGTTACCCCTAATTGGCATTTGAAGAACCAAGCCCTGAAAGGCTGTCTTTGTAAGCGGGCAAGATGAAGTGAATGTTGTGTTCTGATCTGGCTATACCTCAGTGGGAAAGATAGGCCTGTCTTACTTTGGTCCTGAAATAAAATTTTTTCTCAACTATATAATGAATCCTCACAATTATTGTCATTTTTTCTGATGGCTGGGTATTGTCCTGGATTTCAATTTATTCAGTCCATAAAAACACCAAAAATAAGAACTTGGCCAATATCCAGCCATCTCAAATGAAGGAGATTGGTAAAATAACACACATAATATTTTCCTTCTAGTTCTGGCTCTGTTTTATTTTCAGGACTTATTAAACCTGGTGGGACAGTCATTGAAGGAACAGCTGGCAACACAGGTCTGTAAATCTTGAGTTTTTCATTTGTTTTATATTTCCTTAACCCTTAATGGATGTTTAACTCTTCGACTTAATTTCTTTAGGGATTGGACTTGCCCACATATGTCTTGCCAAAGGTTACAAATGTGTTATATTTATGCCAGACACACAATCACAGGTAAGAGTTTTAATGAAAAGTAAGGTTGCTCTGTACCTATGAATAAGATTGTGAAGTCCAGGTACATTTTTTGCACAAAAACTGCTAAGCAACTACCAAATCTTAGTGCTAAAGGGTTATTACTCATGGGAAGGCTCGCTGAATTAATATTAACTAGCCAAAGTTGCTCCATGAAATGGATAAATAACGTGAGGGTTTCTGCAAATTTCTTTTTTTTTTCGTTTTTAGGAAAAAATAGAAGTGCTTCAGACATTAGGTGCTGAGGTCCATGCAGTCCCTGCTGTGCCGTTTGATGATCAAATGAACTACAATCATCAGGTTACAATGACATTTCAACCCTAGCATTTCTAGCCTCCCACAAAGACATTCTTTTGGCTCGTCATGCAATCTCCAAGGAACCGCTAAGAACTTTTGCGTGGGAGGCTATGGCATTTCACTGATGCAATGACCAGTAATGTTTCTGCCTTCTTTAATTTGGTAATATTAATAAAATAGCCAAGATACTAATAATATTATTGTGCAATGGATCTCTTCTAGTACACATCTAGCAGCCCTGTAAGGTTCATCCTCAAACGTCTTTTATTGTAGACACCCATTCTGGCTTAGGACTGTAAATGTATTGATGCATGTCATAGGAAAAGCGTACAAATTAAGATGGTCTTGTTAAATCATTATCAAAACCATAAATTAAAACAAGACAAAAACTAGTGGATTGAGATTATCACTTGTAAACGTTTTATATTGTTAAAATTTCTGTCTGTTGTGAATGTCCCGTTTAATTATCAGTGGCATAAAGAAAAGCAAACTTTGGTTAAAATCTAAGTTGATTTTGTTTGTTTGTGTGTTTTTTCTTTTTTCAGGCAAGACGTTATGCTGAGAGCACTGAGAATGCAATTTGGACAAATCAGGTGATTCAACATAAACATAGTTTAGTAAATACAGTTGACTTCCGATAACTCGAACCTTCTTATACTTTTATAACATGGTTTGAGTTATGGAGGGTTCAAGTCACCGAGAGTAAAATTTACGGTAAATGCGTGAAGGAAATCCAGGGGAAACTGACTTTGGTTTGAGTTATGTTCGAGTTACCGAGGGTTCAAGTTATCGGGAGTCAACTGTACAATCAACCCTCTCTAAGTGGACACCTCTACATGACAGTGTATAAACAGACTGTTAATTTGAAAATTGTAAAGGCAACGCTGTTATTTTAAGAGTCTTAACTGACGTTTTGACAATGCTGCCTTCTTCAGGGTAAGACAGTTAAGACTGTTAAGATAACAGTGTCACTTTTACAATTTTCAAATTAACATTAAGAAAATATGCTGAGCAGGATTTTCAATCTATAAGACGGACTGACCTCTCTAAAACAGATGACAGGCAGACACTTGCTGCTGAAGCTGACAATGTTCATCTTGATGGGAGTTATTTGTCTTGTAGTCAAGAGAGCAACAATGCTGGGCCGATGTCGTCAAGAGAGAACTGTTGTAGTGCATCAACAAGATACTATACTACATAAGGTCTTGTAGCTCCTGTGTATGGTCACTTCTTTAACATATAAGTGAAGGACGGTATGACATTTTATGTCCAGTGATTAAAGCTCTTTATCTCCACTAAAATAAAGGGGAGATCCAGTGTAAGGCCTCCTATTTTTGACCAAAATCATGCCTGTAGGTTTGAGGAGCAAAAGTATCCAGTTTAAGCCGGACAGTGACCCCGCCCCTCTTAAATGAAGGATCTACCACTAGACTGGATTGTAGTGAGTTACGACATGATCACTATTGATTTTAATTTCTTACTCATCAGTTTGACAATATATCCAATAGAAGAGCACATTTTGAAACCACAGGACCAGAAATATGGCAGCAGACAGAGGGGAGAGTGGATGCTGTGACATTTTCTACGGGAACAGGGGGAACAATAGCAGGTAAACAACTAACACAGCGACACCTCCTAATAACAACAGTGTTAAACATAAACAACCCTTCTCTTGCCTAACAAAAAATCCCAGGTATTTACTTATTCAACTACAGTTGAAACTCTCTACAACGGCCACCTTGGGGACAGAAGAAAGTAGCCCTTGTAGAGAGGGTTAAACAAGAGTCAGTGAATGGACTGCACTGCTGTCAACTCTCCCGGATAATCCGGGAGACTCCAGATTTTGGACCATATCTCCCGGTCTCCAGCTTAGAGTCTGATATCGCCCGGATAATCGCCAAAGTTGCTATTTCTTGTAGACTCAACTTTCCGACCATAAAATTTCAAATATTTTGCGTTGTTTGAGCTACTGTTAACATAGAACGTCTTGTCATAAATTCTAGTGTGCCACTGTAATTTAAGCAGTAATCTGATAATGTGGCTAAATATAAACTTTTATTTGCTATATACGTCGATTGGGACCAACGAGCATTTTTGGCAAAAATGACGTCATTTGTAGTGCGATATTACGTCATCTATCATTCCTTCCCTATCAATTCTCAATATTTGATGACGTGGGGGGTTGAAAGCCCTGAGACTGTGCACCTAAAAATTGGTCGTTGTAGAGAGGTGGTCGTTAGTGGAGATTTGACTGTATCTCGTTAATACAACCACCCAATTATCACTATCATCCGAAGTCCTGAGTCGTTATCTTCTTCACAATTTTCCCTCATTAATACGACCAGCCGAATGCCTTGTGAGTGATCGATTGGTTGACAAGTGAAAGAAACTATCAGTCTGACACTAAAATAATAACGAAGTGTATTTAAAGTCGTTAGAAGTCCGTAATTGAGCGTCCAAGTAATTAATATCCTGTCCAAGCAGATTGATAGTTAGAATTTGCAGGGCAAGGGCAGTACCTTCTTCCTGAGTTATTGTTAGACCCGGAATCAAGAGACGTCTTGCTCCACAGACCAGCACCTTTCCTTCCGAGTTACCCCTGCCATGGTTATCACTCTCATTCCTTTGTTACACATTGGAAATATTACTCGATATCTTCATTTCAAAATGTTCCCCTTATTTTCTAAACTGTCAGTTCATTTTTCTTTTGTTGTTAGGTGTGGGATCATACCTTAAATCAAAGAACCCAAATATTAAGGTTGTTCTAGCAGATCCCGAGGTAATCCAGCAGTGCTGTTGTTGATGTAATACTTGCATCGTTTTATTTGAACAATGTTGAGTAATACAGCTCACTGGGAAATGTGTTACGTGAGCATGTAGAAATCCCATTAGGACTTTCGGAATCATGAATACACTTGAAATGAGAGAAGAGATTGGTTAAGCATCACGGTTACTGCTAACGTGGTATCTTTGCCATTTGCTGTGAACGTGGTGCTTTTAGAAAATCTCTCTAACGTAACTCACGGGAAAAGCGATGATTTCATTGACTAAGGAAATCTTCCTGGACAAAAACTATACAGTACCTCTTCATCTTTGGCTTGCCAGTTTACTCAGCTACCAAGTTATTCTTTTTATATCTTCTAACGCCCTTTATTGAGACACTACCTAAACATTTTTTGTTGCACTGTTTTGACAATGCACCTTAAAGATTTTTATCATATGTTTTTATTCATAATAGGGGAGTGTTCTGTACAATTATTTCAAATATGGAGAGCTGAAAAGAAGTGATGGCAGCTCCATTACGGAAGGTAACCATTGTTGGAGTTGAGTCGTGGCTTCACCCTACCCTGGCTGTTTGATTATCGGGGAAGTAACAAAATGTAGCGGGTGTAATCCCTGAAGTTGGTGGGGTGCGCCCTATCGTGGCCCATCCGCTTGTCTTTGTACTCTGTTTGCAAGCTCTCAGCTACACAGGCGGGATGGGGAAGGGAGGAGAGTGTTCATAGCTTCTGACCCCCGCCCCTCCCCCTCTACCCGCTACCCGCTACCCGCTACCACTCACTTAGAAACTGCAGTCGGCTGCTTTCTCGTGAGCAACCCTTCTTGGACTGACTGAGTCGCAAACACCTTTCTCACAAAGCAGGAAGAAATGTACCGTTCACTTCAATTTTCACCTTTATTTCAGGTATCGGTCAGGGTCGAGTCACGAGCAATTTACAAGGAGCTCCAATTGATAATGCTGTGTTTGTTTCCGATAAGGAAGCTGTAGAAATGGTAAAACCGTTATTTCTATTCCCGCGAACTTATGTCACGCGCGTTCGTAGTTTATAGAGAACGAATTTATATTTGGAAATGTTGCATTTTGGTGGAGAGTGAAAACCGGAGGACTTGGGGAAAACTCTCGGAGAAAGAGCTAGGACTAGCAACTTATTCATCCCACATATGTCACTGATCACCCTTGGATACGAACTAGGGCGGGGCGGCTAAAAATAGTTGAATGTGTGTGGTCTAACCACCAAGGTACCCACCCATTTACTTCCCTTTCACTTGGGAAATTACGGCAACAGCCCCAGTTTTGTTTCGCTGATGATATAAGTAACTTAAAGTTTAAAGAGGCCAAATGAAGTGAGAAAGTTTCTGTGAATTGAAGCACTTTTGTAAACGTACCTTATGTGTTATGTTTCTCCAAACAGAGTTCTTGTTTTCTTTCTGTTGAATACAGACATTCTTTTTGCTTCATGAAGAGGGATTTTTCGTAGGAGCATCGTCTGGATTGAATGTTGCCGCTGCAGTCAAGGTATTCAATCACTGATTCTTCAACAATAATGAATAACAATTACAGAGAATGTTACAGAAAGAACAATACAAAACAAAGGAGGATAAGTGAACACGAGTGCGAGTGTTTCATCTGGATTTCAAACACGACACGAGAGTGATTAGTAATCCCGATATTGAGATGCATCTAGATTTTGGAATTGCCCCAATTTCCACGCGCTTATGAACCAGAGCATCAGTAGTAGTCTACTATGTTGGAAATTAACCCCCTTTGGTGGATAGGTAAGGATAGGTTAGGGATAGGTAAATCATTGATATGGATAAGTGCCTAGTCAATGACGTCACCCATTGTTTTATCCTAGAGAAGTGCCTTCCTCCATACTAATTAAGTGTCTTCCTCCATATATAATGAAGTGGATAGGTTTACTAATGAGCGTCACTCTACTACAATAGGAACAATAGGCTTGCCTAGACTTGCCCGGGCTCTTTTAACCCTGATTGGATAGTAAACAATCTATTATGTGTTCAACATAAAAGCGCGCTCTCCGTTCAGCATTTTATTCTCGCAATCGCTTTACTAAGGAAAAAGTCCTATTATCACCAATATTTTTTAAAACATTACTCCAAACATGCAAGTCGAATCGAGCTGTAAACTTGTCTGACTATTACAGAACTGTTTTCTCCTTTCTATCTCGAGGAAATGAAAGTCTTGTCATTTTCACGCACGGTTAATCAGTTAATTATGCGAGTTCGCAAGCTCAAAGTTGAATACAAATTAGCTCTACAGGAAAGACCCAAGGGAGAGAATCTTGACGTATTATTATAAAACAAATAACTTAAGAAGGATCAATTAAAACACGCGACTCATAATTGCTAGCAATAAAAAGACAAGAGAGATACCGTTTTAAACAACTTTATTAAGAAACAAGGACAAAAAGAGTCAAATACACAGGAATGGAAATTAATTAATCTTCATCTTCGTTCTCCTCTGTAGAAGGGGAATAGAAATTGGTTTCCAACGTCTTCGCGTTTTTGTGTGTAACTGCTCCGCAATCGTGACACCGAAGAAAGCCCTCTTTCATGTAATGTCTCCCCTCGGGAATCTGGTGATCGCATATAGGACAAATCTTGTAGTTATCGTGCCAAAAGCATTTAGGACATTTCATGATCAATGTCCCGTACACATTAGAGTTTTCGCAGTGTTCACAGGGACTTTTGGAGTGAAAGGTGGTGGACGTTTCAGGGTTACTACTTTCTGTTTCCTCACTATCGTTTTCAGTGTCGTTGTCGCTCTCTTGAGTGCCTTCAGTTTCAACGCCATTCTCAGAAGCCACTTCCTCCTCCTCCTCCTGATTTTCAATATCCGATGAACTCTCCTCATTATTACTCTCGTTATCGGAAGTATTTTCTACATTTTGGTAGCCTTTTTCCTTTTCTATTAAATCACTTAACAACTTTTTGTTCTTGATTAAACTTTTATCGATTCCTAACTCTGCAAGTCCATCTAGAAACGTATTCAGAGCACGAGGCTTGGTAACCTCATTGTTATGAGGGAGTAACACATACTCAACTAGCTCAGCGATGTTTGTGACGGGAATAGTGCGTTTATTTCGCAGTAATTGTCCGCTGGGGGTCCAGAAAAGAATATCTTTGGACACAGCCATACTATGCAGCAAATCAGAAGCACGCTTTTCCGGCACTGCTCGGGAAAGATGACTCAAAACATCTTTTATTCTCGGTTCTTCTTTTATTCCTGTTTCTTCATCCTCGCTTTCATCACCAGAACTTTCGCTTTCTTCATGTTCACTCTCGTGATCTTCTTCTTCAACTAAATCTATCTTTCTCTTCATTTTGATGAGTACCCGTGACAGACTTAGCTTCAAATGATCAACCTAGCGATGTGTCACCTCTTTTATAGCATTAGAAATCCTAAGCTTGAAACGACAGGGGCTAATACATCTTCAATAAAACCACTACCCTCTTGAACAAGGACTCGCTTCTTTGTTTTGAAAGGGACAATTGGACTGGCCAGGTTAAGTAAAGCATCCTTATATGGCAGCAATACCCGCTTCTTTTCTTCGGAGATAGGAATGTGTCCCATGAGTAAATTGTATAAGACTTGGATTAGTGCATGAAGCTGCTGTGGTGTAGCCGTCTTTAAAAGAAACTGGCGCTGATGAGCTGGACAAACAGCTAAGAATTGAAGAAAACCACGATTGTTCTTGACGACTTGAGACATTGCGACGAACTGAACTTATGATAGTAGGTTTGCAGTCTTTTATTGACTGTCGTGGAGTAAAACAATGGAAATGTGGTGGTGGTGGTGATGGAGGAAGACGATAGAAATGTGGTGGCCGTGGTGGTGGTGGAGGGAAAACAATAGAAATGTGGTGGTGGTGGTGGTGGTGGTGGAGGGAAAACAATAGAAATGTGGCGGCGGTAGTGGTGGTGGTGGTGGAGGGAAGACAATAGAAATGTGGTGGTGGTGGTGGAGGGAAAACAATAGAAATGTGGTGGCGGTGGTGGTGGTGGTGGTGGTGGTGGAGGGAAAACAATAGAAATGTGGTGGCGGTGGTGGTGGTGGTGGTGGTGGTGGTGGAGGGAAAACAATAGAAATGTGGTGGCGGTGGTGGTGGTGGTGGTGGTGGTGGAGGGAAAACAATAGAAATGTGGCGGCGGTGGTGGTGGTGGTGGTGGTGGTGGAGGGAAGACAATAGAAATGTGGTGGTGGTGGTGGAGGGAAAACAATAGAAATGTGGTGGCGGTGGTGGCGGTGGTGGTGGTGGTGGAGGGAAAACAATAGAAATGTGGTGGCGGTGGTGGTGGTGGTGGTGGTGGTGGTGGAGGGAAAACAATAGAAATGTGGTGGTGGTGGTGGTGGTGGTGGTGGTGGAGGGAAAACAATAGAAATGTGGTGGCGGTGGTGGAGGGAAGACAATAGAAATGTGGTGGTGGTGGTGGAGGGAAAACTATAGAAATGTGGTGGTGGTGGTGGTGGAGGAAAACTATTGAATTTTATAGCCTTCAAAACTATATCAATGCGCAACATTCTACCTCTTTCTCAGTCTACATTCTGCTCCTGAGGAGTTGACATGAGTTGGTTCTGTTCTGTCTGCGAAAAATCATTTAGTAGAAAGGATAGCATGCAAAGGCACGTAATGTCTAAACACCACAATGTTGGTCTCACACCATTTCAAACAGTTCCGTTTTCACAGAAATGTCAGCGGTTTCGCTTCGAGCATCCTTTTACCTCCATGATTGCCGGAATGACCGGCTCAGGAAAAACGGCCTGGGTTCGATCTCTATTGCAACAAGCTTCAGACACCATTTACCCTCCCCCGGAGAGGATCGTTTGGTGTTATTCACAATGGCAGCCTGCGTATACACAAATGTTAGTCGCCATGCCAAACATTGAATTTGTCAAGGGAATTCCTACGGCTTTGGAGCAGGATTCCTATTTTGATGTGAACAAACGGAATTTGATCGTGTTTGATGATCAGATGATTGACGCCAGTAAAGACAAGCGAATTGTGAACCTTTTTACTCGTGGTTCTCATCATCGCAATCTGAGCGTGATTTATATCGTGCAGAATCTATTTCATCAGGGGAAAGGTAGCCGCAGCATAAGCCTAAACAGCCATTATCTGGTGTTATTCAAGAATCCACGAGACAAATTGCAAATCCTGACTCTGGCAAAGCAAATGTATCCCGGGCAGACTGATTTGTTTTTAAATCAGTACGAAGAGGCTGTAAAAAGACCTTTTGGTTATCTTCTGATTGATCTGAAAACTACTACCCAGGATAATTGTCGGTTGCGAACAAACGTCCTGCCCAGTGAAGAAGGCTTTAACCAAGCAGGGTTTCAAGAAAATATTCCTCAAGAGCTCCTAAAATATCTGAAGCAGCAAACTCTTTCGCCTGTCCCACTTCTTCCAGCTATGCAAGAAATACAGGGCAACATGGATGACGTGCTTTCTCGAAACGATCTTCGGGACGATCAAAAAGCTAAGCGATACGTTCAGTTGCAAAACAGATACCTGGCTTTTAAAGAACAATTAAATACAAGAACACGACCGGAAGAAATAATCAGTACTGTTCCAGACTTAACATCAAGGACACAAGATTCTTCGACAGCATTTTCGACTCCCCTCAACCCCTTTCATGTAACACCTGAATTAACACAAGCGGCTATCTCTCAAAAAGCTGACAAAGAAAGCCTCACCCCTCCACCACCCTTAAATTCTGCTTTCCTGACCCCTCCTCCCACAGTAGAAACCCCATCACAACAAGGACCGAAGCGCAAAAGGCGTCGGATTCAATTTGTAAATTATTTGGATGATCATAAATCTCATGGCAAACAGCTGAAGAAACGTCGGCATAAGAAATTCAAACCTTACAAGTACTCCATGGGCGAAAATGAAGATTAATTAATTTCCATTCCTGTGTATTTGACTCTTTTTGTCCTTGTTTCTTAATAAAGTTGTTTAAAACGGTATCTCTCTTGTCTTTTTATTGCTAGCAATTATGAGTCGCGTGTTTTAATTGATCCTTCTTAAGTTATTTGTTTTATAATAATACGTCAAGATTCTCTCCCTTGGGTCTTTCCTGTAGAGCTAATTTGTATTCAACTTTGAGCTTGCGAACTCGCATAATTAACTAATTAACCGTGCGTGAAAATGACAAGACTTTCATTTCCTCGAGATAGAAAGGAGAAAACAGTTCTGTAATAGTCAGACAAGTTTACAGCTCGATTCGACTTGCATGTTTGGAGTAATGTTTTAAAAAATATTGGTGATAATAGGACTTTTTCCTTAGTAAAGCGATTGCGAGAATAAAATGCTGAACGGAGAGCGCGCTTTTATGTTGAACACATAATAGATTGTTTACTATCCAATCAGGGTTAAAAGAGCCCGGGCAAGTCTAGGCAAGCCTATTGTTCCTATTGTAGTAGAGTGACGCTCATTAGTAAACCTATACCGAATTAGTATGCAGGAAGACAGTGACTAGGCACTTAAATTAATATGGAGGAAGGTAGTGACTAGGCCCTTAATTAGTATGGAGGAAGGCACTTCTCTAGGATAAAACAATGGGTGACGTCATTGACTAGGCACTTATCCATATCAATGATTTACCTATCCCTAACCTATCCTTACCTATCCACCAAAGGGGGTTAATTTCCAACATAGTAGACTACTATCAGTTCATCAGCGCATGGTAGTTTGATTTTATAGTTTTATATACGTATTTTTTTTTTCACAGGTTGCAGAGCTGCTAGGCCCTGGTCACGTGATTACCACATGCCTGTGTGACACGGGTCAGGTAGGTTGTAGGTGATTTCATGTGTTATTTTTAGTCACATCTTCTTCTCGCCGTCTTAAAACGATTCCCATTTTGTTTCTGGCAGAAATATTTCCGCCGCCTCTTCAGTAGGAACTGGATGGAGTCTAAAGGTCAGTCAAGTTCCCAAAAAAATCGTTTTTATGCCGACACGATTTTCTTCAATTCTTCTAGCATAACTTTATAAGGATTTTAAAAAATCCTTTATCAATTGCTTTTTTTCTTGATCCTGTGTTATTTCTTTATCTTCAATAGGCCTTATAGATGTTATTCCGGAAAAGTACCGCCATTCTTTACATTGATGATCAGTCAATTACCAGACGAACTTTAAAGATGTAAACGCAAATTGCTTGCCGCTAAGCGATCTCAATCATAAACATTAGAAAAAAGACAGAATACGCAGTTTGGCAACCAGATGAACAGCGAAGGCCAACTTGATTTCTACCTGATTTTACCGTCCTGGTCAATGATGAAGTGATATCCACCTGAACACAACAATTGCGTGTACAACGAACACTAAAACTTTGCCAATGTTCCCGATCTTCGCCTCCCTGGATGCGCGACATTTCTTCTTCGTATAAAATCTTTGTTTGACGTCCTGGCCTTGGATCTGGGCTCCTCTCTCTCAAATGAAGCTTCCACCGTCGTAACTTTACGATCAATCTATTCTAGGCGTTTTCCACGACGGCAAAAGACAACTCACCCAGCCTCGAAAATAGATAAGGACTTAGTCTTTACCTTTCAGGATTCTACGTTTTCACTTGTCATGCTAATAACGAGGCGGAAGTGGCTGCTAATTACGTTAGAGAACTTGACTTTAAAAACAGAAGCTAGAAAAACAAGCAAACCAATTCATCACTGTCTCCCTTATCCCGTCTCGAGCCCTGTGTTGACATCAAGACTGAATTAGTGCCCAATATAGAAATAAGTTCTGCAAATCAAACTTTAATTAAGAATGTCAGAGTTCAGGAAGTAGCAAAAAGCGTCATAGATAGGTATAAAATTAGTACATTTTATTTAGTGCTTAGCGATATTCCAACTCAAAATTAAGTGCTATTTAATTATCAAGACAAGGAAACGGAAGAGACATTTCTATTCTGAATTCTTGTACAACTGAAAATATTTTCGTCGCAAAGTTCAGTACATGTCAAGTAACTGTTTTATAAAGACAATCAAATGCAATAAATAGAGTTATATTTATTTAACTTTTGCTTGATGAATTACTGTTTGCAGTATAGTTGCACTAACAACCCACGTGACCATGCATTACGTTCTTATCAATGAGTGTTTTTCAAGTTTTTACAAATATAAAATCAAGCACTCCATAAAATTTGATTCTGGACACTGGATTTAACAAAATTCAATGTCATTTATATCGCTATTTTTTAGGAACTGCACAAAAAATTTGCTACTAAGATAAAGCTTCCCGTGTGTAGATTTTTTTCTATCCCTGGTTCCATAAACTGTTGCAAATGTTGTACATGTATTCTTTGGAGTTGCTGTCATTCGAACAACCACTATACGCAAAGTAATCTCAAATAAATAATTTCTAAACGTATTATCTGCATCTTTAATTTCCCCATATTTCTCTAACGTATTATTTATTTCTATTTTAACTTTTCTTTTGAATTTATCGCTTAAAAAACTCATTGTTTGTCTTGGGAAAAAATAAACTTTCCCAGGTTTTTCTTCTTATGGTAAATTATCGTATTATCATAAGAAGTTAGCTGAGAGAACCTTTCAATTGTGTGTTTTAGTAAAAATATATTCTCTGTCATTGCAAAAATTCTATTTATCATCAAAAATTCATTACTGATGAGTGAAACACTTCAATTTCAATGAATACTACGGAATAATCCTTTCGCATGACACTCCGGTGAGTGTACACTACGATATACAGAGTGATGTTTACGTGTAAGTCTGTGGATAAGAAGTTTTCGACTTCAAACGTGTGTTTGTGAATGAAATCTTGACTCTACCAAGCATGATTTTTAAGGTATTTACAAAAAACTTTATCAACTAAAAACAATTGAAAGATATTCTCGTATGGGTCTCTAATCCGCGTTGGATATTTACAGAATGACGGTTAAGCAACATCTAGGTAAGACTGACCAGCTGATCTAATTTCTCCTTAAAATAACAATACTTGGCCAGACGTAAAGGTTATGAGAAGAAAAGATATGATCACCAAGTAAAAACGGTTCAACATTAGTGATCCTCAGAAGGTACACTCGTATTGCCTTCTTGGATAAATTGAAAGCATACATGTTGAACAGTAACGATGATGACTATCCTGATTTTGGGGTTAAGGGTTTTGAGAACCTGTTGAAGTGCAGATGTGAAAAAGCGTTCCGATTCAATTCTGACTCGGTGCCACGCGCGATGTTTAATCGTGTACGGGTATGAAGCTAAGCAGGCTCTCTAATCAAGATCACTTCCAAGACCGGTCCATTTATCAGGGACCATAAGAAAGTATCTCTTCATGGCCTCAGTAAATCGTGTCCTGTAAAGCTCAGGTGACACCACAGTGGGCATCCTTCCTTGTCCTCCCAGAATCCCACTGGCCTTTACATACATTTCCAATTTCTTATCCCAAGTGAACGTTCGAATAAAATCTGCAAAAACGAAAACATAACAAAACATCAGATGAAAATAGGCAGTTACACCAGAACACCTTACTGAAACGTCAATGTGATTGTGTACAATGGCCAATTTTACAGTTGTGCGCCCCGTTCTTTGAATAGAAGCAAGGCTAGAGGTGACCTTGTTCTGTTACAAACTTTCCTGATCATGTTATTTCCATGCCAACAAGCCTTCGAACATAATCATTTACAAGTTTTATACAGGAAGGTTTGTAATAAAACAAGGTAACCTCCAGCCTCGCTTCTATTCAAAGGCCAGGGCACTTAGCACACGACTATGGTCTATTTTGAAATAATCCGTTCATTAATAGATTGTCATATTTACAATATTAAAAATAAATAAATATTTAATACATTAAACCAGCAATGATAATAACGATGACTACATTTAACATTTTTAACACCCCAATATTCCTTTGGAAATCGTGATTAACAGTGTTAAAATAAGAACTGATAGGGCTTTTAAGAGGACAACAATCAATTTGTCCGCTCCGACTTACCAATAATTCCAATAATGAGTTCTGATCGGGCTTCGTCTATTCCAACTAAGAGAGAGTAATCCATGACCATCTGCTGGGCCAGGAACTCCGTGTCATTATGAATGGCGCGTGAAAGAATTGCTTTAGAATGTGGCCGGAAAAATATCGGGCTCTCACGGATCACTAAAGATGAAGAAACACAAACTTCAAACAAATAACTCAACAAACTCGTTGCTAGGTACTCTTTCCTCACAGAACCCCGGGAACGAAAATTGTTTCGAACAACAACAGTTAGTTTAAATCAGGGGAGCTTTCCATTCAGCCCAGAATTCCGAAAATTTCCGTTAGAAATCAAACTGTGGAACGGACCATTTCGGTTTGGTCAAACCGCAATATTTGGGACCACCTTTGAAGGTGGTCTCCATTGAGACAGGGCCAGGTCATTTCTGTCGATCGTACCGAAATGTCCCTTTCCATTTGACAAAATTGTTGTCCGCAATACCGCTCCCCTGAGTCCTGCTGACAATTACAATAACCAAACGCGCGGGTGGCTTGGGTCGCGTAATGTACGGTTCCATCAGGCTCGTGAAATGTCCGAATTTTCACAAGCGGAATTTTTGTTGAATGGAAAGTGCCCTTGAATTTAAAGGTCTTCAGAATGACAGGTGTTCAGACCAGCCACCCAATCTGAGACAGCGAAGCCTTCTACGCAGGCGTTTTTCGTGCTTTGTCACGCATTCCTTTCCACGAATACGTGGGGGAAGAACACGAGACGGAGATTTAAGAAAGTCTGGGTAAGAGGCTAGATATTGCTTAACTTACTTTCAAGCAGGTTTTCGTCTAGCAGAACATCATTTTTCATCTCTGAAGTCTGAACGTAGCGGCTACGCATAGATCCTTTTAAATCAAAAGTCTGAAAAGAAAGCACAAAAGTTAGAAGAAAATGAGGAAATATATAGTGTATCAACCAATGTCAATGTGACCGATTTAATCCTACCCAACCCGACCTACCTCAGGAAAAGGGTAGTTTCCCCTGATTTAATTTTTGTAACATTGAAAGTCAGGGGGAGGGGTCAAACGATCTTCAATGCAAGCAACAATAGACAGTTTAGGCAAAGACAGTTAAGTTAACAATTATTACGCTAAGAGCTCTAAACCGACCACCCATTAACATCCATACATAGCCTCTTTTCGTCCTGCACAGGACACCCAAGACTTTACCTTGTCAATTTTGCGATCATAAAACAAGTTCTCCATGACCAGCACATCTTGTCTCAGGCTCGACTGTGGGTTCTTGAAACCGATTCTGTAAATACCCAAGATCTTTGCTAACAATGTCGGTCGCTAGTGACAAAACAATAAAAAGACGGCAAATCAGAACATTACAACAGAGGGTAAGAAGTCACTTATTTTCTACATTAATACTTCGCAAGTACAGTAATCGTCTTGGAAGCCCTCTACGTGGGGAACAATGGTTTGTTTTTAAAAACCCTGAACATCACCGACTTTGGTACTAACCTCAGGAACTTCTTTGGGACAATGATTTGATAACCCCTGCACCAGTGGAGGATCCAGGCCTTCAGATAACGGGGTAGCCCGGTCATCCAGACCCTGAGATGAAGGGGGGGGGAGGGGGGGGGGACCCGGTCTAAAAAAAAAACTTTTTCCGCCCTTCGGGCCTCAGTTTGATAAAAAACTAAGGGGGTGGCCGGCCCCCCGGGCCCCTACCTTAGATCCCCCACTGTACACATCCCGTCTTTGGTGCTGGGATGCCTCACGTTTGATCCTATCCATTCCTTCCCTTCTAGTTCTTGTGAAAAAGTTAAATAGTAAAGTTCAAATGTTTGCAAAAAATGTTTAAGCAACATTTCCATTAGATTGGGCACGAGGCCATGTCGCTTTTCCAGAAAACTCCCCATGACCTCTTTAAAACTGGACAGGAGACTTAAAGATTTTTCCTTCCTACGAAGAGAGAATTTCGGAGCAAAAGGTTGCAAATTAAAACGAATGGGTTGGGGTGTGGGTGGGTAGGTATTTCAGGTATGGGCTTGGCATTTGAATGGCATCCGGTCACGTGATCACACACCTGCTCATCAAGCGCTTTATTGACATAGCGGAAGTAATGAGGAGCAAACTCCAGAAAACACTGTAACTCCTGTTTCGACATCTGCTTCATAACAAAACGGTCATCTGTAAATGAATACGATGAAAAAACAGTTTATAAAGACAACAGGTCTTAGCAACCTGGACATTCAGTGCAAAACCACATCATAAAAGTTTAAATGACCGCGGCACATCAGCCGTCACACCGCTCGGACCTTGAAACTATAACAAGGAGAGATATGGTGCTAGTTTACTTTGCTGTCATGGCTCTCGTTTCGATCATGCAACTTGCAACCTAGTTATACACAAAAAAGTTTGATCAGGGTACGTGCCCACAGCGTCTTAATTGTTCGTAGAAGCAGCTGTTACACCAGCGATTACTTTGAATGCATAACATCGAGAACTGCTTAATGGAGACTTCTTATAGGAAACCGTACTCACCAAATGATTTGAAGAAAGCAGATCCTGACTTTCCTCCACGAGCTCCCCACGCTACTGAGTGTTGAAGCGAGCGAATGTATCTGAAACATCACAAAAGTTTGCTTATACAGTTGACTCTCTCTTCACCGACACCTCTATAAGACGGACACCTCTGTAAAACGGACACTTAGAGTTGGCTCCTGCTCTTCTTATTCCCTTTATTTGACTCTCTATCATCTCTCTAAGATGGACACTGAGTGCCAGTTCCAAAAGGGGTCCGTCTTAGAGAGACGGACGGAAACTGGGCCGAGCTAACTTTCACAAAGACTTCTGGTACTGTGAAAGGTTTGAACCCAGGAGTCATTTCAAAAGTAGGTTGAGTTTGATCGTCCGGGTGAACGTAGTCCTGAATAGAACTGTTGTTATTGGCAGTGACTGACATTTCGACGACCTGTGCGGTAGTCATCTTTAGAGTCATAGTGAGTTGTATCGCATCAGTTGATTGTATTAAACTCTGGTTATTGACCTGACTGGTCAATTAAGTCGCGATTCCAGAAACAATTGCGGGACACATTTAGGTTCCAGCCCCCTTCTCGTTTGTAAATTGGCGAATTGTTGTTGCGCACCGTACGTATTGATCAGGTTTTGAATACTCGATAGGGAGAAATACCGTGCAGCGAAACAAAACGCGCACGGGTACACTGCTGTAGGCCCACTCAAACTTCGTGACGGCATAACACACCCCTACTAAAAATCTTCCGGAGTATACCCCCACCCCCGGCCTTGGAATCGGAGTTCACGGAATTAGCGAGTACAGCAGTTTTCTAGTTCCCTGTTCATGTAATCTATCATGAAATGTCAATTCATACTTCTCCTCTCCATCAGCGAAGATTCTTTTTCTTAGCAGCCTAAATTGCTCAGCAAAGTAAATACTGCAGAAGAAACGGCAGGTGCTATCTGCAAATTCTAAAGGAAAACAAAAACACACAAATAAAAACAAGAATCAGAGGAGAATGGGTTTGGGAATCTGTGGCATAATGTGTCTGAGTGAGTGCAAGAACGATTCCTCATGCAATCAAGTAAAAATATGCATTTCATACGGTAGAGGATATAACAGATTGTAGGGAATGCACTTTGTTCAAATCATCGTAGTCTTTCCTTCCCTAGCCTGATTCTCAGACGTCCGAGGTCGTTCGCGGTCCCTTTGGCTTCCCTCCCTCTCCCGGAGGGAAGCGAAAGGGACCGCGAACGACCTCGGACGTCTGAGAATCAGGTTATTCCTCCCCAGGAAATCCAGGGCAAATAGAATGTAAAAGAAACAATCATCTATTAAATAACACTTGAATCAAGAAAAACCCTAAAACAAGAAATTATAACGTTAACGAGAAAACAGGCGCAAAAAGTTTAAACTGCAATTCTTACGATGTTTGAAGTGAAATTCAATTGGCGTCTTGGTGGCATCTTTTCTTTGAAAACCAAACTGCACAAGATCTACATGATTAAATATCAAGAGGTTAACCAAGTTGTATTGTACAAAAGGCCTTATTTGCCTCGAGACGCGAAGCAGAGAGGCAACAGGTTGTGTTGCACAGAAGCCAGGTGCTTTACGTTAATAAAATACCGTATCCACCCCCAACAGCAGCTAATCCTGATTAACCATCATTCACTTTAGGGTAAATTAAAATACCCACTTCTTATAATGTTGGATATTGACTGAAACAACTCCTCTCGTGTTGACACATTACATATTAGTGTTTTCAAGAGCCATAATGGCTCTTGGTGTTTTGATATCGATTGAAACACTCCTTCTAGTGTTTGATATGTTACTTCTCAGAGTTTGGATATCAGATCAAACACTCCTTTTCGTGTTTGAAATATTATTTGAAATCTCGGTGTTCGGATATCAGATGCTTGATATAATAGGTAAGGTACACTAAATAGTATCATAGTAATTTGCACTCCGTACCAGGGTAAGTTCTAGAGTTAACGATGGCAAGAATAATAAAGATATCACTCACCGATGTCATCCTGGAGTTGACTTTCTTGAGTTAAACTATTTTCTGTCTTCTTCGTATCATCTTTACCCGCAGCATGTTTAACTTTGGAGAATCTTACTCTATCCACTTTGCTGTAATGATCAGGTTCTAATTTAATCTCTACGCTGTTGTTCATGAACTCGAGATTATCGGATGACTTCACATTTATGGTTTCGCCATCGTTTCCCGCCTCGTGAGCTGTCTCGGGATCGACTATATCAAGATGCACATAATCTGAAAATTTAATTGCAGAAAAAGAGAGTTTGTTTATGAAATCAAATTTTACACACAAGACAGTCGTGCAGCAACTTAAGATTCCTTTCTTTGGAAAAATCCTAGTTCCTTGTTGTTCACCCAACTTAGCCTGCTACGTGCTTTGTAACCTGTTTAGCCTGTTCCCTTATGTCTAACCGGTTTCGACTGTTTGTTCTGGTTTAACCAGCTGCTATACTTTTACCTTCACCTGACTCAGGATTGGAGTTAACTCGGACAAATTTTTCAGAAGGAGCGTCTTGTTGTGTTCGTCCATTCACAGAAACCTCCACGGATTTACCAAATTCACTGAGAAGAGAATAAGGCCATTTGGTTAGCTACAACAAAACGCTCTTGAAAAGGAAAGTTAGTCCTGGATTGGTACTCTCAAGGGTGCGCGAGCAGCACGAACTTAAAATGCGGGGTGTTGAAATCTGGCGTAATGATTAACTATAAGAGATTATGGATGGTTTTGGTTAGAGGATATTACATTTGATTACAACTGACAAACTTGAAAAATTTTGGACACGGAACTGTGACGGACCTTCTTATGTTTGAAGGATCAACAGACACTTTAACGAAAAAAAACGTTTCAAACATACGGCAAAAAATTCATAGATAGACTTGGTTCAGTTCAGCTTCTTTTATGAGTTCATTAATCTTTAAACCATATTTTACGGCAAACTCAACTATTGGATACTTAAAAAAATGTTTTTCTTCATAATCAAGCCGAATATGGACGCCTTTATCCTTACTGCTCCTGGTGTCATCGCCAGGATTCGCACTGTGACCCAAGTAAGCTTGGGAGTGGCAACCCTAAATTATACTACACCATCCCCCCCACCCCAAACCATACTTACGTTTTACTCATCTGCAGTTCTCGAGTCGCTTCATTCTTGATGTCTGACAGAGTCCGTTGAATCTGGTGGAGTCGTTCGTTATATTCTGTAGTGCTGCCAAAGACAAAATGTAACAGACATTTAATCTTGTAGGCAGATATTCTCTCTCTTCTGATGTAATCTCACAAAAACGTCAATATTAAACTGTTCCAACTTGGCGCAAGGTCAATTAATTCAGAAAGAAACAGTACATCCGGGTATAATTCGCAAATAAAGAACCGAGAAAGAAACTGGGCCTAGTTAACTTTTGCACTGACTTCTGGGACTGTTACTTCGGGGACAGGAAATAAAAATTAGCCAATAGCAGACCAGCGCGTCCCCTGTAACGATCCCAGAAACAATTGCGGGACACATTTCGGCTCCAGTCCCCTTCTCGTTTCTTAAGCAGCGAAAGTTTTTTTGTACCGTCTCTGTGTTAAACACTCACCTTAGTGTGTAAGCAATTATGGAACTGGTCTCCTTTTCGCTCACCACCACTAGAACTTTCTCCCCAGGGGGGAGGAGGTGGTGTTCATGGCTTGGACTGAAAAAAAAAACATAATGATGTCATTAACTGGAATAACTCTGGAAAACAAAATGTAGCAGTAAGCGAATGAGGGTATTCCAGTGAAATAACCAGCCGGGTATTTGATTTGTATACAGCTTTTTCGAGAACGGTTCTCGAAAAAAGTGCCTACGATAATCCCGAAAGGTATTGCAGGTGGTTTTGAGTTCACTGTTCTTCAACGAAATTTGAAAGAATGGAACGAGACGCCATGGACGTACGTCTGCGAGTGCTAAAGGAAAGCAACAAAAGGAGATTCCACAGCTGCAGTGTCAGGGACCGTGTAATGATCATATCCCATATTGCCTTTCGGAATTGTAGAGTGCACATTTTGTCCGACAAACCTTTCTCGAAACAGCTGTATCAGAACATCTGCATAGTTCTTGCTCTTACGCTGCGCGCGCGGTTTGCTGGGAAGGATGCACTGTCCATTCCTCTGCGTTTTCTATTTTTTTTTGTTACTGTGGGGCCTGAGTACGAATCAGTTATGGCGTTGTCTACTCACAATGTTGAAGCAACTGGTTGGAAAACAGGAGAGGACATAAATGATGGCACCATTCTCTTCAGTTTAGCACGCTTGCTTACATTGGTTGAACCTTTAAAAACAAATTTAAAAACAAATTTAAAAACATGGTGAATGATCGAGTTTATATTCAGCATCACATAAGAAAAAAAATTCGATTCTCAGCTTTCCCGGATAAAGGGACTGGTTTACACGTAGCGGAACAAAAAAGTTTAGTTTTATCAACCCAGTTGATAATGTAACTTTACCATCGTGAAGAGATTTAACCTAAAGCTGTCCTTTCCACTTGAGCTCAAGTTTATGCTTTCGATGTATAGTGCGAATTAACCAAAATTTGAACTTCACAATCTGTCCGCTGTTATAAAATATAATGCGCTCAAACGACACATAAATATTTGAGCTGTAAAGCTGTTAAAGGACTATTGATAAGCAATATAATGTATGTCCAAAATCTGTCGTCAACGTTTTGTGAAGGTTTTTCAAGGCTAAGCCTCACATTTGACAAGTAACGGTTTCAAAACTTTTTAAAATTAGTTTACCATCTGCAAACACATCTGAGTCCGCATCCGTGAGAACTGTGGAAATTTAAAAGTAAACAGATAGATAAACAACAGGATAAAAAGAAGTTGACGAAAGTTCAGTTTCTCAAAATTTCTAATTAAATACAAAGTTTGTAGATCTTGCTCGTTTTTACCTTTTTTCACTGATGTTTGCCACTGATTCACTGCCCAGGACTGGGAACGAGAGACAGCTAAAAAGAAAAAAAGAAAAGAGTAAATAAACACAAAAGTTACAAGCTGAAATGACGGAGCTATTTTTGCAAGTAAAACCTGCTAATACCTTACAAACGATTGTTACACCCTAGTTAGATGCATATGAGCACACGATAAGTATTTGTAGTTTCATAATAACTGATGTGCTGGGAAACGTACAACACATACGCAGATTCTATTAACACCAGTACTTAAATAGCCTCCCACGAAAACGTTCTTTTGCCTCATCACGCAATCCTCGGGAAGGAACGCGTGACGAAGCCCTAAGAACGTAAGTATTTAAACAATATATATGCTCATCAAAAAATCCTAAGATTCCAGAAATCACGTCTTGTTACCTACTTAAAATTTACATTCACAAGCAAGAGACAAGGTTTTTTTTTCAGATCAAAAACAGGTTAATATGAAAAATAATGTTGAAAACCCATGACAAACGTCAATCACGAAAATCAAAACTACTGAAGAAAGCATCAAAGAGCAGACTTGTGAATAAATTTGACATTTCTCATATTTCTAACGAGAGTGTGTCTAGCATCAAAAATCCAAATGGAGACCGGAGTTCAATAAATTTTCCCCAGCCGTACCCTTCTTTTCGGAACTTGTCTTCTGTGGAGGCCCTACAGACCGGGTGCGAAACAATACGGCTCCTTAAATGCAAAAGTTGATAAAACAAATTGGTGAATTGAGTCCACAAATTCGGCGAATGGAGCACGAACGAAGACGTACGTCAGATGAAAAAGATAAATTGGAAAGGATGGTTATCATATTAATCACTTTCCTTCATCATTAATTGACTGGCTGTTTGCTGTTATTCCATCAGCTTGTTAGATTTATGTTTAGCAATGTTTCCATTCATGCGCTGTGTAATATCGCTGTATAGATGTAAATCAACTAATCATTAACCATTGTTATCCAGTCCTTGCCCATGTCGCCAGAGAGTAACCTCGATTAATTGGTAACCTTATGACCTAGATACATACTACATTATTAAACAGTGCGAGCATAAAGAGATTAAGATATTAGCACCGTCAATGATAAATTTGGTAAAGTAACGAAGGAGTATTAAAGACGTACAAATCAAATAAAAACAGCGCTTCTTTATCAAGAGTTAAAAAGGTAAGACGAAGAAATAAGTTGACTGTTGAAGTAAAATATTAATGTATGAGGATGGCGCCATGGTAAAACATCATCAGCCATTAATGTAATAGGTAGTACAAAAACAGAAAATGAACAAACAAAACTAAATCAACTTGGAGGCGACAATCCCATAAGCGGAGACCCTCAGGAAACACAAAAAGTGTCAGTTACTGGAGCTGGTACCTTAAGGGTAGTTGAAGAGGACGCCAAAGATGTGTAGAAAATGGTAAAATCCACAGGCAGAGGAATTGATTTGCTTATCACTCCCACTTTTTTCTGGCGTTCTCGCCGACATCGCTATACTGGTTCCTAAAACTCCCCAAAATACCCTAGTGGCATGCCCAACCCTTAAACCGCTAACCCTCAGTTCTCAAGTGCAATGCACCAACCACTGCATGTAGAACTTTACCTTTACAGATTTCCCACCCATCGTTGCTTTTCTAAACTAAAAATTCTTTCAACTAGTGTAATAGCAAACAATCACTGACTCACTCTTGGAAAATAACGATGGCAGCGTCTTTGCTTTCCTGAGCTCAGGTTCTTCGTTTGAGCCGCCATCCAGTTCATCAACATCAGACACAGTTTCTTTTTGGCGATTTAAATCAACGCTGCCCTCACCGACACTTTCAAAGGTGGTTTCCATTAACATCTGGCAACACATACCAGCATAAATTTTAGACGAATGAGATGTGTTAATCTGCCTAACTCAAGCAACTGTGCTGCAATCCCTAATCCCTGAAAAGACTAGATCTTATACAATACCAGGGCCTCCATCGATGAAACAATTTGTCACTAATAACTACTGTTGAGTAAAAAACGTTATCAATAACGAAACGGCAAGTCTGGGAAGCAAGTTGCCAATAGGAAATTTGTAGAAGAAGTTTCCATGACAATCAGGGCAGTTTACTTTAACAACTCGTTTTTCCTAGTTTGTGATACGGTTATAGCCTAGTCCTTAGGTTTTGGACAACCTGTATTAAGCACGTATAGCTGTCAATTAGTTAAAGGTATCAAACGCTAATAGTTATCCACACTCATTCTTTTAGTCTGTTGAGGTACTTTTGCCAACTACTTTGTCTTTATCTTCTACATCATTCTACATATGTGTTATTAAGAAGTTATTTTTTTACAAACCTGCGTCTCACGTTGCTTTACATGAGCACTTAACTCAGAGTCACTTCTACTTCGTTGCAGGTGGGCCCCACCACTCACATCACTGACCACACTCAACAGATTGCTCTCAGCTGGTGAGACTGCAATCATTGAAGGGGATGAAACAACCCTTCGGTGTCCAAGTGAAAAGGCATTTGCTTTTACCACAGTAGGAGCATCCTCTTGGGATTTTACAGCTGCTTCTTTTAATTTTGTTTCCGCCGAGGGGCAGAAATGATCCTGACTTACACTCTGCTGGCCTTTTGTGTCTCTGACATCATCCAAAATACTAGAATCTTGATTTTCTCCTTCAATGACGTACCAAGAAGACCTCTCCTCCTCTTTCTTCTTCACAATGTCCCGATCAGTGGTTTCCTTTGCACCATCCAACCTTAACTCAGGGGGTTCCTTCTCATCATCAATCTTTACCCCAGGGGAGTCCTTCTCACTATCCATCTTTACCCCAGGATGTTCATTTGCACAATCCAAATTAACGCCAGGAGGATCCTTAGCACCATCCATCTTTACCTCAGGAGGATCCTTTGAGCCATCCATCTTTACCTCAGGAGGTCCCTTTGCATCACCTTCCTTAGCACCAGCAGACACGACTGCAATATCCACCCCAGCCCCATAAGGCTCCTTTTCACCAACAACTGTAACCCCAGAACATTCTTTATCTTTTTCAGTCACAAATGGCACTTCTTCACCGCAAGGCCCAGAGACAACAAAGGCTTTATAAGAGCCACCAACATTTTTCTGAAGTTTCACCCTTGCAAAATGGTCACTTTTAAGACCTGGCAAGGAATGGCCACTGACCACTCCTCCCACAGGCAGAATTCCTTGTGTGGGGGAGTCATAGGGTGTCGCCACATTCATCGCTACATGTGTAATGGGTCGAAAACTGCTTGTAACTTGAAGTACTTCCATGTCTGAACTGCTAAATGCTTCACCTGCAGGTTCATTTGCGTCAGGGGTGGGGTAAGGAGATGCTGACCTTGATCCCCAGGGAGTAAGTGACGGGCTCCGATTTTCTGTAGAATTCATACCCACCCCTAATACCACGTCTGCGGATTTATTCAGTTGCTGCTGCAAGGAAAAACGAAAAGAGAAAATAAATCTAAACATTACAGCCACAAAATGGGAGCGAAATGAAAAATGGAGGGAAAGAACATCGCTCGCTTTTTTTCCTCGACATTTTTCTTTCCTCTCCTTTATCTAAAAGAACCAAGCCATCTTCCGGTAGGCCTTCAAAAGGGTAACAAAAGTCTACATTTTGATATTAAAAAAACAATTTTTAACTTAGTTGTGACAAGAAAAAAGGAAGTGAGAACAAAAGAAAAGATGAGTTGATTACTATACCAGTACCTGCTTGGAAGACAGTGCAGAGAATATGCATGTTAAAGGTTTAAAAAGAAGTTGTAAAAACCATTTCAAATTGAGAAAATTATTCTTCACCATCAAATTGACTCCAAACAAAATAATTTATTTAATTCTATAAAGCAAAAAATCCACATACATTAAGAGACTCCGTGGATTTTCCCTCAAGTTGAAGTGAAGAAGAAGAGAGTAACTTTCCTTCTTTGGTAGAAGAAGCTTTGCTGTTTTTCTTCTTTTCTGCTTGGACATATTCCTGTAGGCTTTTACAAATAATTCAGAGGTTTTCATATATAGAGAAAAATATAGAATGGCAGTTATCAAGTTAGAGTACAGGGAGTTAGAAAAACGTTAAGTATACTGTGATAAAGAATGACTACCAGGTAAGCCTTTTTACATGCACCGTTCAAATACAACAAGCTGAGAGCATGAGGTTCAATCTCCATTAAGTGGCTTTTTTATGAAACAGTCGTCATCTATTAGCAGCCAGTTTATCACGCTATAAAAACAGAAAAGAAACTCTATTGTTGAATGGCCAACTTATATTGAGTTGCCACCTGTCCTTTCTCGAAGGGTTGCCACTTCATAGAGCTTCAACTGTACATCAGTTGCTTTTCATATTTGAGAGATATCTATATCAAAGAAGTAGTATCACCTGTTATTCCAGCCCTCAACAACTTCGCAGAGAGTTTTCTTAAGACTGTTCAAACTGTTTGCGATCACGTATTCCAACGCCTGTCTATCATCAGGACCTAAGGGCTCACAAGAGTTCTCAGTCTCCATGCCCAAAGGGTTTTGAGGAGTTTGCAGACTGTTTGCTTTCTTTTCCACAATTTCACACTGTTCTAAAAACCGAGAATGTTCGTCCTAAAATTGTTGAATAAGAACAAAGAGAAATATTATTAGAACAAAGATTATCAGCTTCAAAGGAAAGAAGAGAAAACAATAAAGATTCTGAAAACGTTTTCAATTAAACAAAATGCTAAAGAGAAAACATGCAGTGAGCTCATATAACTGACTGTCACTTTATATTTTCCACATAAGATTTCCTTAAAGCAGAGCCCTGTTAAAATTGACAACCTGTCTCGTCACTGTCTCTCCACTTTTCTTACCTGCTACAAGTAGACACCCCCTTCCCCTTTTTAATACTTGTCATGCAGGCTACGTTATAATTATGTTGATGTTTCTATCAATGATACTATAAATAACACAAAAGAAAAATATATCTGAATATTAAGTTCTTACTCTCAGGGCCATGTAAAACTGCTTCATTCTTGCTTGGTGATCAGGTTGGATGGAAAAATCCTTCAAGGACTCAAGGCGGTCATAAAATGCAGCAAACACTGTTTCTCCTCTGACAAAAAAAAATCAAGAATTCACCATCACTTTACCTCTAAGCTCAAAGATAGTCACCACTGAATAACTAATAACACAGCACGCAAATGACATCAAAGTGACTGATAGCTATGTTTGACTGATTTTTGCCATTAAATGACAAAAGTCAAACAAACATAACATTTTAATGACAAAAGACAAACAAAATGATAGTTTGCTGACGTTAATTTCAACTTGTCTGTCTGAATTTTAGTATAGCTAAATTGTATAAGGTAATGCTTTGGTCAAATAAAACACTACTCAGTTAGCCTGAAAGCAAGCTCTCCACAGCACTCTGGAAAGGAAGGAGAGCTTGAAACCACATCTCTGGAATTCGAATTCTGCCTCTAATTTCCCTGTGGCTTCCTGTCGACTGAGCTGTCAGTTTTCTGCCCGTCAGCATGAAGTGGAAACGAGCGCGAATGTAAACAAACACTGAAAAACATGTGAAAGATCATTGATAATGTCATCTCCAACAATCGAAATTTCGCATTGACTTTTTTAGTGCAGATATTCAAATTCCAGAGACGCAGTTCCAAGCTCTCCTAACTCACAGGCTACTATTGAGTCTAAAAATGAATGTTTTACCTTGTTGCCATGGCCCTCAAATCATTTATCCAAAAGCTGGCATCTCTTGTCATATCTTTGACTGAGATCATGGGAGGAGGGATGGCTATTTCAAACAGTTTGATAGGTCGGTACCTGAAACCATTAAATAGGAAAAATTTATTATTATCTAAGACTACAGATCTTTTATAAGGGCAGATTTTTTATCTAATAGGTCTCAAAATGCTGCATTTTACTCAACTTTTTTTTTCCCAAAAATTGTCTCTTATTCAGCTGATCCAGCCCTCTGCCATTTCCTCACTCTAACTCCTACTGCACCTCCTATTTTCAAGGTTGATATTCTCTCCCTAGGTCACATCATTATTTATTTAATCACTTAACGTTTCTGGGTAACTGACCACCTACCCCTCCCATAGGTCACAATAAACAAGAAGTGTTAAAGTTGACTTTAGGGAAGGGGTACCTCCCATTTTCAGGGATGTTATTCCGTTTCTCAGGGTTGATATTCTCCCCCTCCAGGCTTGTCAAAATGCGCCGGCAACCAGCGGTATCACCGGCTACTTTAATTATTTAATTCCCACCTGGGAAACAAATATCCCTAATAATATGTCTTCCCCCACCTGGGAAACACATATCCCTAGTGATATGTGTTTCCCCACCTGGAAAACACATATCCCCAGTTATCTGTGTTCCCCTACCTGGGAAACACATATCCCTAGTTATATGTGTTTCCCTACCTGGGAAACACATATCCCTAGTGATATGTTCCTATGTCAACTCACTTTCTTCTTTCCCACCATCTCTCATAACACCTCCTGTAGAGATCCTGCATCAGTTCCCTACCCTGTCCCTGTTGTATCCCATGTAGAGATTCATTTTCCTCCTCTCATCACCCTTGTTGTTAACACACCTCTGAAGCCACCCTGAAGCCTGTCACGTCCTTTTTCATCTCTTGCACAAACATTTGAATGATAAACAGTCAAATGATGCCACACTGCAAAAGTGGTGTTTTAAAACCACACTACAGTGGCAGAAAAAGGTGATTGAAAATTAACGAGTTGGTGGAGGCAGAAATAAAACTAAAAAAGCAGAACAAGAAACCACAACTAACTTGAAGGAAGCGACCATATTGGCATAAGCAAAATACTGGTAATGATCTTTGTGTAGTGAGTGCCCACAGGGCTCCACACTTGCTCTGCGCTTGTAACTGCCAGCATAGAACCTTAACTCCAGATACTTAGCAAAGGAAAATGCCCATGCTTCCGGGGAGAGAGGAACAATAGGAGTAACCTAAAAAAAATGAAAAAAAAATTATGTCATTTCTTAGAATAAATGGTTAAAAAAATATGAATTGCCTATGGTTGGATCCCCTTGTCCCCTTGAGGCTTGTAGCAAGGAAGTTTGACAGAATAAGAGTAAGTGTTAATGTCAGAGCTTAAAGACTTAGGCCCATTTTTAACATGGCATTACTGCCATGATGAAGTGGGTGAACTAATAAATTCAACTTAAAGACAGTAAATGAAGTAAAACAACATTTAAAGCCAAGTTTGTTTCAGTGCCATGTACCACTAAAAGCTTTGTCACGCAACATGTATAAAGCAGTAGCATGACCTGGTCTCAAAATTTCATTAGCAAAAAATAACTAAGCAACTATTAAGAGTCAACAAAGATTCAATTCCCAGGATAGGAAACTTATTATACACAAGCTTTTGATTCCATAGTGGAATTTAATCGAGTGATGGAGAAACTAAACAACTGCTTTTTTTGAAAGGTGAACAGCACTCTCCTGAAACTAAATGGCATGACAGTTCTGCTTACGTTGAGCAAGTTACACTTTACACTACAGGACCACAACAAATAAAGCAAATTAAACTTGACAAACCTGTTTGCATTCCTTGCACCAACTCCAGGTGAGTATAGTGTGTTGGAATCCTGGGATAGGAGACTCCAGATTCCTCATGTGAATGTACACAGAGCCAGTGCCGTGCGCAAAGTATCGCACATGGTCTACCATGGGAATATCACAATTTGGATTCGGACAGATGTATGATGGCCTGAAAAATAAGTTCCTGGGTCCATCAGTATACCATGGAATAAACTGAACTTAGGTATGTAATAGTGGTTAAATTCAAACATTTTATTAGTATAAGTAGCAATAATTATTTTTACCTAAAGCAGTATATTTCCAGAAAGCCACCAAGAGTGATATCATTTCGTCCATAAAACTCCATGAAGACAGCCCTGTAAAAAGTAACAACAGTTAAAATGGCTTTGTATCATTAAAACATTAAGAAGTTAACATGTAACTAGCTAGTATCAGGTAAATTTAAAATCTTTTTAAAATGCCAGGATACAGAGAGTCAGCCTGTAAATTACTCACCATGGACTTATGCAGGGGCGTGGTGAATTGTTTGACTCATTGGAGTAACTAATGAATAAAACAGCAATTCTTTGGTGAACATAAGGATCCAGGCAGTCCACTTGCTGCAAAACAAAATTTGGATCAAGTTTTGACTTTTTCATTTGTGATGAAACACAACATTAATTATGTAGATCATGGCTGCTGAGTACATACCTCAAAACTTACTGGTAACGAGCATACAAACATTCACTCAATGAGTGTCTTCCATTCCAAAGATGATGGTCAATGATGATCAACAACATTTTTTTATTTGACATCAACAGAGGACTAACAAATTAATAAGGCCAATGAGTGTGATTTACCAGCAAAAAAATTTAAGTGCTGGCTGAGAAAAGGAAAAAAAAAACAATAGATGTAGGAATAGATCAAGTTCAGTGTATTGGTATCATTTTTAAAAAATCTGTTTGCAGAAGTCTTCATACAGAGTTTTAAATTCCATGAATTAGGTTTAAGGCTGTTACCATGGTTGAAGTGAACCTGCTATAATTTATGTAAGCAGGTGGAGCATGATATCCACATAAGCATAGTCCTGAATAGGACTGTTGCTGGAAGTGACTGACATTTCGACAACCTGTGTGGCAGTCATCTTCAAAGTCAAAGTGAGTTGTATCACATCAGTTGATGGTCTTAAACTCTGATAGTTGACCTGATAGTTGCGATGTTATTGGTCATGAACAAAGCGTTATAGTTAAATATAGCAGCCATAAAGTAAACAGCCACACCCACCTTCCTGTTTAGGTGGAGCGGGCTGGTTGGTGCAGACTGATTCTGTTTTTCTTCCACTGCTTTGTTTGTTATTTTTGCAACATCTCTCTCAGCATGATAATTTTCTTGAGCATCCCTCCTGTCTTCCTTGGTCTGGTTTTCTGCTTTCTTAACTACACCATCAAGCCATCTACACCGAGCCCGTGATACTGTCTCACCGTTTCTGGCTAGTTGAATCTGTCCTCCTTGAGCTCGAAAATCTGCAAGTAACGCTTGGAATAAAGGATCCCCTCGATCCATTGTCAATGAAGCTGAAATTATTGGATGAGGCTCTACCATACAGACAAGTTTGCTTAGGCGTCGCTGATTAGGATTAGAGAATTCAAACTTTTCTAGATCGTCCTCTGTTAAGTGACTTGAGTTGTGTTCTACATCAATACGAGCTGACCAGTAAATATCTGGGGGCAGTGTGGATCTTAAAGCAAAGTTTCTACCTGCTTCTGTGAGCAAATATGGAAGAGGATAATCAAGAAATGGAGAACTTGATAAAACAGTGCTTTTTAATGCTGAAAGAAACACTTCTGATCCTTCACTAGAATCTTGTTGTAAAATGTCTGTTTTGTTCTTCTCTCCAGCAGTTGCTTCTGTCCCATTTGAGTCCCCGTCATTAAATTTAATTCCCTTTGCAAAATTGCGAGCTGCTATTTCTCTTTCCTCAATAAGTGTCTTTGCATCTGGGGGTAAACCAAACTCATCCATGAGGAAATGAAGCTCAAGTCTTAAACTGTAGGCGACATAAACCATATGTTGGAAGATCCGTTTCACTTTAGACAACACAAAACTATTTCCACCTCTGAGATTCACAGTGCAAGAGAGATCTGCTGGGCAACCATCAAGAAACATCAGGGTCTTCGACTCTCCATTCTACATACAAATAAAACATTGACACAGTGATTTTGTTTCTAATAGTTATGGTGAGCCCTGAGACTTGTGAAAAATCATGAGTTCCAGTCCAGATCCACTGAGTCCCAATTCAAAAACACAATAGTGCCATTTATGCGAGGAAAAATAAGACGCGTCTTACATAAGACGCGTCTTAAACAAGATGCAAACTGTACCATTTATACGAGCATGTCTTATCTAATAAGACACGTCTTAGCTAAGCCGCATCTTATTTTAGATGAAATGTGCCGTATATACAGAAAGTTCGCATCTTATTTAAGACGCGTCTTATGTAAGACGCGTCTTATTTTTCCTCTTATAAATGGCCCTAATGAGACCTAAACTGAAAATGCTTGGTGCTTTATGCAACTAGACAGTTAATCTGAAGACTGACTCCAAAACTCTGTATTAAAGTTTACTGAAATAAAAGTATACTCCTTTTATAGTAAAGCACAACAAAGACAAAAAGAAATATGTGTTGTTAAACAACAGCCACAAGGACAGCTACAGAAATCACACAAACAGGATATTCAAAAAAAACATCTTCAGACCAATCTATTGATCTTTGCGTCCTACAGGGCAAATGCAATGAATTATTTTGTGTCTTTGGGGGTTTTTATGCGTCAGGGACACAGGATGCAGAGGTATAGTAACAAAATCACTGTTGACATGTTAAAATATGTGGCATGAAGTACTATCAAGCAAACTAGGAACCATTTGATAAAGCTACAAGTAGTAGCACTGAGTAAAGAAGTTTTCAAACCTAAATTCTAAAAAAAGTTACATTTTTCTCTGCCCTTTGGAATGATATTTTTGCACTTTATAGAAAGGTAAAAATGGCATGTGATTTCAGTTCCAAAATAAAAACCGAGGTCACCGACTTGCTTTTGCTTTAGAACCGCATGAAGTTAGGGGTGCCTTGACAGGTTATGGTTCTATCAATGGTCACTTGTAATGCCCAAAAAATTCAATAACTTATGTACTAATATTTGGGCATTTGTTTCATACCATTATTTAAGAGCAAAATTATCCACAATAAATCCTGAAAACCATTTTGAGCCACTTTAATTCATACTCATGTTTTGTTTTTAGTAAAGAGCATTATAGTGGTACCTTTAGTGTGTAGCTTTGAACCTTGAATGACTGGCATGACCCAAGTTGAGGTCGACTCAGCTGCTCCATGGAGTACAGCACATCTGAACGGGTACATCTAGCAATACGCTCAATCACTTTCTGCAAAATAAGCACTTGCTCAAAGAGTGGATGTTAACTGTATTATTAATCTTAGAAGAATTCTTCCATGTTTTCCAGGAAAAGCCTGTCAAATTTTTGTGCGGCAAAAATTCAGCAATAGACAGAAAAAAATTCCAATAATGTTCTCTAAGAACTCTCATGAAAATTTCATAGTAATCAAAAGGCATTAATACTTACTCTTTTAACATTGAGGACGAGTGTGACTCCATGTTTCAACAGCATATCCTGAGCCAGACGAGAAACAGTCTTTTCCACCAATAAAATGTTGGGTTTTAAAGAAACTACTCTGGCAACAAAGTTTTTGAGGAACTCATATTCTTGGCGAATAAGTGCATCAAGACAGGCAAGACGGTTTTCATTTCGCTGTGAAGAAAAATTTGTATAATACCATTAAACTTGCAGATGAGTATTGTCTGCAAACTACAGCTGTAAATATGATCCCACCACAAGTTCTAACAGGTAGAAATTTTACGAAATTTTAGTGCTGTTTTTGTGTTCTTTCAAAAAGTATTAGTAGGGACGTGAAAGCTTTTGTAAATTGGTTTTAACGCTGTTTTTGATACAAGCTAGATGAATCTGACTTGAGAAATGTGATGTATTGCTAGATCCAGCTCAATTATTCAAATGGAATTGTTCAAGCTCTTGAAAGAATCTTACTTAAACCCTCTAAAACTGTTGTCTTCTTAACCCTTTAAGCCCCAATATCCACATATAAATTCTCCATACTGACCTTCATACATTTCCTCAAAATAGTTGAAAGAGTTTGATAACAGAACAAAGCATTTTTCATTGGTGATCATTTTATTAACTCTCATAATCATTTCTCTGGCAACATATGGATATTGCCAGGAGAAAATTGATGTTCATCACTATCTGCACTTAAAGGGTTAAAGGGAAATCAGAGGCTGATCAGTTGTTGGGGTTTAAGGGTTTATAAACTGATATTACCTGATAGTCAATAGCACAGCTCAGCACCAGTATCCTTGGGTGATGCAAAACACTTGACATCTTCTTGTTGGCAATGTTCTTAGTGAACACCACACCACTAATCATTTCACAATCACTCTTGCTTCCACCTGGAATTTTTTTGAACTTCACAAACTCACGAATGTCCATGTCATCATCTTTATGAACATCAGGGGTAACCTAAACAAATCAATAAATTAATGAATGAATGAATGAATGAACACGGTTCGTACTCGATTCTTCAAGCTCTCCAAATTCCATGACTTTACATGACTTTTTCTATGACCTTTTCAAGTTTTCCAAGACCTTCAGCTTTGCTGTCAGCTTCAAAAATTTTAAAAACTTTCCTTGATTTAGGGTATTTTTCGACCTTAAACAATTCAACAGACACAAACTCAAAATGCATGCCATTTACTCCTCTCTATCTTACATTGTCTTTGCCTTGTCATCTGCGGTAACTAATTTACCATACAAATGAAAATGAAATGAAATTCTTAAATTCCATGAATTTTCCAGCTTTTCCGTGACCTGAACAAACCCTGATGAATGGATGCCACAATCACAAAACAAAAACATCGATTTTCAGTTTACACTCTCATCATAAAAATTTAGTCTTCACAGGTTGTGAGCACAGCTAATAAAAATGTACCAGTTACAATCAAACCCAGGAGCCCATAACACCAGAATGTCCAACTATCATTATAACACCGGGTCCATAGCATGCCAGATTGTGATGCTACTTTTTATAGATTCACCATTCACCAAAAAACTTTCAGCAATATAGAGCAGAGTAAGAAATCACTAAAAAAGAGAGATTTAAACTGATTGGAAAAAAAACTGAGGAGTACAGGATCAAGATACCTCAGTCTAAAAAATCAAACTGCCAAGGACTAGGCAGATGAACTTATTAAATTTTCAGAGTTAAATTAAAGGAAATAAAGGGATATGTAAAGAATCAACCATAACAGGACAGAAAAAATCTGAGCCCCAGATGGGATTCGAACCCACGACCCTCCGTGTTCTAGATCAGATGCTCTAACCTCTAAGCTACTGAGGACTCGTTGGCGAGCAAGGTTCATTTTTGTGGGTTGGACTTGCGAACCACATCTTGCAGTCACATAGTCCATCACAAGCAACACATTAAGGCTTAACTGTATCACACAGTCACATTAATAGTAAGAAATGTCTCACCCATGAGACGAGTTTACTACACTTTCTTAAGTATAAAATGTAACAAAGTACCTGCGCACTAATTCTCTTCACAAGTGGCAAAATGGTATCTTTCCAATCAACAGACAGGCCGGCATCCTTTAGCAACTGCTCCAACAGAGTGTTAAGGTGGTATGTATGTGCAGCCCTAAAAACAAAGACCCACAAAAATCTATGACACATTCTCCTCAGATACTCAAGTATATTACAAAATATTCTCAAGTCATAAAAACCATAAAGTCATGAAAAACTCTCAAAGAAAATTCTACGCAGCTCAAAAGCCAGGAGTCCTGTCTATTGAGGGCTGTTTTTATGGCTGATCTTGAAGGAACTATACCTGAAAACTTTTTTGAGTCAAAGATGTGAGATTTTTATTCATGAGAATACTAGCATAGCACTCCATCACTCCTATAAATATTATGTCCAAAGAGTTCTGAAGATGTTCTGAAGAGTTCCACAGTGCTCTGTTCCATTACTTTTCCTCCTAAAATAGGAGATTTCTGGGAAGGTATGATCTCTCAATGGACTTTTCTTTTCTAACAATGGCTAAAGGTAAACAATTTTTTCAAAAATGAGTCAGTTAAGGTTGTAAAAACAAATTTTTCTGCTAGGAATGAGAAATTGGTCTGCAGGGGTGAGCTGTTGAGAGATCAAAGTCTTTGATCTGCAGGTGTGAGAGTTAGCACATATGGGGTGCAAGTACTGGTCAACTGCATGCTCAGTTAATACAAGTTGTATGTATTTGAAAGTATCAAATTGAATGACTTTACTTTGGTGGATTGTCCAAGAAAATAAAACTGACGTCGTGGGAAGTAGTTCACTCACCACAGTCGTTCCATGGCTAGTTTCTCCCCATTATCTTCCCTAAGTTCCTCCAGATCAGGACCAGAAGATGACCTATCAACGCCTATCTTTCGGGCCATCATAGCTCCACTGAAGATCTCATCAGGGGTATTGCTAGTACTCATGATTGCCACTGATGGCCCCCCTTCATTAGTCTTCTTAGTGCTTGGCCTCAGGGGGGTGTGTGGGTATCCTTCATTGTACACATACTGTTCCAGTGGGGGTGGCGGTACATCTGTTATCAGTGACAATGTAGAGCTGGCTGCTTCACCATTTGCATCTGCTGCTGATACTCCAGGCTGGGATATAACAGAAAAAATAATATCAAATGTACCCCTGTTACTATTCAACTCGAAACAATAATTATTACAAATGTAACTTTCACAGCATCGACAAGAAAATGCCAAGCAAATTATCAACCTCTCAAAAAATTAAAACTTGAGCCTCCAATCAACTGAAAAAAAAAAAAACTGAACAGGGGTGATACTCCTGAGCCATAAATACAGTCATGAGAAACTGGTCAGCATATGCTTCATGACAGCAGTTAATTTTCAGTAATAACAGCATCATCTTATTAGGTTGTGTCATCTCATGGTTTCCCTGTGGTACAGGCAGCCACACAGACATATGACAGTTGTGTGACAACCAAAACTTAGATGGACATGCAACACTGTTACTGTTGCCACAGTATACGATTGTCATTTCTCATGTTTTTAGGCTTGTCTCTACTACATTTTACAAACAAAGTAATTTCTGACCTCTCCAAAATGCTGTAAATCCACCTTTAATAACAATTCACTGTCACCTTCCTCAGTTGCCACACCATTCATCAAATCTAGGTCCAGAAGCTTTGGCGCTTGAAGAAGAACAGAAACAAGAAAAGTGGCCAATAGTTGACAAGGCCAGCTGACACAGAACCATCCATACCCACCCTTGTAGAGTCATTTAAAAAAATTTCCAAGGGGAGGGGTTCTTAAAGGCCTAAATTTTAAAAGAAATTACAAAACTAAACTGGAATCGTTTCCAGGGTGAAGGTGGGGGAAGGGGGATTACATCAAAACCCTCCATGGGGTACAGAGAACAAAATACAATGTGTTGCACATGCATTTCAGTTTAATGAAGCTTTCTCTTCTTAGTATTTTAAGTCATTTTGTTGTGCCATCAATTCAATGCACACAATTCAGCCTTTCTTGGCCACAAATTCAACAACTGCAACAGAATTATCTTGTATTTTTGGGGGGTGATAGGATAAATTACCTGTTGTTTTAGGGTTACTCAGTTTTCCAGAGACCTGAAAGGTAAAAATAAATGACAAGGGAAGTATGAGGATTAAACATTGCTCAAAAAGCAACTCATTCAACTAATACATACCAGTACATGACTTGTACTTTCCTTTATAGTGATGAACAAATATGAAACTGAGGTTCCACTAAAACCAAAATCACTATGTTTACAATAAATCAGGTTTTTCAAGCAAATTATCTCCAAATTTTTCAAGATTCTGAATGTTCAAATTTGGCATAAAATAATCATTGCTATACATGTTATATATGAAATAAAACAATACTCATTTAATAAATTGCACATGACTTGCATAATTCAGGTGAGCATGTGATATTGTCACATGTATATGTTACAGGTCAAAATTAAATTCAAGTTAAAATTTGATTCTCAACAATTTTCCTTTGCCTCCTAACCAAGGTTCATAAGAAAATTGCAGCCCTTTTTGAAGGACTTTTCAAGGACCACATTAGATTTTCAAGGACTGTGACCTACTAAGAATATAATAATTTACTTCACGGACTGTACAAAAATGCACATTCTCAGTCTATTCTAATAAGACTTTAAGGCTAGAACTGTTTGTTCCTCCAACCTCTCTACATTTTTCAGTTCACTGGTCTGAAATTGATAGTTAATTATTGCATAAAACAAAGCACTTTAAGTAAATAACCTTTAAATTCTCTGAGCTGTGATTTACATTCTATCTTGAACAGCGATGTATAAGCGCTATATAAATTCCATTATTATTATTATTATTGGACAACAAAAAAGCATCAGAAAATTCTTTCCAGCTCACTACATTCAAATTTAAAGAAAATTCAAGGACTTTTCAAGGAAAAATGGAATTCAAGGACTTTTCAAGGACTTCGGCTAAAATGCAAGGACTTTTTAAGGACTTGCGCCAAAATTCAAGGACTTTTCAAGGACTTCGGCCAAAATTCAAGGACTTTTCATAGACTTCCGCCAAAATTCAAGGACTTTTCAAGGACTTCCGCTAAAATTCAAGGACTTTTCAAGGACTTCCACTAAAATTCAAGGACTTTTCAAGACTGTCCGAGCCCCACTAACGCTAATTATTCATGAGTTAGGGTTGGAAGACAAAGGAAATTCAGAATCAACCAAGGTTAAAAAAATTTAACCTGAAATTAAAACTGACCAGTAACATATACATGCTGTATATAAAATAAAATAATATACAGTGCATGTGTTACAGGTCAAAAATTATATTCAGGTTAAAATTGATTTGATTTGATTCTTAATTCCCTTTGTCCCCTAGCCCTAATTCCTGAATAAAATTTTTATCAACATTGCTGTATGTAAAATAAAATAATATAATCACAAAATCAACTACAAATGATTTAAAAGCATGATCCAGGCTTAACAAGAATGTGAACACGACCAGCTAAAATGCTTTAAGCAAGTTAGGTAATAAAGATTAGATTTTATTGTATTTATTGCACTACTTTACACCCATATTGCCATATCAGTGATTTTACCTCTTGGGTATTGCTGGCCTCCAAGTCGTCAGTCATAGGTTCAATTTCATGATGATCCAGCTGACGGAACCAATGAGGAACTGTTTCATCATTATCATCATCAACATGATCATTTTTCTCATAACTTTCATTCCAGGAACCACTTTTATCAGATGATTTGTCTGTATCTCCCCAGAATGACCTTTTAGGTGTTGCCACTTCACGAGCAGTCTGTTATGAAATATACAATGTAAAAGTTGTGGTTCATTTTTTTTTTTTGGAATTTTATGTCTTTTATTATAACCTCATTTTCATACACTACTACACCCATAAACAAAAGAAAAGAAAATTTAAACTAAGAACAAAATTGAAACACAACAAATATTGACTTTAGAACCTAGTAGGCTAATCCCTATCTCAATTATCTATTATGAAACTTTTTGACACATTTCTGACAACAAGGTAAGGTACATTTTTATTTCAAACAGGGTAGCAATTTTAAAAAAAAAATTTGTTTTTGTTTCCTCCTGTAAGTGACCACTTGATGCAATATTACTGAAGTCTGATCTCTATGTTCACTGTACTGTTATTGGTAAATCAGAGGGTAAGAAAGACTTTGAGTGACATGTCGCTGTCTGTTCCATAATAAAGAAATTAAGTGTAATTAATTCCCTGAGTCAATCAAGTAGATGTAACGGACTTCAGTGTGCGAAGAAAGTAATGTCCGATAGCCTGGGGCTAGTGGATTTTGCTATCAGGCTAGTGAATTCTGCTTTTAACATGCCCGACGAGCAAGTGATGTTTTATGAGGAATTCGAATCACAGAAGAACTGTAAAATCAATTCTGCCAGTTAAAAAGTTTTTGGGGCTAGTTGAAATGATGTCCAGGCTAGTACATGCTAGCTTCAGCTTGCCCGAATGGCAAGCTGTAAAAATGATTTTCTTTACACCCTGGACCTGTTCCCAGAAAAGCCCTCATCTGGTTTGACTCTCATAACTGATGACCACTTCCCATGAGCAACCACTGAATCTTGAGATTCTCGGTGATTACTCACTAACGGAGGTTAAACTGTATCAAAAATGGAAGCTGTTCCTCACCACTCCTGATTGGTAGAGAATGTATTCATCTTTGAAGACAGCTCTGCCTTCACGAGTGTTCGGCACAGGCTCTAACCAACCAGAATCAAGTAAACCTTGTCCTATTGTCACTGCCTGATTCCTGTTGGGTATTGGTAGAAAATGAACAGATTACAAAGGTTAGAAACATAGTGTTGTACTTGCCAACTCAGATCTATCTAACATGCAGGAGATTATTATTATGACTATAATAGGTGATCATGTAACAGCCATACATAAAGAAACTATACAGAGGGTATTAACTTGACGGCAGCTTTTGTGCAGAAGTTCAATACCAGGTTAGTTATTAGGGAGCTTCAGCGACAACAACAACGACGGCTATGAGAATGTCACTCAAAAAGTGAAGTCCCACTGCTTCAAACTTTATCGCGCTTATTCCATCTCATTTAATTTGTTAAATGTTGGTAATTTTTTCTGGAGTTGAATTCTAAAACACAGGATCAAAGTTCAAGACAAGAAAACAAGTCGTTGTCTTGTGTTCACATCTTCAACAAAACTTGAAATTAGGCATTTTCACGTTGTAGTCGTGCGTTGACGGCAAAGAAATGTACAAAAAAGCATAATTCACTTGCAAATTTGTTGTTTTGTCTATCTAAACCTATTGCTTTTTTGCCGTTCTCATTGACATTGCCATCGTTGTTGCTTAAACTCCTTAATTGCCATCACTAATGAATCTATGGACTTTCCACCGTCAGTAGTAAGAGTAAAATTATCCGAGATCATATCGCAACATTTTGAGAAAGGTCCAGCAGTGGTACCGATAGCTTGTACTGTATAAGCAGTTCTAATACGATCTGAGAGAAAACTTGTTTTGAGATTACCTTGTAGATGTTTTTTCATACGTAAGCAGCCAATCAACCAGCTCGCTGCCAACAAGACAATTCTGATATGTTCTCAAGCGAAAACGGTGGCTCTGCAGTTCCAATCCAGACTTGGGTGAGATCATTTGACTCCACAATTCACGAAAAGAGTCCTTATTTGTGAAGAGTAACAAAATTTTATCATAAAAAACAAAACAACAACAGGAAACATAACTAAAGAGCACCTCTAGTCTAGATTTCTGTGCAGAAAAGAGAGGTATGCAGTATCATCATCATCACCATCATTCAGGGTTGTCGAAAGTAACCGGCTGCCAGCGAAAATCACCACCTACTTAGTTAGTATTGGCCGACTACTCTACTTGGCATTTCTTTACGGATGGCATTTTTTAAATAAAATATCCCTGGATTGGTTGGTTACTTTCACAACTCAGCAATCTACTTCAAAACTTTCTGACAACGCCGCCATTATCATCGTCACCACAAATATTATTTTAATTCAGATTTCCAGAGCAAGATGCACAAAATGCCTAATAGCTCCAGTTGTTACTTATAATAATATTATTCAATTTCATTATTAGCTTGTCTGTTTAAAACAATAATTATGACAAATCACCCATCACTGACTTGTTTCAACATGTCTGCTTCAGCTGCACATACTCCAAATGCATCAAATGGTCTCCGCCCTGGCATTGGTAAAGGCCGTTCGTTCTCACCATAAGAACTCAATGCAGTCAGGCTTGGACTATTGCTTAGTTTCCTGTGTGTAGGCTGAACATAGAAATTCTCCTCATCATCAAAATCAAATGGATAGCTCCTAGGATTTGCCAGGTTCATGTTGCTGCTGTTGTTGGTAGTGATATCAGTATCTGAGGTGAATGCACTCAGATCAGCCTGTAGTTGTTCCAAGTTTCTAACCATCAAGTCAGCTGACTGTGTGTACCGCTGGACTACCTTGTGACAGTAAGTGCACACTCGCAAAAACCCTGCCAATCAGAATATTATCATTACCTTAAGCATGTATAACACAGACCCTTGTGAGATGATGACTAAAAATTGGAAAGAAAATGTCAGATTTAAGGAAGGCAGAGCGGCTAAGAGGTTAAAGTGCTGGAATTGTAACCCAAAAGCTTAGAGTTCAAGTCCAACCCCTGACCGTAGCTAGATTTTTTTTCCCATAGTTCCAAGTTCAAATCCTTCATGGCCATGCTTACAGTGTATAAAACACCCAACTGGTTTGCCTTGTACCTGCTGAGGTTCTTAGGCTTGTCTGTATTAACTGGGTTCCACTGCACAATTATATTAATTTTGTCTCTGACAAAAAGTAATGCTTGTCATTTATTTTAAAATTTTTTTGTTCATTTTTCTTTACCTGCATACCCCATGATCTTCCCAGGAATTTCCAAATAACAGCACCTGTAGCAAAATATTTGACCACAGAGGCGGCAATGGTGCCTGCGGCGGAAGGTGTTGAACTTTTCCCCACATTCATAACATTCCTTGCAGTTCTCATCTGGCATCCAATACTGCTTAAAATCACTCTTTTTGTATTCTTGTCGTAGCTGAAAAAAAAAATCAAATCAACAACTATGGGTGATAAAATTAAGTTTTCGAGAAATGGCCAATAATTGGCCATTTCTTGAAAACTTAATTTACTCTTGCATGGGTATTGAAAATAAGGGAGATGTAAATCTTTGCAAGAACCATTGAAATCTGCAAAGAAAATTGGGCTTTCAGTGATTTATTGGGAAGAGATTATTTTAAAAGAGCTTTAACATATATGAACAATACAGGGCAATTTTACTTTGCCCAAAATTAAAGGTTATAAAATAATAATAAAAGTGTGTGGTCAGCCCGATATTTTCCCTTTCCTAGAGGTAAAAAAAAACCAGAAATATTGAAAAATAGTTTGATCATCTGAGGGAAAAGGATAGAAAATATTTAGCAAAACAAAAAATTCTATTTGAATCTAAGGAGAAACTCTTCACAAAATTATAGGTTCAATACACTATGTTTAATACAAAGATGCACCTAGACTTGAAAATATATTTAAGAAGTTTTCTGAAGATTTGCTCAGTTAAGGGTCATAAAATGAATGACAGTGTGGTAAAAGTATCCACGAACAAATTTTATGTTACCTAAAATCTGAAATTTAAACAAACAGATGCAAAAATTAAAAACAGTTTACAGAGACACAGCATGCCAATGATGTACAGGTAGCCAGAAAAATCCCAAAGAAAATTTTCTCTTGCAGAACAGGGATATTAATTCTGAGCAGGCCAGATGGGCGCATTGTAAGATTTCCGTACAACCTCATACATTAAATTTTATTATGCATGCAGCAATTTCATACTTTTTGGCCCACTTGAAATGTAGATCTTTTCATTTAACAAATTTCATAGCTTTTTAGGTTAACCCAAATACTAAAAGGGGGAGGGTTCATTTCGATGTCAAACCTAATTAGTCAGACACAATTCATTTTCACGAAGTTCAATGGTCTAAGTGAAAATTATTTATGCATTAGGTTCAGCACATGAGAAGATCAATGTTTCAAACAAAGTCGCTCCACAGTCAAAATCCCCAGATAGGCCACTCCATCTTAATTCATGGGTCAACCCAAATTAGACATGTTGGACTTAACTGATTCACACGTCGATCTCTTCATGTATACTTAATTTGGTACATGAAAAGATTGACGTTTGAACTGGACCTTTCTCCCGAATAGTTTAACACGAATACAGTCGAAACATGTATGCATAATGAATGTATGGGGTTATAAGAAAATCTTACCGGGGCCATTATTCCTGCTCATGAAACCAGTCAGAGCATAGAATTTGCCCCATCTCGCCCGCTTGATTGAGATCAATAAGTGGAACGTCCGTTGGGAATTTTTAACCCAAACTAACCTGCCCTCGACCATCCGCAGCGGCGTTCAGGCGGCCCAAGACGGCATGCACGTTGCGGTAACCTGGAGAGTTACGCCTCCTGCCGATCCCTACACTCCCCGGCGCGCTCGTCCTCCGTCTACCGAAGAGAGGCGAGGCTGACCAGGAACGGGGCAGTTCAGGATTTTTTGTCGTTGACACTCGTTTCTGCAGTTGAGGTGAGCTTCTAGGACTAACTAATGGGCTCACAGGACGGCGTTTTTTTGTGCTATCAATTTTGACCTCCACTCGAGCCTCGGGTCTTTTTCTTTGAAATAATCGTGCCAAAGAAAAGCTTGATTGCGAAGTATCTGGACTGAGCGGACGAAACGACGTCAACCTAACATCATCTTCTGAATCCATCTGGTTTTAGCCTGATTTACCGGAGCTCTAAGTGTTTTAACACGTTTTCCATTTTCCAGTAATAATAAGATGCGTTTCTTACATTTTAGGTAAAGAAATATAGGTGACAAAACACCTCCAGGACGAGAAATCTCCTACATATCGGACCCTTCTACCTTCTGTCAGGAAATACTCAAAAAAAAACAATGAACCGAGTCTGCAGACACGACCGCTATCGCAAAAGCGGAAGGGGTCTTCAAGTAATATCAATCAGAGTGTAACTTATTATAAAAAGATGGCGGCGACCAACCTAGCAGATTTAACGCAAATCCAGTTGCGTGAAAATTTAGAATTGCAGCTCTCTGAGGTTGAAATGCTTCGATCTATGTATCCAGAAGAAGAGGAGTTCAATTTGGATGAGCAAGCACTTCTAGATGTACAAGAATTTTGTTCTGGTAGGACAGATGAAAAACCACATAGTCTTCTTAACTTCACACTGACCATCAGCTTGCACGACTGTAATGGAGATGGTGGGAGAGAAAACTCTATAGATCTGTCTTGTTATTTCCCTCAAGAATATCCCAACAGTAAACCAGAGCTCTTTGTTAGATCGCAAAGTCTTAACAGAGAAACTCAGAGGGAGCTTAATGAGAAGTTAAACTCTCATATAACTGCAACAGTTGGCTCTGGAGAACTATGCACATTGCCAGCACTACAATGGATTCAGGAAAATGGGGAAATGTACATTGCTCGTAGCCAAGCTGAAATTAAATCTTCTACAACAATTTCAAGCAAATCTCAAGAAAATGAGGTTAAAATAAAAAGAGATAGGATGTTCTTACGAATGTGGTTATATATGCATCACATATATAGTAAAACAAAAAGGAAAGATATTCTTCAATGGGCCACTGACTATAACCTCACTGGTTTCTGTCTCCCGGGTAAGCCAGGGGTTGTTTGCTTGGAAGGTGATGAATACAATGTTGAAGAGTACTTCAGTCGTTTACGGAGGCTTAATTGGAAGAAAATTACTTGCAGACATCGAGAAAAGGGAGAAGAAAACAAAAGCATTGATGATCAGAGAAAGTTTCCTGGATTTGAAGAATTGTTCTTTGAAGTTCATGGCACAAGAGAAAACCATATGGATATGGGCCAGTTTCTTCATTATTTAGAACAACATAATTTAGGTTATATTTTTCAAATTTTATTTGGTATAGAAGGTAAATCTTCTTTTGACAAGTAAAAGTAACAACAGAGATACAGTATTATTTAAATACAAAATAACCAGTGTAAATATTTTATATTGGGAAATTTAATTAAAGATGGTAACTAAAATTTTGCTTTCTTTTCTTCTGAGAATGTACCATGAGTTTCCTTGACAGGATGCTTGTCAGCACCCAACCCCACCCCCATCCTCACCCCCAACCCTCCCCCACCACTACCACTGCTGCCAACACCTTTTCTTGAGAAAAATGACTGGAATTGTACCTAACAATATTAAGACAACAGGATGACCGTGGGCAAAAAATGAAGTTCGACATATCCAAAGGAGAATGCTGGCAGCTTATTCTACACCATGAAGCATGTGATCATATGAAAAGGGAATGTTCCTTAGGCAGAAGGGTCATCCCATCCTAAGCTACCTTCTGTACCAATCACACTAAACGACTATTACGTCTAGATTAGGCCATCAATTCCTTGTGTCACGCCTGTCATGTCAGTGTTGCGTGAGAATGAAAATTAGAGGTTTGCTCGGGGACTGGACACCACAGGAGAAACCATCATTGCTGCCGCTTTCGCTCCAGAGATCGAATAATCGATCCGAAGGCTTCAAGCCTTAACCAAGCCACAGATATTGCGTAGAGTTCCCGGCAGTTGTACAGGTGGGCACAATTGTCATCTGTTATATATATAACACTTGCAAGGATCTCCTTGTTTAAGAACGAAGAGCAAGATCAGTTTGACATATTTAAAGTTCGTCACAAAAACAAAATTTTCCTCTGCGTTCGGTCATGATGTCCGTTTCAGCTTGCTGCATCGGAATGTCTTGTTCATTTTTTTTTTTACGTTCGCTGTGATCAGCCACTTTCATTTGTTTGATTCCAAAATGCAGTAAGAACCTCTCATGCATTGTTGTTAGGTAGTTTTGCTTTGTTTAAACATATGCGCAAGATTACGATTTGTAGATTTTCAGTGAAGCTTCCGCTTGAGCATCTTCGATTCTCGGAGTCGAATTTTTGTTAATTTCTGCGCTCTTGCCTCAATCGATTTGTGTGGGCGGAATTTATCAGTCAGTAAGAACCGCTTATTTAACTTTTGGTGATTTTGAAGAGGTTTCTAACCTGTTAACGTACTCTATGGCTGTAAAGTTGAGCTAATATATTATCGATCGAGAGTGTATTGTGTTAGACCTACTGAGTGACTGTCCATTTTTAACAATTTAATACCTGAACATACCTGTGGTGAGTATTTTTTCTTTTTCTCTTTTTCTCCGGAGGAAGAAATTTAGTCTAAACTGGAATTGAATTATCGCGATCAAGTCGCTAATGTTCTTAACTTTTCATTTTTCCAGTGTGATGCTTTGCTCACATACAGACATGGCTCGAGAACTTGTCAACGAATGCAGTAATTAATTACACTTCGCTTGCTTTTAAAATGAAAGTAAAATTGGTTATGAAGGGGAAAATGGAACATTTAAGCTTATTTTTGCACACCATAAATTGTTATTCATGTACACATACATAAGAATGCAGTTTTTAACAACGTGTGTGGTTCTAGAAAAGTGTATCTTGCAAGTTGTTCATTTCAGAATCAAAAATTCCGACCACTCTCTTCAAACCCTTACACATATATGTGTGTTTAACATATTAATGCTTATCAAACTTTAATTTACCGTTGATCTGTTCTTGAACGTAAAAAAATCGGGATCATTTCCGCTAAAAAATAGATGTTTACTTGGCAGCTTTCATGCTTGTTCAATTCTGTCACTTTTCTGGTTTCCTACGTGAGTTTGGTGTTAGGCAAGTCATTTTATGTTTAACCAGCTGCTTTCCTTGTTTTACTAACTTACTAAACAATTTTCGTTTTCATGTTATTTACTTCATGTAAATTTATTCATAATCATCAAGATTTGTGGTAACAAATATTGATCAAGAATTTATAATTGCCTTGCAGCATTATACTTTGAATGATAATTATTGACTGTTTTTTTTACATTGTCACTGTATAACCCCAGAAAAATTATGTCTGAGTGTTCATCTTCTGCTGATTTTGTGGTTTCATATTCATGAAGGTAGCGTAAACATCTCATCAGTGGCATTCAATGTTCATCTGCAATATCTCACATTAAAATTATAACAAGATATCCTGATTTGCATTGAAAAAAATAGAGTATGCGCGCTCGCCTGATAAATACTGCAGCTGTTTCAATTGAACACTAGTACTCATAGAGCCATTGCATATCTTTTCTGTCACTTCCAGAAAATTACAAATTATCTTAAGTGTTTTGAAGAATGTCTTTTTTAAACGTCTGAAAATTTCCAACCTTAAAGCAAAAAGAAAAATTTTCTTTTTAGTTAAAGAATCAGGTGATTCAAATTATACAGTTACAAAAAAAGTTGTGTGCAAATAATTAACAATTATTATTGGACGAGGTTGAGCAAAATATCATGATTTGTCAGTGGCGAGAGGGACGCTGACAAATCACAATATTTTGTGATAACCGAGGTCAGTAATTGTTTGATCATTTGATCACCGAGTTTGTTTTTTAAAGGAATATCTTCAGGAAGCAAAGCGATCTGCCATTTTCACACAAGAGCAATCACAAGATAGGGAGAAACGTGGTTTCATTTATGCATTCATGAACCGAATATTATTTGCAGCCAAACAAAGCTGGACGACATTGTGCATGAGCAGACCATTTTTTGTAGGCAGTTATTTGCAGGTCACGTGGTGGGCCAATAAAAAGGAAGAAAAATTTGCAACAAATGATCATTTAATTTTTTTTTTTAGCCTGTGTGCAGATGTCTCCTTTTCCTCCTTTTCCTCTCTACAGTAGCCACCTTGCGGATGGAAATAAGAGTAGCCTCAGAAGACATTCTTAAGCCTGGTTCTCATATGCTGGCGAAGTATGTGACATGGCTGCTGATACTGCCTGCGATACTACTCCGACATATGAAGACATTACACTGCCAGCAACAAGAAACGTCGCAAGTCTTTACCACTTGCATTCCTGCGAAGTCAAACTTCAGTCAACTTCAGAGGCATGCCAACGGTGAAGACTGACATGGCCTCTGCTACCAGCACCTTCTGTTCTCACATTAGAACAGTGTCTCAGGCAGTACCGGCAGTTATGTCACAGGTAGCTTAGTGGCATATGAGAACCAGCCTTTACTTCAGAGTGAGCACAGGTCTGTCGGAGGCTGATCCTTTTTTGGTCACCACAGGACACCCAAGTAGAAATTGCAGATTACAATGGTATGATTGTAACATATTTCTCCTATTTTTTTCATGATCTTCACTGCAGGCTTGACAATGTCTGTATCATCTGTAAATGGTCCAAGCTCTGGATCAACTATTGTTAAAGTAGGCTGGCTTCAGAAACGAGGTAAGTAAACGAGGTAAATTTGGCCAGGGTTATGGGAAGCATGCTGAACAACCCCACCCTAATTCTCCAAAAGCACCTTTTAACCCTTTAAACCCTAAGATCAAAATTTGAATTCTCATTTGTTGCCCCTAGTCATTTCCTACAGAAGTAGTGGGGAGAAGTTGATAAAATATCAAACAAAGTCATCTTGTGTGACCATGTCTGTAATTCTCATGACCACTCTGTTATACAAAGCATGGGTATCACAAGGAGAAATTTGATTGTGATCACTCTTGGGGCTTAAAGGGTTAACCTTAGCAGGAGTCAGTCCCTTCACAGAGCACAGCCATTTTTTCCACCATTTTTTCGCTGAACACCTTCTTCCTGATCATAATAGCCCTTTTTTTTCATCTGATTCTCAGGGGAGTACATTAAGAATTGGAGACCTAGATATTTTCAGCTTTGGAGTGATGGTACTTTCATTGGGTACAAGGAGATTCCCAAGTCAAGAGAAACTGAACCTTTGAACAACTTCTCTGTTTCCAGTAAGTACACTGATAAATAACTTCAATACTAAACTTCAATAATTGAGTAAGTAACATTTATAACATCGGAAATCGCCAAAGTATCTTTATTATGTGCTAATGTTGATTTGCACATTTATACATGTATACTGGATAATAACTCTTGCCAGTTCATCGTCAAGTTGCCATGGTAATTGACCAATTCTAGGTTCTATTGCATTATTTCTCCCCTGACCCAGCAAAGCTTTGCTCTAGGAGCACTCATGTAGCCCCGCCCGGCACCTTTGTTATTATACACTCTACAGTGTAATATAATTTTGTGATCTAATGTATTTTTTTGTTATTTATTTTACCAGAGTGCCAAATTATGAGAACAGAAAAGCCAAAGTCAAATTCATTTATTATAAGGTATATTGTGTGTTTATTTTCCAGTGGTTGAACCCTCTCAAGCTTTTGTAACAGGGGCGGATCTAGGGGAGGGTGCAGGGGGTGCGCACCCCCCCCCCCCCTTAGATGACCTGCGGTTTTCTAATACAACTGGTATTCTGCAAAAAAAAAAAAACTATGTGGTTTATTGGTGTTGAAGTAGAGCAAGAGACAAGTGCACCCCCTCCAAAAAAAAATCCTGGATCTGCCCCTGTGTAATATCGGCCAGATGAGAAGACAACAGTTGATGTCCTCTTTACTCTAATATAAAACTGGTAACAGCAAGCTTTCTATTACCTATCTGAGATGTGTGATATGTATGAACTCATAACATGAGAAGAGCCACCTTTCTGTTACCTTGAAAAAAACAAACAAAACAAGTGGAAAGGAGACCAGGTTTATGGCTTAATGCCACCTCCCAAGATCATCGGCACTGAGACTAGATTACAATGCTGTGCTCTAAGGAACATTGAAGGGAGCCCTGTGCTCTGAACCTGTGAAATCCAGGGTGCCCAGCATATGATTTGTATGCAAAAACTAAGATTTTCTGGTTACTGGAGAGCAAAAGTTAGGCGCTAGGGGACAAAGGGACAGGAGCACAGCCTTGGATTATCACTTCACTCAGCATGAGCTTGTAGTCCAGCATTGGTTTGAGCACAGGCCCCCCACTCAGCAACCAGGGGTTAGCCTGCTGACTTAACTTGGTAGCAGTAAGTTTCCATGAACTTAGTGTTTGGTATTGTTAGTGATCAACATCAATTTTCTCTTAACAATATTAATACATAACCAAGAGAAAAGGTTATGAGAGTTAATCCAGTGATCACCAAAAAACGTTTTGATTTTAACAAATTCTCTCAACAAAAATGTATGAAGATCTGTCTGGAGAATTTGTATGCAGGTATTGGAAAGAGAAATTGGATGATGGTGACCTTTTAGGGATAAAAGGTTACCAAAGGTGAAATCTTGTGTAATTTACTATAAAAATAATACGACTTTCAGTACATAGAAAAATGTTTTGTGATGTTTTTCTTATCGACAGATGTTGGCAGTGGACTACACTGATAGAGAGGACATTCCATTTAGACAACCTTGCTGAAAGGTTTGCTGTTCACTAAACTGATTGCTTGTGGTTACAGTTTTTTAATTATTTTTCAAAGGTTTACACCAATTTTCCCCTTGCCTCTTCCCTTTTGAGTGCCTGGCATGGGGAGGCTAAGGAAAGAGGTCCTCTGGTGGGTAGTAATGTCCTCTGGGGGGGGGGGGGGATGGTAATGTATGTCCCTAGACTGATTTTCAAAACCTGTTGTTTTGCGTTTTGAGAAGGTGGCCATGTCCCTGTCGGTATTTTACTATTGTATTTGGAATTTCAGTTTCAATACCATCTTCATGTCGCTGTTTCAAGGCCTGTGTTGCTTGTTGAAATGTTACCTTAGGGGCCTCAGGAAAGACCCGCTTGTCACATAGATTGGAATTGAATTGCAAGTCTTGGTTTTATTCAAAGCCTCTTAAGCTTTTAGCCTTAATATTATTTTGAAATGTTCATATGCACAGTAAATTTTGTTGTCAAATTTTTCAGAGAAGAATGGGTTTCTTCCATTCAAGAGGTAGCTGATAAATTGCGTGAAAGTGCAAAATATGAAAAAGAGGACTCAGTGACAGATGAAATCACCTTGAGAAGTCAAAAAATGGTGTGTTACTTAACTTTTGTTTTAGAAGAAAACTGACTAACTGCCTCAATGTATGCCCTGTTTTACTGTGTCAGTTTGTTCTAATTAGCATTGTCCTTTAGCATTCCCCCAAAACATTCCAGTTTCAGAAAGCTCAGTGTTCTAAACAGGATTTACGAGTCTTCATAGCTAATAACATCACGGCTTAACTGACAGACGACCAATAACATCACGACATAATTGACCAATCAAATCAATAACCAGAGTATAATAACATCAACTGACATGATACGACTCACTTTGACTCTGACGATGACTACAGAACAGGTTGTCGAAACATCAGTCACTGTCAACAATAACAGTCCTATTCAGGACTACGTTCAACCGGTCGATCAAACTCAACCTACTTTTGACAGGATTTTCAGTTGGGCAAACTTGAGGGCCCCCGATTGAAATATCAGGCCCACACTAAAGATAAGTCATCTCTCATACTTATCAGCTGCATGTATTACTATTTTTCCTAAATTTTAAATATCTTTTTTTAGACCCTAGATGATTTCCATCTACTGAAAGTTCTTGGAAAAGGGACATTTGGTAAGGTCATGCTAGCAAAGTTCAAGACAACTGGTGAAGTTGTTGCGCTTAAGATTTTAAAGAAAGAAGTTATTGTTGCCAAGGTCAGTAAACACATTTTTTTTCAACAACTCACGAGCAAGATGGAGTGGTAGTCACTTCTGATAGTCTCATTTACACAGGCAATTTCTTGTAATTTTCATTGTGATTTGATATGAACTTAAACGTTATCCAATAATATCTAAATCAAAATTTCATCCCACAGGATGAAGTTGCACATACATTAACAGAAAACAGAGTACTAAGAACAATGGTTCATCCTTTTCTAACGGTAAGTTGCTACATGTTTCATTTGGACCTAATCATTAACTTCAATAAAATATCAACAAATCAGAATTATAACATCAACATTGTATGCGAGTATGGTATCACTGTGCATTGTTGTCAATTAGTCACCTCAAGTAAATTTTACCACATCAGAATTCATTAACTTTGTTTCCTTTGTGTTGTCACACAGGAGCTGAAGTACTCTTTTCAAACAAAAGAAAGACTAATATTTGTAATGGAATATGTCAATGGTGGTGAGGTTAGTAATAAACTTGTATTATCTTGCTATTGTTATTTAGTTTAAAGTAAATAAAAATGAAACAAAGGGAAGTGGAGTGAAAAAAGAATGGGAAAAAAGGATGACAAATCTAGCTACCGCTGTAGCGGCCAGGGTGGGACTTGAACTCAAGGTCAAAGGATTGCAAGGTGAATGCTCTACACATGGCCTCGCTGCCTCTTTAACCTAAAAAAAGGAAATCAAAAACAGGAGGTGGGAAAGAAATATGAAGAGAACTTTGAATTGCTTAATGGCCACAGGAATGTGAATGTAAATGCACATATGGCTGATAGAATGTGGATTATCACTATACAGTGTATCTTCATTTTAAAAGTAAAGTACACTCGCTTCATTCTCTTTAGGTAGAAATAGAAAATTAATTCAAAATGATAGCAGTTAAATCACAGCTTATATTGTTAATTTTGCTGTTTGCTATTTTGTTTCATCAGCTTTTTTTCCACCTATCTAAAGAACGTGTGTTCTCAGAGGACCGGTCAAGGTTTTATGCTTCTGAAATTGTTTTAGCCGTCAAGTATCTTCATGAGAAGAAAGTGATTTACAGAGATCTTAAGGTAATTTCCAACAGGTCAGATGTAAGTTCTTTTCCCATATTCTTGGCTTGCAAACACTGTTTGAATTTGAAAGAGGTTAAGTAGCATACTTTCATCATTCAGCTTTAAGATTTCCATGTTCCAGTAGATTAGTTTATTTAGACTTTCTCTTTTTTGACAGCTTGAAAATTTGCTGCTTGACTCAGAAGGTCATATTAAAATTGCTGACTTTGGGCTTTGTAAAGAAGATGTTTCACATGGAGCAACAACAAAAACATTTTGTGGCACTCCTGAATACTTGGCACCTGAGGTTAGTTTTCCATATCTTCTCTCATGGCAGCTGTATAAATATATAGTTTTTATAATCTAACAATTATGTTGAATATTTGTGTTTGAAAATTAGATGAAAACCTGACAAAATTTATACAACTGATTGTCAAAGTACATGTACATAAACATTGCTTGTAAAAGTAAGTTGAAGTTACCCAACAGATTATTGAACAGAAAATTTTGCATAATTATATGTTTTTATGGAGGTTGAAAGCCTAATAAGAATGGAATATATTTTAAATGAAGGACACGTTTTAAGTACAATCTAGTTTGCATAGCAGTTTTTTCCATTTCCTTTATTAGTTTAACCCTTTAAGTCCCAATAGTGACCAACATCAAGTTTCTCCTAACGGTATCCAAACAATGTCAAGAGATTAGGTTACGAGAATATACATGATCACCAAAGAGAAAATGCTTTGATCTTTTCTCAAATTCTCTCAACTTATTCTTTAAAGAAATGTATAGAGATCAGTTTGGAGAATTTGCTTGTGGATATAGGGGCTTGAAGGGTTAAGCTAAACAGGATACTCATGGCATTGGGCAAAACGGGCAAAAAATTAAAAGAGGTGGGAGGGGCGAAGAAGGCACTGACACTTTTTTTCTAGTTTCAGAGGTGTTGGTGTATCATGAGTGTCAACTATAGCAATCCTTGGTGTGAATTAGAGCCACGATCTTGGTTAAACCAAACATCCTGTTTTTTTCAGGTCCTTGAGGATAGTGATTATGGGCCTGCTGTTGACTGGTGGGGAGTAGGTGTAGTCATGTACGAGATGTTATGTGGCCGACTTCCATTCTACAACAGGGATCATGAAGTTCTATTTGAACTGATTTTAACGGTCTGTAATAATTATCATGGCGGTTAACATGATCCTCAAATTACTGGTATAGATGTTATTAATGATTAATTGTTTTAACCATTTATCATTGTGAAAGCCAATACAGCCTTTTGAAAAACTGTAGTCGATGGTAAATTAATTAACTTATTTGAAGCCATGTGAATAGTCAAGCTTGGAAGTTATTTGCATCATGAATAATAATTCAAACAAGTAAATACAGCATATCTGATTTTAAACTTGCCATTGAACAGCAAAATATCTAGAAAGATTCTTCTTAAAGCAAGTAAGAAACAAAGCAGCAAATGTTTTGCTTGTTAACAGTCGTATTGATTATGATGTCAGTTTTTTTTTTTTATTATTATTTTTTTTTAACTTAATTTTTATATATATATGTTACAGGAAGATCTGAAATTCCCTTCAAGACTTACTACCCAAGCAAAGAGTATCCTTTCTGGACTTCTACAGAAAAACCCTTCCAAACGGTACATGCAAAAAATACTATCCACATCTCAATTCAACAATCGAATTTTCTTACAGGAAAGGTGTAAAATTGAAGTTGTATAAAGTATTTAGGAAGAAAACTAGTAAATTTTATTTTTTCCTTAAAATTTTATACTGTATAAAGCTTGTTTCTCTATAAATATACTTTGACAATTTTTGTAAGTAAAGGTTTCTCTTACATTAACTACCCCAACCCAAACAAAGTATAGTGGAATGTCATAGATGTGTGTTCACTTTGCTTTAAGATCATTTCTACTCTAAGGGTCATCCATACATCCATACATATTTTATTGTAACTCCCTAAAAGGGTTTTCCAGTTACAAGACAACTTTGCCCCAAAAAAATTAATACGAATTAAAAGGAAAAAGAATAATAACAGGAACGTATGAAAAAGTTAAATACAAAAACAAAATAATGCATTGGGTAGGACTATTACAAATTCAATTATTGATGTAGCTTGACTATATGTTTTTCAAAAATGCTAACTGAATCAGTTGATTTAACACCAACGTTTTGCCCCTCGGTAGGAGAGGGACCACTGACTGACAGCTTGATGGCATCTCGGAATGTTTAGCTGACTACTTAATCTAGTACTTTTTTGTGTGAATTTCACTACATCAGATAAATTTCTCAGCCAAGAAGTTAGAGACAAGATTGTTTATACATTTAAACATCACTACAGTATTGTTCATTAAAGTTTTCACTAACAGGTAGCCAGATAAGGAATTTAGTACCTTGTGAGATGTGATAGAACTTTTTGAGATCAAGTATGATTCGTGCTGCAAAGTTCTGGACTCACTGTAGTTTCTTGATGTTGCACTTACTGGTATTTGACGCGTCAGATAAGCCGTAATAAAGTGTGCTGAAAACAAGTGAACTTAAGAGGAGAAGTATATCGATTAAATGATTTGTTACAGTGAAAATATACATATCATAATCTTTACAGCCTTGGCGGAAGCACAGATGATGCTAAAGAGGTCATGAGCCATCACTTCTTTCAGAATGTCAACTGGGATGACCTCCTTCACAAGAAGGTAAGAGGTAGACCTTCCAACTCTCACAGTTTGACTCAACTCACGGTCTCACAATATAGCTTCCAAATGTCGTGGTGAATCTGAAAATCATAAAATTGCCGGACAATTCCGGTAGGAATCACATAATTTAAAAAACCTGTCTTCGTGATGGACAAATTGTATCAATCTCATTTTGGGGGGAAACCTGAATCCAATTTGAACCTCATTCCTGTAAAATGTAGGTTCAGTAAGGTCTGGGGGAAAGCTCTCACTTTGCCAACCGCTGTCCTATCGACCTGGAGAGTAAAACAGAATCTTCTCTTTGCTGCCAAAAGAGAACAAGAGAGTACAACAGAAACCAGTTACAGGGTAAAAAATACCATGACAAATAAAAATATTTGGCCTTTTTGGTTTTATTTGACATATATTCTCCAGGTTTGAGGTGCCAATCTCCAGGTTTTTGGGAGCTTTTTTTTCAAACACTTCAGGTTTGCATGGTTTAGGGGTTGGAAGGTCTGAAGAGGCAATATCGAATTTCACTGATAGTTGCTATAAGTATCTTAAGATGTCTTCATTTTCTTTGGGAAATCAAAACTAACAGCACAGGACTTAAACTTAACAGGGAATTAGGGCAATTTCCCTTGCTGATTTCTGTGTCAAATCTGCACTGTTAGGACAAGTTTGCAGGAAAACAAGCCTGCATTCAACAGAATCTTATAAAACAACATTGAACCACTGCGCAGCACAAATAAAAATTTTCATGTGAACGGTGATGCTAAGTTGAGGGATTTCTAAAATGTGATGTTGATACCGCAGGTTAAGCCCCCTTTCAAGCCAGTGGTAAAGTCTGACACCGATGTTTCTAATTTTGATGAAGACTTCACCAGCGAACCAGTCAAACTGTCACCCCCTGAAGGTAAGGCAACCGATCATGAAAGATTAAGCTCCAATATCCATATATAAATTCTCCAGACTGATCTTCAAACATTTCTTTAAAGAATCAGTCAAGAGAATTTGACAAAAGATCAAAGCGTTTTCCCCTTAATGGTCATGATATTCTTTCTCATAATGATGCATAGATGTTGTTAGGAGAAAACTGATGTTGGTCACTCTTGGGAAATAAAGGGTTAAAATTTTGGAAGAACAACTCTTCATGACCAGCTGTCTGTTGACTGCTGCCCAAATTATCAAAGATAGTTGATCAGTTGTCAGATGATTGGCGAGCAATGGTTTTCTGAGTGTGCTTAATAATACCTAAACCAACTGTTGGTTAAACTTAGTGATCTGTAAATGAAGTGCACCTTAATACTTCCATCATTCTTTTTCTGCTAGGGGATTACAGCTGTTTGTACACACTTTGATCTTTTTTCGCTTGGTTTAAAAGTCATAATGACATTAACCTTTCGTGGCAAGCCTGTGAAAGTGTGACCCATTTTGTGGCCATTTATGGCAAATATCAGTGTTTGAATCTGAGTCATGCAGTATTTAAGGCTTTTTTGTTCTGCAATTGCATAAATTGACATCCGACCTGAGATTCATCTATATAAACTGGTTTGCAGGTAACCTGGCTGAGATTGCTGAAGAGGATGAAGCTAATTTTCATCAGTTTTCATACACGCCTGAGAATGGAGAAAGCTTGAAGTCATAACAGAGACGTTACACTTTGCAGTTAGCACAAAAACTTTGGTACAAGCAAGATTAGTTTGTTGCAGTTCAGTACATGCCTTCCCTTTGTTGCTATAAAAAAGGCAGATGTGAAAATATGTTGAAAACAAAACAAAAAGAGTAAAAAACCAAAATCAAGGATGAAGTTTAGCAGAAAGGTTCTCTGTTTCTCAGTATTGATCACAGTTTTTTATTTCTTGAGTGTTAGATCCTATTTATACAGCATACCAATGATTGGCGTAAATTTACTGTAGGTTTTTTCTTTTTCTTAGAGCTAACTCTCAAGGCATGATAGAAGATATTTTTTACTTTCTTTATAGCTAGATGAACTTTTTTTTCATGAAAAAAAAGTTTAAATCAACCAGCAATGGAGCTTCATAGTTAACATCAATGTTGCTACCCTGCTCCCTTTGTTTGAATTCTGGTTTAATGCTTGCCCACTTCAAACAATGGAAGGAGACTGTAGCCTGCATTCTTAAATCACAGTTTTGATGCTCTACATAGCAGTACAAGTCAGAAGAATAGGTTTCAGTTGGTTAAAATTCCATAAATTTTCTATGAACAATTTTATTACACTATATTACTATGTAATTGGGACTTATCTATGATTAAGTAAAAATGGCCTGCACTGTTTTTTATAAATTATAAGAAAAAGTAATGATTAAAATATTACCTCATATTTAGGTAGTCAATGTAACATAGAGGAGTGTTTGTATTTACAAATTTGCAATGATTATAGACAGTAGGATGATTTAACTTGAAATTATTATTAATTTTCCTGTCACTTTTGTTAGTATTAACAAATCATAAAACGAACACAGGCAACAGAAATCATTTAATATTATTTTTACTACATGTAGCTACCAGGAAATAAGAAGTTTTGGTTTCTGTTCTGATTTTTCAATAATACATGGCATAATCCAATCCAGAAATAACTTTGACACTAGATTAAGAACTCTCTTATCACAGGTTAAAAATTAACATTCCACATCACTGAATAATTTCAATAACTGGTCTTGAACATCAATTTTAAAGTGACAGTTATTTAACTGGATTTTCAGCTTGAGTCATTAAACTGTCCAATAAAGTTGAGTTAGTGATTATAACTTGTGAAATGAATAGATTTATCTATGGATCTTTCTATTATCCATGATTTATTTCAGGAATCAGCTCAAACTTTTTTATACAGTACTACTGCAGTTTTGATGACAATAGTTGACTGTATTTTCTGCAAAAAAAAACCGTTCATGTAAATAATTTTTTGATTTACAAACTAGGAATTTTGCTGTTACACTCTAGCTTTCATTAGCATTTTTCAAGTAATAAAATGCAACAGTGTGATCAAAATTATGTTGTTGTTTTTTTAATTTATTCAAACAAACGGCTACTTTGTAAAAAAGAGTCTTTTTAGTGTAGTAAAAAGCTCTTGTACAACCAGCCATTAATAATACTGCTTAATAGGGACACCCATATATAACAGACACTGTTCGTTACTCCCAAAGAAAAGCTCATATATTTTCTCTAAAATTAACCCACTTAATGCAGACTCCAGACACTTTTCTATGTCTCGAGTCACATTATTGCCGTTTTCACACTAGAGACGGGTTACCCATCTGAGATGGTTTTATCCATTGGATAGTTCATGTCAAACAGATAATAAGTCTTAATGAAAAAATGTAACAGTTTTAATTTTGGATGAATAATCCATCTGACTTTATAAATCTGTTTAAAGGTAGCTCATCTGTCTGACGGATAATCCGTCTCTAGTGTGAAAACAGCCAATTTCATACATCCTAAACCTCACTTTACAGACAGTGGTTATCTGCCCACTGTCTCTGACTGAATATCTTACCAGTGAAAACCCAACAGAAACAGTGAGTGACCTTTCAAACATTCTGTCAAATGTTTAGTCCACCAGGCTGAGTCTCAAACTTAAAGGCTGCAAATTTTAGCCATGGATTTCAATTGCCACTGTTGTAGTTGAAGACAATTTTAAAATTGTCTTAAAATTAAGTAAGTATTAAAATTATTGAAATGTAGTTTTAGTCTGAGTAAATGATAAACGATCCTGACATTTCAACCTGTTAAAGTTACACATAAGACCCCTAACCTTTTAAAAAGCATTTCCTCTTTAAAATGTCTTCTTTGGTCCCTAGATCGATAAAACATGTGTCCCTAATGTTTTTTTTCTGAGAGGCCACTTTATACAGACACCCTGATAATATGGACACTATGGCTTGTCCCCTTGGTGTCTGTACTTTACATCACAAAATTTCTTGTCGCAGAAAATAAATACGCGTTATCGACCAATAGTGAGGTCAAGGTGGCTGGATATTGGCCAAGTTCTTTTATGTGTTTTCACTTGTCTCAGTCGATAAAAAATGCAACGAACGAGGACACTATTCAGCCATCTTGACCACACAAGCTTGGTCAGCAAAGGATTTAATATATGGCCAAAAAGTGAACTTTTCATAGTGGGACCAATGCAAGAGTTGGGTAGCCAATCAGAATGTAGGATTCGCCTCATCTTGCCCGCTTGTGGATTCAGCCGTAAATTATAATAATTATCCATACTAGTATTCTCCCCATGATGGACTTTTTGGTGCCAACACCCTTCATACTTTCCTTTTGGGTTGGCACGAATTTTATCTGAATCACACATTTAATACATCAGAGGCAAAGACTAAATTTAGACTTCTGACTCCAGCCTAAGAACTGGGCACATGACATCCCAATACAAAAAGGAGGTTGGAATGAGAATCTGTTAACAGATGGCTTAGGGTAGTTGTGATTCAAGCGACACTGAAAAACCAATTTATGTAAAGGATACACCCATACATTACAAATAATTTGTAATGTATCAGCTACCGGAGTCAAAAAAGGCAGAATTACAATTCTACATGTGTGTGTAATACTCCATTGAAATTACTCGTCAATGGAGTATTACACACACAAGTAGAATATACTATTACAGTTCTGCCTTTTTTGACTCCAGTAGCTGATTCTTGATATTTTTTAAGGCAATTATTTTGGAACCATGGGCTGGTCTTCCTGCCTATCTCTAAGAACCATGGTGTCTTATGTACACAGGGAACTGAGGGATGCCTTAGGGTTGTGCATATGATCTGTTTACTTGTTTGGTGTGTTTAAACTTGATAAGTCACCAAAACTTGCTGTTGCAGATCCACGTTTGGCTGTCTTTTGCTGAAAATAAAGTAAGTCAAAACATTGGCACCTCTTTTCTTCTCTTTTTTACTGTATGGCTACTCTTTGTTATTGTAATCAAACACTTAAAATGCCATCAAATGTTCAAGTCAGACTTACTTGCGAGTCATGGGGCTTCCATCCAATCATGTAATGCGCAAAGAAAGTGGCTGGAATACCACCATCTTCCAGACCATACATCTCTGGAAAATGTGAGTAAGGAAAACAAAAAAAGTTATCTTTACAGTAAGTTGCATGTAACTCGCACCTGGGGTCAATTTAATAAAACTTTGACATGTGTAATTTACAATATATTGTAGCTATTGTTCTTAGACTCTAAAACAATGGCTACACTTGTAAATTACACATGTAAAAGTTTTATTAAATTGACCCCTGGGCACAGGAAAAATTCAGACTAATGAAAGAACTAATGAGGGTTTTCTTAACCAATCAGTTTTACATGTACTGATTCACATGAAGGTGTAGAAATTTCATACACAAAGCAACCATTAAGAACAAAACACATAAGCATGTACCATGGAAAATTCTTGTCAAATTGCAAAAGGATTCAAATATACAAATTAATGTATAATTTTTATGTGGCTATGTGGGTAGCCTGTGAACAGTGGTTTCTCTGCTACATGCTATGCTAAAATAGCATGGTGTTTATTGAACAAACCACTCCTCAAGGTTAACTTTGTGTAGCTGATCATTGGTGACAGTTACATAAATACAGGTTCTGTAATACCTTCTAACTTGGTTAATACAAAAGACAAACCCAAAAAGTTTTATTACTCCTGTGGACTGTCAGGAGTGGGGAGATATGATGATGATGATAAGAATGACAAATTTTGCACACAGAAGGTCTTAAAAACTTCAGTTTAAACATACCCTGATATATTGAAGACGCAGCAAGAATGGTGTCCCTGTGCAGTAATGTCTTTCTTCGCCAGGCCGCATTATTTTCACCCATTCCTTTAAGATCTTGCATTAGTTCAACCATTCCAGGATATCCTATGGTTATCTCATCAAAATCCTTACAAAAAAACAGGCTTACAAATCAGACACAGAAAACTCACAGTTATCTGTCATGACTAGACAAGTGTATGTTTTGGAAATGAAATAATTGACCAGAAAGATACAATATCATTTTATTATTTTCAGTCCAGTTTGTGGTTCCATAAAAGGTTTCAATGTCCATAGTGAAGTGCAATGTAGGCTGATTAACCCTTCTTAAATTCAATTCATCTTAAACTTACAACAGTTGTTAGAGAGAATCCACTTCTGGTCAAAAGATTTCCAAGATCTCTGACTTCTGCGAATGGTGATATATGAGGAGCAAATCCCTGAAGAATATCAACAAAATAAACAAAAAATAATTTTGCTGCTGTATGAAAGTTAATTTAGCAACAGTTTTTGTGACTAAAGTATAGCAAGCATTAAAAGACACTAAGCTGAGACCATGCCACAACACAAAATTTTAACTACCAGCTATCAGTCTATTTGACATACATTGTAATGATGGAATGTAAATGGAAAATGCAAGACTTGCAAAGACCCTTGCTTATGAGACCTTGTAACAAAAACATTGAGTCTCAAGGATGAAAGGAAACACATAGAAAAAGACTTGAAGTTAAAACTTCATTGTTTGACAGCATTACAAAATATATTTGCATTAACTTTCTAGGAGAGAATAATATTATTAGGGCTACAGGAAACTTTGTGATTTCTATCATAAATAGCCTGAATCTTGTGTGCATTTCTGGACAACAGGTTTGGAATAAAGATGAACATCAAACCAATTCCAAGTCTGTTATAATTACCACACATTTACCAAACATCTCCTAGGAGAAATATACTCAACTTTTGTTGGAACTAGACTTCCCCTCCATCTCACATTAGAAAATAATATTTTCCACACCCAACCTCACCTTCTTATGAATGTACAAAAACTTACCCTCTATCTCTTTTAAACAACTGACTTACAGTGTACCCCTTACTACTCCTCTGGATTGTGTTTGTACTGTACTTACCCCCTCCCTCTCAATTTCAGCCAACTGTAAGGCAGATCGGAGCTGATAAAGGGTTTCTCCTCCAAACATGGCTCCTATGAAAACACCATCCTCTTTTAGGCAGTGAATGATCTAATTTGAAAAACTTTTCATTAACATGTTTGACATCTGTCAGTATAAAAGATACTTGTAATATTTTATTTGCATGATGAAGTCATTTTACTACTATGACCAAAATTTTTGAGTTTGCTTTCTTGTGCAAACTAGGGCTTTTGATATTTAAACTTCACTTGGAGCACCAAGTTAAAATATGAAAGGAAAAACGAAAAGGATTTTGATCATAGTAGTAAAATGATGCCTTTGTGCAAATGGCTGTTGGTGTTCTCAAGAAAGGTACCAATCCACAAATTAAACCTTCTTAGCCAAATAATTTGTAATAGCTTGTTTTGAGCATTTAGTTAATATAATGGTTTCTTTTTAAAATAAAAAAGAAAATCAAACAATTTCAAACTGATTTTTACCTAGAATTCAATTTAAAATGCTCCAATATTTTTTAACACCACTTTGATTCATTTGTTTGTTTTGTTGCTGCTGTTGGTCAGTTGTCAATAATTTTAGAAGTTGGTGGGAAAATGAATAAAGGAGTCAGGGATTAGAAATTTTCTTGTATTTCAAGTATTGTGTATCTACCAAAGTCACCAGGACTAATTTTTAATGGTTTAGGCAAGATCCTCCATCAAACTGTATTTGCAACAAAAATTGTTACCAAACAATAAAAAAAGATATGATTTACAAGTTACAAATCAACTTACTTGTCTCAATGTTCCTGGTAAATCATTAACCCAATGAAGGCTGCAGTGAGAAAGTAAAAATAATCATAATAAAGCAGTTAATAAGAAGAAATATCCAGATTTACAGTAAATGAAATTAATACTCAACCACAAATTTAATAGCCTTCTGGTAGAGTGCAAAAAATGAACAATGCACCATTTTAAATAAAACTGCATTACTGTAACCATTTTCAAAGATACAACTTAACTTTGAAATCTGACATAAAAAATGGAACAATACTTATTGGATGGTGTTCTAAGAGCTAAAGGTCTTATTAAAAACACTAAGCTTAAAAGCAGACTTCCAGTAATTTTGCACACAATGATCATGATTATTCTGTCTCAAAAAAGTATTACAAAAATCCCTAGATACACATTGAGTTAGGGAGTCACCCAACAGGGATGTAGTTGGGATTATGCTGCCACTAGGAATGCTTCTCTTTAAAAGCACTTTTATTATAAGAAATTAAGTCAGTATTGTAAGAAAAAATTCATATTGGAAGCAACTTTATTCAACTTCTGACAAGCCGAACTCGTCAAGGAGTTTTCTATTTAGTTTCGAGTGAAAATTATTGTCCCTTTTCGAAAAACGAGTTGCACGGTGAGCATTTTAATGCTACTCAAATGTAAATAGACCATTTCACAGTTGTGCGCTTAGTGCTTACCCTTGCCTTCAAATGGATGTGAGGCTGAGATTGACCATGTTTTGATAAAAACCTCCTTTGTTTTCTAATGGAAATTAAGCTTGAAAATACTAGTTAGCATAAGAACAACATGATAAACATGAGAAAGCAGGAAGCAAGGGTTGTAATCAAAACATAGTCAAATCCAGCCTCGTTTAAATTCATCTATAGCTGTAAAGTGACCTATTTCACTTCCAAGAACACACCTTAAACTGCTGACAACAAGATCAAAAGAATTTTGAGCAAATGGTAAAAATTCTTCATCTACCATAAGTCTAAGCGTCTGAACCTCACAGGGCTGGCACTGAGCCTAGCAAGAAAAAATATCATAATATTGTTTAAATCTTCGACAATCTGAAAAAGCCTGTCGAAGTGATCTAATACAGATCAATACTGCAATACAGAGTAGTACTCAGTGAGCTGTTTATCATTTGTTTTACAACATCATCAGAATAGATGAACTTTTAAATCTGCTAACAGATAGTAGGAGCATGACATGAGTGTTGTCATCTGTGAACCCTACGGCCTGCAGATTGCAAATACGCACTCAAAAAGTCTTTTTGTTCGAAACAAATCTCTTTGCTAAAGACATAGTTTTTGTGTCAAATTATGTAGATTGCAAAACCTTCTTAGTACCTTAGGCAACTTTTGCAAACTTTCTCCCAGAGGATACCTGGCTATTGAAATTTGAAAAAAAAATATTTTCCCAGATTATTTGCTTGAAGACACCATTTACAAAAGTTACATATGTCTCTGAGGTGGGGACAGTCTATAACCCAGCCTCAGTTGCCATAAAATTAGAAAAGGATTATCTCTGGATGATAGTACAGAAGTCAAACTAACCAGCATATTCTCTGCCATATCAGACATGACCAAAGTTCCAACTTGTTCCTGAAAACAAATAAGATAAAAAGAAAAGAGTTGGTCATCACAATTTTTCACTCATTTTCTTTACCCTCTATATGCTGGACATCACACCCTCAACACATAAAATGGTCCTGACCATTTCCATATTAGAATGCAATAAGGGTAGTTTGTACCAATATATATGTACACACATGTACCAACCTTTGTTAGGAATTTTGAGATGTGTCCTCGCCCACAACCAAGATCCAATGCCAGAGGGAAGAATCTGAAATAACAAGGAGAAAAGTAAAGATAGTATAGATCTAATCAAAAAATGTTCTTCATGGAAATTTCCATATTTTCTCCTTGGAAGGTTTTTTTGTTTTGAAACCTCACCCAAGCAATTTTGCAGTCCTTTCAGCACTTTGTCACAGGGTTTCCCTGTACCCGAAAACTCTTCTGGGAATGATAACCCTTTAGTGTGCTTATAAATATGATTTTTGTGCCTATCAACTCTTTTAGAAAATAAAATCATTAAATAAACTGATTATTTCACCTAGCAATATCTCCTACTCTGTCAACCATTCTCTCTGCAACCTACAGCAGCAAAAAAGCAGCAAATTATTAACATCACTTTCTTAATAGCCCTTATTACATGTATGTACACTGTTAAGGTCATAGTAATCTAGTGGTTATCATATTGAGCTTCAAATCCGTAGGTCTGGGTTTCAGACTGCTGTTGGCATTGTCTCCTTAAACAAGAAACGTAGCCCACTTTCTCTCCCCACAGGTATAAAAATGGGCCCCTGCATAATACTGCTTATAAACTGCAATCAGGCATTCTTCTTTTATTTTGGGGGAAAGCACAACTTTTTCTTCTTGTCTCACAAATAAAAAACGAAGAGGGATTGCCTGATTGCTAATTAACATCTAATGGACTAGCATAGTTCCATTATCCTGAGGGACTGCAAGACTCATGGGTGCTTCATGCTACTGAAACCATTATAAGCTTATGTCCCATGCATGTCATTAGCCCCAAACACCGCTTCACCTTGTTAGCTGTTACTTGAAAAATTAATTTTATGTACTCCATGCAACAGGTCATTTCTGAGTTCCAAAAACTCTCTCTTTCAAAATGAGGCTAAGTACAAAACCTTTCTTGTGAAAATTAGTTTTACATGCATGAGATTAAAATATCATTTTCATATCATGGCTTTGATCAAACAGAGACTTAGCCTGGGTAATCAGTGCTGTCAGCTCTCCCGGATAATCCAGAAGACTCCAGATTTTGAACCATATCTCCCGGTCTCCAGATTAGAGTATGAAATCTCCCGGATAATCGCCAAAGTTTGCCATTTCCTATAGACTCGACTTTTGCGTTGTTTGAGCTATTTTACTGTTAACAGTGCATCAAACGTTTCCTCATTCAACTCCGTTGTGCCATTGTAATATAAGCTTAAGCAATAATGTGATTGGTGGGAAGTAAACCAATCAGGTCAAATGTTACAATGTTATCAACATCTTTTTCGCGGATTTTGTGTTATCGCAAATTCGTGACGATGGAGTCAACAAGTATTCTTTACACAAATGACGCCAAATGTTGTGCGTTATGACGTCATCTATCATCCCTTCCCTATCACTTCTCAATATTTGAAGACGTCGGGGGTTGACAGCCCTGGGTAATAGTCTATTGAGCTTGGTCTTCCTGTGCATTAGCATTGTTCATTCGCAACTCCTTCTGTGTGCACAATACAACTGTTATTCTTACCTCATCTTTGAGATAGTCGTATACACCGACATTTTCAGCAAGTGCGGCCCTGTTTTTTTGCCTTCTCTTTGCTTTCCTATCAAATACATTCATTACTTCTTCATCTGTTCTCCTCGCACTGTAGCATCTCCAAACACTTGGCTGCCTTAACAACGGAACAACCCTGCGATAAGACATTGTAAAGAGGACTTAAACATGAGCAAAATAAAGAGAAATAAAGGCCATTTCGTTTATGAGAAGGCCCTTGTTTTTTAAGACTTCACTGTGCCGCCATGATGGACGGGCTCAATTGAAAAGACTAAGACGAGTAGCTTTGTAACCATTCCAGGATACAAGTGGCTACTAAGCTTTGGCGGGAAGGCGGGAAAATGGGAAAATTGTTTTGAAGAAGGATATAAAAACATTGTTTGCAACAAAATTCCAGTTCTTTGGTCATGTTTGAGCAATGCGTTACTTCGCTTAGGAACTACATACAGGATCGCACAAATGGAAAATGTTTTCCTCCATGGAACTGGCTCTTCGTTAAGCTTGCGTCGCTTCTTTCACGCTATCCTTCTGGTATCACTAAAGCCATCATTTTAGCAGAGATTCAACAATCTTGGAATCAATTTAGTCAGTTTCAAGGACGTTTAGAAGGACAGAAAGCTCGTAAGATCTCCGTTGATTCAGTGTTTGAAAGCCGACACATCGGATACGAGTCAATTCTGGAAGCCAAAGTTGAAAGTATTTACACAGTCCCGGGCACACACACAAATATTGCTATCTTACGGGACCCCAAAGGAAAGAATTCGTTAGGGATGTATATGCATCAAAAGCTCTACCAGTTACCGGCAACATTGATCAAAAAACACACTCTCCGATTCACTAGCTGTCGTTTAATTCAAGGGAAAGGTCTGTCGTTTGCTGGTCATAAAGTTCACCTACTACCATCGGAAAACGTGCTGATTCTTTGTGGCGAAGACGTCGACGACCTTGCACGCTTTGAAAAGTTTAGCAATTTCCAAAGCTTTGATGAAAGCCCTTATCCCCGTTATGGCTGTGATATAAAGGCTGAAGTTGCAGACTTGGGATTTGAAGAAACGATTCATTTTCCAAATGGAAAAACAAGCATCAAAAGATGTATTGAAGTAGTGGACTCAGAGGGAATTCATGTCAATTTCTGTTTGTGGGATGAGCAGCTTCCAATGGCTAACTTATTTCAAGAAGGTGATACTCTTGCAATTCAACAACCCTTTGTGGTCCCAAATCAAGATGAAATGTTTGTGTTGGAATACGGTCCTGCAACAGTTCTGTTTTGTACATCACGTGACCCAGTCAGGGAACTTGTCCCAAGTCAGACAGCTAGTACTCAGGGGACCCCTGTGAGTGTAATTAAAGACAGTCAAGGGATGCTGGACTATTCCACATTTCCTGAACAAATTTTTTTGAATGATGTAAGGTATGTGTCAACTGCCTGCCAACCAACCTGAGAAAACGGCCAAAATTTGGCGATCCCGCCACTACTAGTTTCCCATGAAATGACATCTAAGAAACAAACACAGAAATTCCATTCTAATGACATGTCACTACCCAGTGCCAGATCCAGACCTCGAGACAAGGGGCAGCCTGTCATCCAGTTGCTGAGAAAAGGGGGAGCCCAGTCTCCAAAACAATTTTTTTCTGCCCTGCGGGTCTCAGTTTGGTCTAAGAGTTAGGGGACCGGGGCCCCCCTCCCCTAGACCCGCAACTGCTACCCAGATCTTGGTAGTGCTTCTGATTTGCCATGCCACTAGGAAAATTTGCTTCACCCAAACATGATCACTACCCAGGTCTGGGCAGTGACATGCCTTAAGAATGAAAATTTCTGGGCTTGTTCCTTAGCTGTTTTCTCAGGCTACTGGCCAACTAGTATTCATTTAGTTATCTTTCAGACAGCTATGAGGGTGAGGGCTGGCTATGTTGATGTTGATCATTAAAAGCTGACAGACAAATAATCTCTGAATTTGTTAAGTTGTGAGCTCTGCAGCTATGTACATGTAAGGTACTTACGAAACCAGTAAACCCCTCTTATAGTTTTTACTTGTCCTGGTTTAAGTTATCAAGACCTTTCAGAAACTGTATCATTTTCAAATTGAATTATGTGAGTTTTAAAATAATTTCCTGATCTTTTGCTAGGTCGAACATGACCCGGATTACAATTTTCTGCACCATAACTAATGTAGGTACAATGGAAGCCTTCGCTCAGTACAAAGTCTCTGGACACAAGTTTGTTCTCACTGCAAAAGATGATACAGGAAGCGAAACTATTACCATCTTTGATCACACCAGAGATTATTTTTATACACTATATGCAGGCCAAAGCATTGTGCTGGAGAATGTTCACACTTCTGGTATGCTTAAGGTTTTTTCATAAACCTATCAATGATAAGTCCAACTATTGTGGCAAGTAGGCAGGCCTGATATAAATTCAACATCTTTTACTGCTTTACCATGCTAGGGAGGAGCCATTAAATTTTAAAGAGACGAGGATATTCATTGAAGTAACTCATACAAAATGTAGAAGATAATCCCGCCAGACTTGGCTAGATTATGATCAAATGGCACTTTGATCATTTATGTATTTTGTACAGCTACGGTAAACTCACACCAAAACTGGAATCAAAGTCAAACATACTATTCTTCTCGCTGTGATAGTGTTACAGACTGCTTTTACAAAATATACTTTGCTTAAGGTGCTAGGAATTTCAAGGCAAAATTTCTTCCTTTCAGTGTCTTTCAGCTAATTTCTTATTATCATTGTTGTAGGGTCTAGTCCACTGAGCTCAGCTCTTGTCCTGGAAACAAGTTCTGGTGGAAGAATTTGGAATCTCAGCGCAATGACAGGTTGGCTTTCTACAAAGTGTCTGTTATCTGCAGTCTCCATAAAAGATGCAATCAGCAGTGATAAGTGCATCTGTCAAGCTGTCATCACACAAGTCAACAGCACTAACAACAGTTATGTTGTTAGGGTTCATGTGTCATGCCGCAGCAAAGTGGATTGTAACGTTGGTTATTTTTGTTGTCAGAGATGCGGCATTGATCATTTAAATGAGATGCTTAACAAACCTGGCCAGCTGGTAAGATTCTCTATAATTACCGGTATTATTTACCAAGGTGTCAATCATTATTTTTACCATAACTGAGTGATTTCTCACTCACTGATTGGTCAAGCTATGTTTGATAAGAGTACAGACCATGGCAAAGATGTGATGGCATTGTTTTTATCTTTCTTGTGTGTGCAAGATTTTCCAAGAAACTTCAACAGAAATGGACGTCAAAACTGTCAATTTTGACATCATTTCTATGGCCGATAAGAGTACAGATCATGGAAAAGTGTTGTCAATTTACTAATTTTAACATTATTATATTTTACTGCTACAGAAATCACCCTCAACGTACTGGAAGTGGCAGTATAACGTGAGCCTTGAATTGCATGATGCAGACAGCAGCATGACAGCAGATTTGACAGATCAAACAGCAGAACAGTTGCTACAGATGACAGCATCACAGTTTGCAGAACATGTCGAGGCCATGCAAGAACAAGTTCTTGAGTCTATTTTAGCACAAGAATGCCTGTTTGGTATTTCATTATTTAGAGGAAGACATCAGATTGATGCTGTTTGTGTCACAAATTAAACTGTCTAATACCTATACTGAAGACACTTTTAATCTAAGTCCATTTATGATGCAAATGAAAGTGTATGTTTATTTTTATAAGGTAAAATCTATTCTTAGGTTGAACCCTTATTCAACCTAGTTTTATTTAGAATTTACTAGGAGACAAAAGAAAATCTGGTGAACCCTTAGAATAGACTTTACATACAACATAAACAGAGCTCAATACTTACGGGACAAACTAATATGTTCAACTTCATTAAATTGAATTCACTACTACAAAAGCATATTCAAAGTAATATTATTATGTAATCAAATATCACAGAAATGCTGTGAACCCACTTTTAACCTCAAATCGTGGGAAGAAACAAACTTGATTGACAGTTCATGCACAGCAGAGTTTTCTCAGTCTTGGTTTAGTATTATTCTAGCCAACTTGATCGGTCTGTAAGAAGAGTGTCAGACAAGTGCTGGTTGCAGGTCACATTGACTGAAATGCAGTTCTGAGCATCCAAGCAATAGTTTTATTAGAGGTTATTTATACTGAAAGATTTCATCCCATATTAAGCCATTTCTCCCAAACTTTCTCCCAGTTTTAGGGAAGCTTGCACAGGAGCTACTTTGTTTTCATTTACCAGTCTTTTGACTCTATATATCACTGGAAATGTATTTTAAAAGCTCCAAGAATATGTTGATTGTCATTCACCGCACTCTTGCTTTAACTTGCTTATTAATATATTCATCAGGTCAGAAAATGCCAAAGACTGAAAGTGTCCTTTGTCAGAAAACTTGTGGAACTCCGAAGCTGTTCCTTCAGCAACTTGTTCCTGTTCACTGAAGGGAATAAATGGATCATCTGTTGATCCAAACTGGACAATCCATTGAGTGTTTTGTTTTATTTGTTCCCATTCCCAGGGGCGATTATAATACCCTGAAAATTTGTGACAAAAAAGACAAAAGTCATTAATGATTTTTGACTGGGCAACATTGTAATGTCTTCAGGATATGAACTTTGTGTCATTATAGGAATTCATGTAAGGGGGGTTTTCACGTCAAACTTCTTTAATTGTCATGATAAAGAGGATGCCATGTTCAAGCATGCAAAAAAGTAGTGCCCAGTGGCTTATAGTACATGCTAGCTACAGCTTGTGCGAATAGCAAGCTGTAAAACTCCCTTTCTTTGCACCCTGCTTTCCTGTAGATATTTCAATATTGTTTTCGTGTCTATCATTTCACTGACACAGTTTCAATCTGACTTCATGATATTTGCCACAATTTTATATTCGGCCTTCTGGCTGCTTCAAAGCCATTTTCCTTGAATTCACTCAACCGGCCTGAAGAGTATCATTCCCGGGGGGCGGGGGATGCTCATCGGAAATTTTGAATGAAACCCCTAAAGGAGACCGATCTGGGCGTGGCCCAAGCTTTGAGTGAGACCAAAATTCGAAATTTACACCCCTAAGCAAGACGACGAGCATCCCCACCCCTTTCATATGCAGAGTTCTTCCCCCCCTCGTATCATTATACCTTAGCAAGGTCTACAGCTTAATGAAGACAATAGAGTTTGTATGACATATTTTCTCACCACTAGCTTTCTCATTAGGATCATCCAAATCAGTGACACAAGGCGACACCAGCATCAATCCAAGGACAGAATGCTTCTCTGCATACCTGGAAAATTTATAACAACTAACTTTTAACCATGCAAAGCCCATTTGTAGCTTCCTAATGATCAGAACAATAACCATCACTGTGTCAAGGAATATTTTTGAGGGACTTGCATTTGCTCCCTACACAACTTATGTTTTACCTTAGTGCAGCTTGAGCTCCAGAGCTATGCCCAACAATCACTGTGTGCTCATCACAATTAAGCTGTTTTTCCATGAATGGAATCCATATTTCTTCACGTGCCAACACTGTTTTCAGATAATGGTTCTGTCAATTCTAAGCATGTACAACCCCCAGCAGGGGGGCGGTTGGTGGTTCCGGTTGGGGGGGAGGGGGGCGGGTACTCCAGCTTTCAAGTGACGGGGATGATCAAAGGATCTTTTGGGGTGTGAAATTTTTGATTCCAGGAATTTTTTTAGGTAAGAAAATTTGGCAAGTATTTTTTGGTGTGGCTTGATTTAAGTTGGGATTTTTTAGGTATTCAAAACAATACGAAGAAACATTCAATTTCTAATCTTTTTATTTTTAGTGATATATCATTTAATACATTCTGGAAATTTTTAAGGCTCGGAAATTCGGCATGAGATTTTTTGGGGTTTCTTTTTGGTCCAGGAATTTTTTGCGGTTTTGTTGGAAGCCCTAAGGATTTTTTTGGGTTTTGATTTTTGCCCCCATTTGATCATCCCTGTCACTTGAAATCCAAAGTACCCCCTTAGGACACAACCCCCTTCCCCCATACCATATTAATGTATATATTACAGGTTAATTTTGATTTTACCTAGATTGATTCTAACTTCCTTTGTCTCCTAGGCCTAATTGACAATTAACCTAGGTTAAAAAGTTTAAACCTGAAATCAAATTTAACCTGTAACATACATGTACTGTTTATACTATGTGTATCATAAAATAAACAAATGCCTCACCTCTGGGCAGACCTTTGATGGCGAAGGCCCTAGCGCAGCAAAGATGTGCACAATAGACCTTTTTAGCTTGTATGTTTCATTTTCCCATTTCAGACCACATGATGATACACCCAGAGAACTGTTTCTTTCAGATGTCATCTTAAGCATGTGCATATGTATGTATAATTTATGAAAAGACAAAAAGGCAAATTCCGAGGAGAACATCACATGGTCTGAATTGGAAAAAAAAAGCTTATAAGATCTATTGGAATTTCCTGGACCGTAAAGTGTCAAGCTTTACTGGCACATAATTATTCAGTATTTAAAGAAATGCCGTTTGTAACCTTAGTAGTGCATCTAGGAAGATTGGAATTGATTTCAATGGGGCTAAGTGTCGAGGCGCCCATTTTCTGCTGGCTGTATGTTGCGCACACTAATATAATACCCTTTTTACTAATGGGGGAGAGTTGGTCTGCCTGGGGAATTCCCCTTCTCTGTTTATTTCACTGACTAATTACCTGGATCAGGCATATTTCTCAGAAGACAGTCAATGTTTTTCTAAGAACAAAACAGCAACAGTTAGTCCTTTAGCTTCCAGTAGTTCATCAACGAATAAAAACATAAGTTTGTAATCCAAATTCTTCGGGCAAGCTTACCTCCAAAAGCTTGTTCTTAAGCCATCCATACCAGTTGCTATGTTCAACATCGCCCGCACCATTTCCGGGAACGATTACGACCCGTTCTTTAGTCATGTGGATTAGAAATTTCCACTGAAAATCTTGGAACGCATTACATGTAAAACATAACATTGACAAGGCGTCTCTCTCGCTTCTGATTTCTACCGAGTGGGAGTGGGACTGTTTTATCTCTCATACCCAGTTCTCCGGCGGTAAATCTTTATTAACTCATTCCTTTGTAGAACGCAATGATCCTAGGGCAATATCGGAAAGAGTGCTTCATTTTCTCGAAAATTTTCTTTAATGCATTACGTCACCTCCAAAAAAGTATTTTCAATTTCCTGTATCCCCTCGCAAAAAAGGCCAATATTGCCGCCCATGATTGCTCTTCAGTCCCTTCTTTTGGGAAGATCCAGTTGTCAAGGACGCCGCGACTTACTTTAATTTTTTTTTTGTATAAACGGTTAACGTTTTTGCAATTTTCTAGATTAATTGTCTGGATAAACATAAAGGTATTAATCAAATCTTCCTTTTTAACCTTTTTATATTTAAAATGTTAATTCTCGCGAAAATAAAAGTGGATTAATTTACAGATCAATACCCTGAATACATGTACTGCTCTAAAGGAACGGGGTAGGGTTTTTACTCGCTCTACAGTGCCAACAGTTATTGACTGAAACGAAGTATGTAAAGCAGTGAAGCTGCAATAATTCTTAATCATCTCCAACCTTAATAATTTATAGTTAAACACGGTCCCAGGAGGGGGGACTCCGGATTTCAAGTGACGGGGATGATCGAATGGAGGCAAAAATCAAAACCCAAAAAAATCCCTAGGGCTTCCAACAAAACCCCTCAAAAAGCCCTAGAATTTGCGAGCATTTAAAATTTCCAGAAAGCATTAAACTATATAACATGTACTTTATTTCGGCAGAACTAAGAGGTCAGGATAAGCGGGCACTACCAAAAATCGTCACATTGCTTTGAATACCCAAAAATCCCTACTTAAATCAAGCCACCCGAAAAAATACTTGCCAAATTTTCTTGCCCAAAAAAATCCCGGATCAAAAATTTCAAACCTTAAAATATTCTTCGATCATCCGGCCCGTCACTTGAAATCCGGAGTACCCCCTGGGAACACTATATTTATACTCGATGTGGTTGATACTTCAAATCTTTTGTTACGAATATAAGCTCCTTGCTGTTAAGCGAGTTAAATATAGCCAATAAACTACATAACAAACTTGAACAAGGTCACCCAAATCAAGAATAACTAGAATAACTGTTTTCAATAAAATATCGAAATTGTTTGGAAATCTGAGTTTAAGGAAAATTCTGATATGGGGAAATATATGAACTAATTATGATAAGCCACTTATTTTAAAAATACCGCACACTTGCATAAAATATTTCGTTTGAAGTTCATTTTTTGTGTGTGAAATTTTTACATTACTTATATCTGAGAATGCTGCGGAGAATACAGAAATATTATTTTCGGGACAAACATAGAAATAGCGAAAGACAATGGCCAAGTCCTGGCCACTTTTAGATTATGATTTCATGCAAACACTTTAACAGTTAAACACAATATTTTTTCGCCGTAATTGATGATGCAGGATAAAGAACAAAGCTTTCATTCAATGGACTTAGTTAATTATTCTGATTTGGATCTTGAAAAGAACGGGAATATGACGACCCAAAACAATTAAGATTTTTACGACTTGGTCAGCATCGATACTTTTTCCCTTTGCTCTTCTTTCGTTTATCTTTCACGGACGAGAGCAAGTCTAAAAACTGTGTCTCAACATGTTCGTTGAAAAAATCTTGTTCTTTATCTTTCGTTTTAAACGTTTTTGCTTTAGACTTCACTTCTCCCTCTAAGTTTAATTGAGCATCTTCAAATTTCTGCATCGCCTCTTGAAAATCTCGATAGCTTCTGCTTTTTACAGCAGCTTCGGAAGTTTTCATCTTGTGCTTTTTGCTACGTTTATCCTCTTTCAGATCTATAACTTTTCCGTTATCGATTATAATAACGCCGTCCTCAATTTTTATTTCTGATATGCCCTTAGAAATCTCTCTTTCCTTGCCCTGCATTTGGCTTTCAATAGCTGTTTTCTTTGGTCTTTCGATTACAGGGCCGACGCTTTCCGCGCGCAGTCGACGTGTACTTTCTTTCGGTGTAGACGAGGGCTTCGGCCTCGAAGGTATGTGTGACTGTGTAGGCCGACTGACAAGTGGCAGCGATTGAGCTTGGACCATAATTGATGACAACATAGGAATTTCAACGCGAAGAAAATCGTTCATCGGAGTACTTGGACAACTGTGTAATCGTTCACGAAAGAGTCGACTCCGAGGTTTTATTTCCCAACTTGGTTCGCCATCTGCGCTCTTAGAACCACGACATGGTGTCTGCAAAATCCTCGTTCCCCATCTCGAATTACTTGAAGAATCCAAACAAGGAGAACTCCTCCACTTTCCGGTTCTGAAATCTGGCTTTTCGGAAAAAATGCTATCGTTAGTTTCAGCACCAATGGTGTCCTTAAGGTCGTATTCACTCACAATCCCGTAAGGAAATACAGATCGTTGTCGCCCGTAAGGTAAATACTCTGAGCTCGATCTTCTGGACCGGGCAATATCTTCTTGATCGGAATTAACAGTCTGGTTGGAAGTGTCTGAGGCGTTTGCCGGGCTGTAATGTGTTGAATAGAAGTTCCAATTCCTCGTTTTACTCGAAGAACGTGCCATGACTTTCTAGTTCTATCCGCAGAGATCGGACTTGAATTTTTAAAACACACAGGGGCAGAGAGCTTTTGTTTTGTTTCCTTCTTTCCTGTAAATCATTCTTAACTGCTGCGATTCAAGCGCACGTCTTAATACTGTACACAGACTGTTTAACCAACCGCCTACCGATTTTCAGTTGAAAGATAAAACCCAACAGCTCAAAAACCGCTAGAAGCCACTTTGTAGCACAGTGGATGCACCTAAAATTGCATACGACGTCACCGAGTTTTCATAAGCCAGCAAGTCTCCAATCGATAACTACTTAAAAGAAAGGTAGAAAACAACATATCTATTAGATATAACAGGTGGATAATTTATTCATCGCCGCTTTACTTTAATTCGTCTCAAGTTTCAAAATCCGTCGAGGACTTTCTAACTAAAAGAAAAGAAGATAAAAGAAACTGAAGATCTATAGTACCCTGTGCTGTAACTGTTCCAAATAATCGACACATCCAATTCGAATACAAATTTCCAAATTAAGACAATCTTAACTATGCGACTCGATTTAATATTCACAGTGTAAGCTCCTATTGACGGGTGAAGATTGTGTGAGGCATTGATATTCATTGCAATAACTTAGCGTATAAAGCAACCAATTAGTAAGAAACGTTTCAGACCATGATTGCGATTAGAGAAAGAAAACATCAAGAACCACGCCATACAGGTATTTAGGGACCTCTTGTGGTGGATACCGGTTAATATTTCATTACTCAAGTGGTAAGACACATATACTGTGCACTAACGACACGTACACTAAGATTATTAATCTTTCTTCAGCTTATATCAGTTTAAGTACGTTTTAAATAAAGGAAAAAAGCTTAACTTTGATACAGCTAGGATTGCGACTCTTTCTGGCTTTTACCGTCGCTAATTCATTTTTTCAATATAATTAATTTTTTACACTCCTGTAAAAGAGCACGATAATATTTGACAATGTTATTTGTACATTCACACCAAAACAACAAAAAGACAAAATGAAACTTTTCAAATATCTTCAATTTGAAATTTTACTGACGTTTAATTGAGACGTTAAAATAATACAACCTTATCCGAGACGTTTTACAGGTTAACGGTTTTTTCAGATACTACAGGGTTGGGCTGGCTTTTATAATTATCTCGTATCCTTACTTACAAGGAACTCTGTGAAATATGACCAAACTCTTTTCCGTTCTTTAAAAATTAAAATTCCCGTTTTAACCCTAACAGTTATTTTGATAAACAGATATATTTAATTAAATACCTAAGACATTGAGGCAAATTTCTCCAGTTTGACTGTCGCACCTTGGACTTGCTATTGAAAACTAGTTATGGTAAGTCTCGTTCTTTCTCTTATCTAAAGAAAATAGGCATAATTGAAATTTCGAAAAAACATTTTCCAGCTACACGGGGTACTCTATATAATACCTGTTAGTAATTCATAATATATTATCTCGCTTTTGAATAAACACCGGGATATCCTACAAATAAGCTTTTTGCTCAGCCTCGTTTTCCGCTGAGCGTCCTCCAACGTCACTCGATCCTCGTATGACGTTGGATAACGTAAGATAACGAAAGAAAACCTGAGAACGAGGGTGCCTTTCAGCTGATATGACGTGCCGCATATGTGGAGGTGGATTCAATACCACGCAATGTAATATCTATCACAGGTCCCTGGTGGTACACAGTTCCATTGCTTTTCAAAACTACGGTTAGTTTCATTTTAAAGGTTCTCTATTGTTTTATGATAAATCTCTTGAAGAACTGCACGACACTCCCGCAAACTTTTCCTCTCGTTCCCACAAGAATTAGACACCACGATACGTGAAGAAAATTACCACGTCGTGGGTAGTAATTCTTGATGTGAAGCGTCTCTCATTTACCGTGTACCTCGAATCTTCGTCCCGTATTGCGCATGCTGAGTTGAAGAAACAAGTGTTTGCCGACCGCTGGTCATGGGCAACGAAGACGCTGGCTACGAGGGTGGTCTACCACTTTCCATAACGACATGCCACCCTGAAAAATGAAGAAAACTTCATCGACGAGTCTCTAATCCAATGGCTTATTCCTGCTCTGCTGCAATCTTCTGAGCCTTAATCCTTGTCAGAATAATCAAAGCTCTTTTCTTAACGTTTAAATTTTCGTGAGTCGTGAGATCATCCAGCGCCTGATTGAGTCCGGCTATTTCTAAGTCCCGACGGAAATAATCTGCAAAGAAAACCGTTTGTAAGTATTCACCTGTATTAGTGTAACACCTAAAATCTTTTTCTCGAAAGCGCAGGTCCTCATTGGCTACTTCGATGTCACATGATAACTAAAGAGGAAAGTGATTCCCGCCAAAGAGTCAACAACTACGTACATGACGTCAGAAGGTAGCAGTGAAATAACCGCCAATATTAACCTCTAATTTTTTTTCAGACCCCTTCCTTACAACAACCCATGACTGATCTCTCAGATAACTGGTTAGTTTTGTTTCTCAACAATTTCTGAACAAAACTCGCTGTTTTCCTCAGATAAGTCATTTAATATTCATTTTGCGTGGTCGAATTGAACTACAGCTACATGTGCAGGCAGAATGGGATACATAATTGAATATCCAGTCCTACCATTAGAAACAACGATAAATCCTCGGAAGGCCTTCGGTACTGTTCGGAATTAATGGCAACAACAAGGACTACCCCGCCGACGCTAAACAAAAATTCGTTACTTTGTTTCCTTTTCGGTGTAAAAGAAGAGAAACTAAAGTAAAAGATAAACACAACAAACCTCTGAGCGAAAATGATTCCAATACAGCCATCGCATTGTAACAGGTCTGGGGATTGACGCCTTGTTTTTTAATAATCTTAATGAGTGTTTGAATGATTCCACTTTCTCTGAATTTAGGATAGAAGTCGGCTGTTGAAAAAATAAACAAAGCAAAATCATAGCGATAACCATATCATTATCATATCAAACATATAGTACGTTCTAGTACCCAGGCGTCCTCCTTCTTTCACAGACGAGCGCCAAGCGTACGCAAGGGCTTGGGTATAAGACTCGTGTCTACTGCACCGTAGTCTTAAGTCACAAATTCGCGCTAAAACAAGTAAGATTGGGAATGAGTTGTAATCTAAGTTTTCTAGTAGAGTTTCTACTCGTTAACGATCGAGGACGATTCAACGACAGTTCATACGTAACTAAGTGGTACGTGTTGCGATGGAGTTTTAAACTGGAGTTTGTAATTTCTTTTAGGGCTGAGCTTGATTACACAGGAGTCAGACTAGTTTTTAATACTTTCGTTTGAAGTGGTGCAGAAGCCTATTACCCGCCCCTGACTGGTGGTAGAGTACGGCATGAACTTTTCATATATTTTATTCAGGAAATGGTCCATTCCTTTGCCTGCGAACATGTCCTCCCTTAAATTTTTCTTTAAGTCTCTCTCCCAAGAAAGTTCTTCCCCTCCCTTCAAAATAAACGCCTGATAGCATGTCATAAATTCCTCGAGATTTCTTTCTTGTGAGGGTCGTCCAATACTCAGACAAATTTATGCGTGGCATTGCATTATATTGTCTTCACATTACTACACTGTAAAAAAGCATAACAATGAAGAACGAAGCAAAAGAGAAAACAAAGAGAAATTTAACAAAGCCATGAATAAAATTGTCGGAGAATTGGACAAGTATGTTTTTTCTTTTTTTTCACAAATACAGTTACTTCCACAGCCTTGTACTTCCGGCTCCACACATCACATACACACACACATGAAACAAATGGAACTACAAATTCAACCTTTAACTGTGGACGAAATTATTGTCAAAGCTATCAAGGCTTCATTCTGCATGACGTCATGTTCCGACGATACCATGGCAACGATGGGCGCCAGTCCTCCGCATTTTATAATTTGTTCTGCGACTTCTGCAGGTGACAACGAAGAGTAATGCGTCAGCATACAAACAAGATATTAATCATTTAAATCTGATGATAACATTAACGATTTCTCATAAACGGTATAAACATACTGCGTTTACTTAACAATCAGGAAATACCCTACACTAGTCAACGTAAAAGAAAGAGGAAGTAGATCAAACAGCCATTGGAAGATAGACATTCTTTATTTTTTTGCATGAGCATCTGCTTCCATGAACATCCGCTGCCCCACCCTCACGAAACTTATTTTCCCTCTGTACTACAAATCTGTTACTAACCTGCAGTTTTTGACTCCTTGACAATCAATGCTAACATTCTGCTAGCCTCAGCTTTAACTCCTTCATGACCGCTGGACTCACAGCACCGAACTAACGTCTTTATGTGCTCGTTACTCGCAGCAATCCTGTTGGCTACAGCGGCTATGAGGTAATACAGCAAAGATGATTACTGTGAAGGAAGACCTTGATTCCTGCACACGTTAACGAGGATATCCACCCCCCCGCCTCCCCTCAAAAGGTGCCCACAGATCTGATGATAAAAGTTTTCACGAGAACGATGCTCTAATGGAATTAAAAACTAAAGAACTGTAGTGTCGTGTTCTAACGTTGCTTTAATAGTAAGTAGGTAATTTATTTATACACGTAACACCTAAGAGTTAACATTATAACACTCATTCAAACGTACAAGCGATATATAAGACTACACTGAAAACCTAAGTAAACTAACAGTTAAAACTTGAATCTTAAATGTAAAAAGAGCTTTCTGGATACCAAAAGGTTACCGGGACATTGGCGAAACGGGCATCAAAAATTTGAGAAAAAATTGAGTAACCTCTTCATCACACAATTCAATGCCTTAAATATGGTCACAATCATTCCTTCTTTAAAAGGTTGAGTGTATCAGTCATCATATATGAGGTGGTATTTCAGGTACTGCTAGGTTTATAAAGTGTAAACTTACTTTGACCCATCAGGAGCATGCGCAGTGTACCAAGGACTTTGAACTGAACAAAGGGAGACTGGTTTGACAGAAGAGGAAGAATGACATCCAAACATCCACTCTCCACAAGCTTTACCTTGTTGACAGCTAGAAAAATTTACAATCTGGAGTGAGGTCAAAATTACTCTGGGGTGAATTCAAAATTAGCAGCCTGAAAACGTGGTGCAAATTTCACTTTTGAGTTCTGTACAAGCTTCACCTTGTTGACAGCTATAAAAATAAAAAGCCTGTAGTGAAGTTAAAATTAGTCTTGGGTTAATTCAAAGTTAGAGCCTTTTAGGTTGTGCAAATTTCACTTTCGAGTAGTGCATGCGATTACTAAGCTCATGTTGTTGCCGGCGTTTCTACTCTTTCAGCTCACGACAAGAGACACTGGAAACGAGGTTGATCATGTGTCAAAAGTCCAACCCATTGATGTCAACCAAGCTGGTGCCAAAAGCACATTAAACCTTATGAAGCTAATGTCACCTGTTGTGTACTTTTATCAGCTACATGGCCAACTCACCTGGCATGGAAAGATTCTTCAGTGCACTAAAAACGGCCTGTTGATGTCTACCAGGGTTCTGAGGACAGAGACAAAAATACCACTATTGTTGTCATTTCATTAGCATCCGAATTTCTGTGGGAAAAGATTCATTCTATATTGCTTTCGGCACTGCAATGTTCAAAGTGGCAAAAGAGATGTGGAGTTTGATAAACACGGCTTCTCTAGTGCCTCCTCCTGGAATCTTCTGAGATCACAGATAATAGTGCCATGCCCTTTCAAAATTTGGAGTTGATTTTCTTTTGCAGTCTAGGAAAGGAATGAGCACAAAAAGAAAGACAACAATTCAAAATAAGATCGATATACCACAGCTGTTTAATATTCCATCCCTGTTACCTCACTGTTTGAAGTTCGTGCAAGTAGTTGCAGCAAATATTTATGAGCTCCCTGCTCCACAAGCTTGATACAGTTTTCATCTATGGAGAGACAAGAGTAGAGCTTAGTACATCAAAATAACAAAACAGAGGCCCTCTTAAGGGGAGAGGGGTAGCTAGGTCCCTCGTCTGAATTTCAAAACTTGTCATTTTGAGTATTGAGGAGGAAGTCATGTCTGTGTTGGTATAATTTTAGGGAGTGGCCATTAATTCCATAGGGGGAGAGCTGGCAAATTTGGGGGCAAGGGTTAAGATTTCTTGGGTACTGTTCTGTGGAGGGTCAAATTTCCTTTCACCCTGTTGGTATATGTCTTCACCGCTGTCCCAGTTTCAACCCAATGATCTTTGTGTCATTTATCACCATTTCAAAATAATGTCTTTTGATGCCCTTTCAACGCTAATCTGTTTGTCCAAATTTTACCCTAACAGGGCTTCAACATTCCCTGTTGGGTAGAAAACCCCCATATTAGTCAGGTCTCTTAGGGTCAGGATCGTTACAGAGTTGACAAAAGCACCAAACTTTGCACAGCGATAACTTATTGCAGTACCATGAATATTAGAGGGGGTGCCCAATGCAAATATGCCACTGAAGCGTGCTAAACAGGATTTAATTATTGTAAATTTCACCTGCTGGGGTCCCTGTGGTGTCTTGATTGAAAATTGTTATTTAATACCTTAAATCACTCTGAATTCTATTCTCAGGTCGTAAACAACAATTTCACTCGAACATCTGGCATTCCCATCCATTTTTGCTTATTGATTGTATAATTAAGTTGATTTTTACTATGCCCTTAAAGCAAGTCCACAGTCCGCCCACATTTTCATAAGTCATTTCTAAGATGGCCTCGTCTTTGCTTCATAACTTGCAAGTACTCAGCTTCTGGGGTCTCTTCTCCTTTTCTAATGTATTTCAATTAGAGGAGGCCTTATTGTGTGGCTTAAGCCTTATTTATCAAGTATTACTTGTCGTTACATGTCACTTTAAGCTGAAGAAAGCAAACAAAATTTCAGAAAAAACAAATTGTCAAAGAGTCTGTTGTATCACATATTATCAGGGATTTATGACAGCTATTCATGAAGAGCAAATAACGAAATGACAGAACCCAAAATAGTTCTTTCCTAGGGAGGTAATTAATTTTTCAGCTTAACATAGGCCTGGATGCCTTTCAGTCTCTCTTTATCCAGTTATCTGCTGGACGCAAGTGCATGTTTTGACAGAGAAGCAAGCACCGTGGCACAAGTCATATCATTTACAATTTCCGCAGTTTGTCTAAGCTTTACAAAGCAAAAACCAAACAAAAAAGAATCTGGTCTCATAAACGAAAAAAAGAAACAAGTTAGCCCAAGCTTCAAAAAACAGCACAGTTTATCATAAAGCCTCTACATTTGGCACTGAAGCACTCATGTCCAAAAATAATAACAGCTTATCAAGTCGTAAAAGTGAGACTCAAGTGGTACAAGATTGACTCAAATGATAAATGGTGAATAGTTTAACTGCTGAAACTGTAGAAAGGGGGCCGGGCTAACTTTTAGGGCCTGTTTACATGAAGGAAGGGGACTCCAGGTAGGAATGGTAACCCACTTAGGTGGGGTAACCCGCCTGTCCATATAATCTCTCATTTTGATTTGATCACGTTTACATGATAGGTGGGGTCACCCTTCAAGGTGGGTAGCCCGGTCTGCCACACCAGGTAACCCTCTCAGCTGAGGTCAAATTTTGCCATGTCAACATTTCAAGGTGAGGAAACCCAGGCTAGTCGGCGTCGGATTCGAGATACATCAAATTCGCGCAAAATTCACTTTGGCGCTGGGTGGCTTCACATAATTATTAAAGGTAACAATAGAAAGCCACAACACTGAAGGTTGCAGCAAGAGCAGCAAAGAACCGCCGCCCGGTTAGCTCAGTTGGGAGAGCGCCGGTCTGCTGAGTGGGAGGCCATAGGTTCAAACCCCGGCCGGACCAACACTCAGGGTCTTTAAATAACTGAGGAGATAGTGCTGCCTTTGTAATAACATCTGCAAATGGTTAGACTTTCTAGTCTTCTCGGATAAGGACGATAAACCGTAGGCCCCGTCTCACAAGCCCTTGCACATGTAATAAATCTGTGGGACGTTAAAGAACCCACACACTCTTCGTAAAGAGTAGGGCACATAGTGCCCGGTGTAGTGGTCTATCTCACTTTCACACTCATGTATGGGGGCATCATCACTCATTCCTTCAGTACTTGTAAACTGCACCTTAAGCAGTCTGGCAAAGTCCCCCAATCAGTGTTGTAAAATATCCCTGAAAAGCCCTGTGGGGAGTGGATAATAAGATATTTACAATCAATCATTTACAGCAATTGAGCGTAGACGTGGTTTGCCAGCATTTTTCCTGTTACATGGTTAGCGACCATTCATATAATCTTGAGAAACTGCACCCCAGGATGGCGGGGTTGTAAGATTGCATGTAAAGGAGGGTTATTTTTTTACCCTACCTAAGCAGGTTACCTCACCTACCTGGGGTCCCCCACCTTTATGTTAACAGGCCCTAAGTCCCAGGAACCGTGAAACTGGTAATAAACGGTATACCTAACCCGGGACTAGCTGTGATACTACTGGCCATCTTCAAGAACGTCAGCATAGCAGCCAAAGAAGCCATTATATCGGTGTTAAACGAATATTAGATTGCGGTTGTTTCATGTGTCTTGTTTTGTGACTATTTCTGTGTTTGTTTTTGTCACCATCTCTAAATATCAATCATGTTCAAAACACCCCTACTAACAAAATATTTCGTAAAGCTCTTTAGAATGATATTCAGCAATAAAAACAAGGTGTGACCAGGAGCCGATTTCTAGGCTCCTGGTGTGGCAACATAGGCATAAGTGAATGCAAAGTTTTGCAGTATGTAATCTGTCAAAAATCGGTTTGAGTGGTCAAAGTTGGGGCTGATGGGCTTCTTTATCATGACCACTCCATTATTATAAGGGACCAGGCCATAATTATTGTTGACCCTTGCTTTTTTGGTATTTTAGGTAATTTTCCACAGCATTATTTTGTGAAAAGCTGGTAACTGAATTGCTCTTGAGGAATTCATGATCGTAAGATTTCGTAACCACGGGGTATTCGCCTAATTGCATCAAACAAATTACATTCATTTTCATAAATGATGCATCATTGGTTGGCTAAAAGAGGCCTTGTTCCTGTAAATTTCAGCTCTTCTGAAGTTAGTTTGTTTGTAGATTGTAACGCACGCGACGACCTTCCTTTTTTTTGAAAGATCGTATAGACGTACCATTAACACTCTGGTCCAAGGGCTCTGAAGTGAATGAGCCGCTTACAGGTGTATAGGCATGCAGGGACTTCATACACTTCTTTTCAAATGCAAATGTGCAAAAAATAAAGAGTGTTAAAAATTCCTGGAAAGGCATGTTTTACAACCTCGTCCCCAGGGCTTAATAAAAAGGTAGAAAAAGGTAAAGCAACCATATTTTACGTCAATAACTCGTGACAGTAATAATAAGTGATAAACTTGAGGTCGACGGTGCGCTCCTTTTACCCCCCTCTCTCCATTAATTCTCTGTTTTAAAGGTATTAAAGCTAGTCAAAGCTACACAGAAAAAAGAGAAGTTGAAATAAGGAGGTGCTGACACCGGGCTCGAACTCGGGACCTCTCGCCCCGAAGGCTGCGCACTAACCAACTGTGCCACCCTTGCTCCTCCTTTTCCCCCTGAGGACGAGGTTGACATGTTTTAATCATTATCTCAAGGACAGGGTTACCAACGAAGCAAATTATAATCTAATCTTAGCTGCACAATTACGAAGTGGGCGCGTTGTCAGTTACAGTTCACGAGGTCGTTCATGTGGCATGTCAAACTTTACGATTCTATCGTTTAGGATGTGATACATTTGAGTTTTATGTTATTGTATGACATCTTTGAAAGTTGGCTTTGTGATCTGTTTAAATTGATATGTAATGATATTATCACTGGCAAGTCTTAGCAATGACACTGATAGCCGCACAGGCCGCACAATGAACATGGCCACACTTACCGTGTGGAGACTGGGCACTAGTCAGTATTATGTACATGTAAAACTATTTTGAATAGTGTAACAACAACTAAACATTACCAAATTAAAAACTTAAAAATTTGCAACAAATGTTTTTTAGCCAAATCAAACAAGAAGAGTACTCACCACAGGACACCCAATCTGCTATTATAGGTGAAAGTTAACCCCCCCTTTTATCTGTAATTAGGACCATTTGTAACGGGCACCCCCTCCAGTATTAATCGGTCGGTGCTAATCAAGCTCTGTGCCAAATTGACACTTTTGTCACGTCTGTAACGATCCGGCCTATATTTTGCACTAAGAGACCTGACTATATACACTTTATTTATGATGAAAACCCCTGAATGTCAACGGTGGTATAAGTTTGCTTCTTACCTGATCTACCAAAGTTTCCAAGAGCCAGACAACCAGAAATCTCAAGATGTTGATCTCCAGATGACAACCAAGATAAACATGTGTTTAAAACAGGACCATTGCCTTCACTGAACAACATTTTCATGCTTTCATCTGCATTGAAGAACAAGGTCAAAATTAAATTGTCACAGGTCAAAATTAAGTTCAGTTTAATATTTTTTTACCTAGTATGTTTCTCAATTTCCTCTGTCTCGTAGACTTAATAATTCATTAATAAGGGCTATAGGACAGAGGAAATTGAGAGGCGATCTAGTGTAAATAACAACCTGGATTTAATTTTGACCTGTAAGATAATTTGTTCTTTGAAAAGCCATTCAAAAACTGTTCTTCTCAAGGAGTCCTGTTAGGAAAAGGGAGAGTTGCAAATCACAGTCAGACATTGGACAAGTCCCTTTAAAATTTGCAAACATCCAGGAAAATCCTACATGCAGTCAAACATAATAAACAGACTGATCGAATGTCAATGACTATCATTTTGGAGCTGAAGACTAACCTGGTACTTAAAGGAACTGAAATTCAATATATGGTACATCTAACAACTTGTCTGGTTTATATCTGACTAAATGAATTCATTGGTAAATTTTGTTTGACATACATGTATGTCTTTTCTAAAAGACAAAGTTATTATATATTTGCAACCCTGGCAGAGTGAGGCTTACAGATGGGAGGTACAACAGATTAAGAATACAAACAATCTTATAACCTTCAATAAGTAGCATTACAATGAAGTCAGCTGATGACTGCACTCTTTGCTGTAAATATTCATCCTTTTCATTTTGAAATGAAGATACAACATTTGCCAGATGTTCAGCAAACCCGTGCTGAGCAAGTGCTTTCTTCACATTATCTGATGAGAAAAAAAAAAAAATAATTTTTCACAAAAGAATCAGTCAGCATTATGGTGTTCCATAGAAGGTTTGATCAGTGGAAATTTGGGGAGTTTACTGAAATACCCATTTTAAAAACATTTTTAACTACCAATAGCTTTTCCTCTTGTTACCAATGCTTTTGATTTCAGCCAACTGTCTCTAAGAAGGATACCCTTAAGTGTCCATGCGTCAAAGAGTGATGACTGTTTCATAGATAGTCAGCTAAAAGGGGTAAACAAAGGCAGGGACCAACTCTAGGTGTTTGTTTTACCGAGGCATCTGTCTTATAGAAATGTCTGTTACGAGAGAGTTGACAGTCTGTAATTACTCACACACAAAAATCACTAATTCAATCTTGCTTGTCGGCTTAACAATTAGCTGCTCACTCAGGTCTGCTTTTCCTTCCCAAAGAGAGTTGCAACAACAACAAAAAACGCATATTTACCATCAATAATAATAGACGACAGAATCTCAAACACCAAGTCAATCAGTTCATTGTCATCTGATTCCTGTGCAACCTTCTTTAAAACGGTCACACCTTCACTCTCCAAAAAACTTGCCTTTCCCTTATCTGTAAAGGCAGGCAAATCATCTTCTCAGCAACAACAACAACAATCTTTATTTGCACTCACTTTTGCTTAAAAATAAATGACAAAAATGAAAATATTGAAAGTAAAATTAGAGTACTGGCTGCCTAGAATAACCAACGGTGCTAGCCGATCCAGCAGCTAGTTGACAACAGCATTAAATAGTAAAAAAGGCCTCCATCTGTTGGGCTACAAAAACTGTTATGTTCCTCTATTACTCTCTCCCAATTTAACCATTCCTATAGAAACAAAATAACAATGGTCTTCATCAAATATACTAACAACAATGTAAGTATCCAATCACAAAAGTTTAGGGAAATGAACTACATCTTTTTAAGTACTTTTTGATTAAAATTAATTTGTCATAATTTTGGGAAAATAAATACAGAAAACAATTTTTTCTTCCTTTATAGCTCCTGTCCTCAAATATGCAATTAAATATTGTACGCCCTCTTAATAGAGTCCATATCTGTTCTGGAGGCCCTGTTAGGGTATTCTGACAAGCAACATTGCCTTGAAACAGTGGCATAGGATAGCAGAAATGGCAACAAACCACACAAAGATGGCTTGAAAATGTGGCAGCAACAGAGAAAAGCGCAAATACCATAAAACGACAGGTTTGAAATTCAGACTAAGGGCATACGTAACCCCCTAGGAGAGTTTCATTCTAAAATTGACTTATTTTTTACAGGGTCCTTCAAAGCGTTATCATTTACCTGACAAGACCAGCACAGATAATGCTGACAAAGCCATCCTACAGAGACATGGATTGCAGTGAAGACTTTGCTTAACAAAGCCAAACAGAAATGAAACTGCTCCAAAAGATACTGCCTCATCAGCTAGAGCCTCTGTAAGAATAAAAACCAAGCATTATACATCAAAATATAATGTTATGATCAGAGTGTTGGTGGGCAAGTGGTGAAAAATGGGACAGGAGTAAGAGGAGAGCGGTGAATAGGGGTATGCAAATCCGCCGATTTGTTATGATTTATTAAGCAAATTTTAAAATTTTAAAATTTTAAAATTTTTTTAAAATTTCACCTGAATCCAAAATCTGGGCAAAAATACTTTTATTACACGCAAAGTCCAAAATCCGGGCCCAAAAAAAGGAAGAATCCACACTCCGCTGCAATTGCAGGATCCAGAAACCTGTTAAAATCTCGCTTTGAATCCAAACTCCGGGCAAAAATATTTTCAAAATCCGCCGATCCGTTCGCCTATTCACTCCCCTCTGAGAGGGATATGAAAGAAAACCTGAAAAGGGGTGAAAATGGAAAAAAGTGGCAAAAGACAAAACCAACATGTTTACTGATGCCATCTCATCTATGAGCTCTATGATGACAATGAGCAAACTCTCACACTTTCAAAAAGCCTATTTCTTACACTTTTCCATGATTTGAGGGAAGGAATCAGCCAAAGGGCCCAGGCATGAGCTAGAAATGCAAGTATTCCCATAAAAGGATGGTAGCCATGATGTTACAGTTTGTACATAACCCTTGACGATATTTAACCTCTCCTTAAACTTGGATTGTTGGCCACCCTTTTTTTGTTCATTGGATATAGTTAACCATCTTTCCACACCTCCCAAAAATATCTGCAAAATAAACTGTTGGTGAAAACTGAAGTTTTTTCTCCATACCATCATCACTTGCCACATTCAGCATGGAGCCACATGCAGCTAGCTCTACTCTGTTATCACTTTTCTCATCAAAGCTCTTTTCTAGAACTCCAAGAGTCTTCACAATCTTCTCAGCTCCTTTGTTCTCTAATAACACTGATTTTGCTTGCTCTACAACAAAAAATATCACTTGATATAAACCCTTGGCCATCTGATGGTTTTGCAGAAATATAATGATTTCATATCCCCAAGGAAAACAAAATACACTTGAAGATAAAGTAATGGACTTCTAAGGCAAACCTCCCCCTGTACTGGGAGAGATTGATGATCACAAATGTTTAGTGGTACATGTAACTCTTATATTTTATAGGAAATTAACTTTGAAGACAAGAAATTGCTTTGTTTTCTAGCCCTAATTACTCATTGGAGACAAAAAAAATTCTGGATTTAACCCACAAAATGTACACCTACCATTTTCATAGCTGATATTTCCAATGGCTCTTAAAGCTTGCAAAACAACATTTGAATCCTCACTTTCAAGGAGGGATAAGATCGTAGTAATAAGCCCTGCCTTTACACATGAAACTCTGCTCTCCTCTGAAATGAAATCACAAATTTCTCTATAATCTGTGTGATTAATTATGCACAAATGACTGTTTTCAAAATCTTTTGAGGGGGAGAGGGAACACAAAAATTTGGGTCCAATGGACAACACTAAGGGAGAGAAAAAGAGGATAGCCTGATGGTAGTTGAGGGGTGAAACAAAATAAGCCCTACTGTATGCTGTCTATTAGGAAGTACCTGTTGCTTTTCAGTCAACTCTGTTGCAGATGAACAATGTAGGGACTCATGCTAATTGTCCATGTTGAAGGTCAAACTTGATTTCTCGTTAATTTTGATTTAACTTAGGTTAAATCTCAATTTCCAATGTCTCCTAGCCCTAGAAGGCAAAGGAAATTGAGAATTAACCTAGGCTGAAAAATTTTAACCTCAGATCAAATTTAACCTGTAATATCAATCCATCTTATAGAAGTTTTCACCCCATAAAGAGTCCAAAAATTGACCCACAAACAGCAGGGACCAACTTGAGCTTTTCATTTTAGAGAGACGCACATTAAAGAGAGTTGACCATAAACATTGATTTGACTAAGTTTCAACCTTAGCATGGATACAATGATTATTTGTTTGCAAATTATTTCCTTGGACACATTGCTTGAATTCATAATTATTGCCCTCTAAACCAATAGGCTCTTTGCAGCTACAGTCTTTCACATGGTACAAAAATACCATTCAGGAGAGCAAGAGAGCAAGTGACGCACTAAGACAAACAAAAGGCTTACATTATTTAAAAATGGTTATTTCCTGTTTTTCCTATCCCAGTGCATCTGTTGCTCTCCAGCACGGCAGTTTTGTGCCATGTGAAAGATCAGCTACAGGGGACTTTAGTACATGAATCTCTGCACCCTTGCACATTCTTGCGCAGCTCACTTCGCTCACCCAAACAAAAGAGCTCGCCTACCCCCACAACTTGTTCTGACCTGCTTTTGCAAGCTCTGCAATCAGCATTAACACTTTAGCTTTGCTCTCAGGTACATCTATTTGCATCAAAAACTGGATGGCCTCAAGAATTTTCTGGATTGTTGCTTCATCAAATTGTTCTAGAATAAAGATATAACAGATAGATAACAAATTTATATACCAACGACTCCTCTTAAAAGATCAGCAACATGCAGGAGAGTATTGTGGGGTTTAACAAAAAAAAAATGGGGATTTATAGAGCTTAGGGGCAGGGTGCCATGTCCTGTTGGGTCCAAATAAGAGAGTTCCCCTTTCCCCTGCCCCCCCCCACCCCCCCTCCCCCCAGATCATAAAGGACATTCACTGTGATTTGAATGAAATAAATGAAAATATTATAATAAAAAAAATAATAAAACAGAGGACATCCTTGGACTTGGTATCTAAGGAAGAAGAACATGGTTGCTTCCAGGAATGTTAACTCAGACATAACATCGTCACGTATAGTTCTCTATACAATAAAATAATGATCTGAGTTAAGTATGTTATTTCATCTCAATACGGAATTTTCACCACAAAAAACTATGTAAATGTTTGAGCTGAGATGAATAATCGGTAAACCTCAATATAAAAAAATAATTCATAAAAGTAACTAAACGTTTACATTTTCGGTGACAAGTACGAGCACTTACAGAAAGTAAATAATCTTAGACTTACTTAATACCGCCCCACCCCTTATATTACTTATACCCCACCCCAAAGTGGCTACAAAGATTTAAGAACTCTACATAATTGCTCAACAGAACTGCTTGCCCCTAAATGTTTTCAAATTCAAGCTTAAAAATTCCAAACTTCTGCTTATTATGACAAAAATGGTAAAACAGAAACGTCATAGAAACAATGTCGAAAATTAGGTTTCCCTGAGCCAAATCAATCCCGGAATCAATTCTCGATTTTTATCACCTTTTTCGATTCAACCCACTAAATGCTTTTCTATGAAAAGGAATCAAAACGAATATACTTTAAGGTCCTTGAAACTTTCAATAATTTTTCCCAAACAATTTTAAGTTTTATAGATAAGAAATTTAGGCTTACCTTCTTTTCTTTGCAGGGCAGTTATGATTGAATCAGCGGTTCCTAAGTCAACTTCTTTCGTCTGCTCGAAGTCGAGCTTCAACTTCTCGAATAATTCAGACAGTTGTTCCATATTTCGGCCTTTCCTACTTTTAGCGTAAATTTTCCATATTCAGAGCTCAAATCAAATCAACATATAGGAATATTTAGTAAGCTATTTGCAGTATATTTCTTAGCCAGATCGTTCGACGGCATACTCCGACAATCAGAATTGTGAAAACTTGAGCCAGCAATCACGCGCGGGCGAGTGCTGTATCCCCCCTCCCTCCCCTCCCTCCTCATCAGACGGTGACGGCGACAGCGACGTTTTTTAAAAAGTGACTTTGCGTGCTTGAAAACTTCAGTGTGATAATCCCAACTCACTCACTTTGTCCAATGTAGGCAAACTTTCCTGGAGTTGAATTCTTCAAGTTTAGAGAGAGAAAGAGAAATTTGTCGTCTTATGTTCACGTGGTCGATGAAACGTGAAATTTGGGAATTCACCCGGTAGTCGTGCAGTGACGGCAAAGAAATGTACGAAAAAGCATGACGCACGTGCAAAATTGTTGTTTTGCTTGTCTAAACCTATTGGTTTTTTGACGTTTTAGTTGCCGTCGCCGTAGTGACATCTTAACCTCCCTAATCATTGCTAATCACGCTAGCTACGCAGGCTACTTCGGGAGCAAGTTGAAATTCTGATCCTCCAACGCGAGACATTTAATAAGAAAAGTTTCAGTGGCAAGAATCTCCAGGCAAAGTCAGGGCCCGCGCAGGGGGGAGGGGCTGGGGAAGGGCCAGGACCCCCTGACTTTTTGAAAATAAATAAATGGAATTAAGTACAGTGCTACGGTGCAACCTTGATATAACGAAGGGCCGAGGGACTGGCAAAATATGTTTGTTATAACGAGGTTTGTTAACTTATATCGAGGTTCTTTTTCATATTGCCTTATATTTTACTGTTACCGGAGTTAAAAAAAAATAGTTTGTTAGACCGAGGATTTTGTTATAGAGGTTCCATATACATTATTATTCATTCAAAATATTTCCCCAATTCTGATTGGCTAAAAGCACACGCACAATTCACCATAACCAGTTACTGATGCCCAAATTTGGAAGAATTTTGTGTTTCACGAGGAAATGACGTCAAAAATGCAGCCTTCTACAGATTTATGCACCGTTAACCGAGAAGACCTGGGGACGAGTGTCAGCCCCCGCACTTTGGAAACTGCTCCGTGGGCCCTGAAAGTAGTCTCCCTTGTACACGATGAGACAAAAAGAGCTGCCTGGGAATCCACGGGAAAAGGATCAAACAAAAAACATAGAGCTCTGAGTAGCATGTTACACAGACTACTCCAAAACAAAACAGATTTCTAAAGAATGATTACACTAAGGCTTCAAGTCGGAAGACGGAAAACCAATATTTTTACCCATAACAGACCAGGTCACAACCACTGAGAACTAAATATGTAGTTTCCTGTAATCTCCTTTTATTATTATTTTTTTAAAATTTTTTGTACTTAACTAACTAGTGAGCAGCACTTAGTGAACTGTAGCTGTAAAACTTATTTACTCCCTACGCGTTTCGTCTAACTTGAACGTAGGCTTCTTCAGGGAGTTTTACATTCAACACTAAACGCCTTATGACTAAAAATAATGATGATCGCAAATATCGAAGGTTTGGCCCGATTTACGAAAGGGAACAGGCGCAGCTGTGAAAAATTTAAGCAAAGCGTGAGAAAATTTTGGGGACGCGGATTTAGCTTAGGCGTACACCATGTCAAGTCAGAAGACATCCGGTCTCTTCTAGGCCTTCTAGGGGCTTTTTGGCTAAAATAGGAAACCCGATATTACTTCGGTTTTCCCATCTAATACTGGATGTTAGTCTGTTTTGCCGCAACCAAAAATACAAATCGTTAAAGAAAAAGAACTATAAGTATATATATGAGAATAAGACTAAAAAGAGTAAAAACTATATTGCAATTATAAAATATCCTCACAATAAACATCTACAAACTATAATTACAATAAGAATACAACTAGGATGGGTCAAGCGAGGAGAAGATTGCGAAATGCCGGATTCTGAGCGTAAAACTAAGAAATAAAATTAAGTACCACTCAAGCTAAAATGAGCAACGGAATTAAAAATGACTATAAATAGCCTTTTTAAATGAGGTTACACGTGTTCCTTTCCAAAGGTTAATGGGCACAGAGTTCCAGAGCCTGGTCGCGGACACACTAAAAGTTTTCCCTCCGTCAGATTCACGATTATATGGGGCAGTTTCCTTGTAGGTGCTTAAGAACTAGCGAACACTTATTAACTTTAGCTTCGTCATAAAATGGAAGCCACCCTAATTTGTTAAAGCCGGATTTACGCTATTTGATCTTGTGTCATCTCCTAAAATCCCTCGGGTAATAAAACTTCAAGAATCGTGCTGTAACGTTTTTAGGATCGGAATCATACGAAGTTTGAGATGATGAGTTATAGTCTATTCACTATGAATAAGAACTGAAGAACTCGGCCTGCAAAAAAAATAATACATAAAGAGACAGCAGGGCTATAACCTGCGATTTTTTTTTAACATATGCGCTTACATTATTAATGGTGAAAGGACTAACAGTCAGGTTTACCTGCAAAAATTAGTACATAACTTTCCTCAAACAAAGATAGATCTTCACTCTCAAGATTGTCTTCTGGTGGGTTCGATTACGAGTAAAAGTCTTCAAAGATGATTCGTTTACCGGAATAATTAATAAGCATTTTACACATTTCCGAGATGTCCATTCGTCTCCTCTCCTGAAGCAGAAAAAGCCATCAGTGTCAGTTCAAGCGCGTCTTCGTAACATGGAGGTGGAGTTGTAGGCGCGTATTCTGTGCAAAATCCTTCGTTAAAATATGTTTCCCCAGCATTTGAGTCACTTTGTAGAGCAGTAAAATAATCAGGCAACTCTCTCCAAGGAAGATCTTCAGCGGCCTGGTTCATTTGCTGAGAACTATCCCAATTTGTTAAATCATCTAGAGAGTTTACAACAGACAGTAGACGACGTGACATGCGATCAGTAGCAAGTATTGGTGGTGAATTTTCCAAGACTTCCGTGGCAACTTCAGAAGTGAGAACCCGAGCTGGAGGAGTGTTTTGCCTTCCTCTGCTGAATATTATCGTCAACAATGTCTTCATTCCAACGGCGAATAATAGAAAGGCACCTACCAAATGTACCCACAGTAAAAGCGTGTTTCGAAATGCACAATCTGGACAAAAAATCATAAATGCAATAGTAAAAGCTGCTGCACTTGCCATGAAACAGAACAGCGATAAGACTGCATATAAAAGCCTTCTTCCACACTTGGGCCATTTTCCAGCGACCACTGCTGCAATACATTCTAACATTGTCCAAAGATTCAGGGGGATGGGTATCCAGCTAAGGTTGATGCTTCTTTATGAAAATTTTAAAAGGAATGTGTTTGCCTTGCCTTTTTTCTTTCCCACCGTGTAAAGTCAAGCGGAACTTACAAGTCCTAGCCTGTTGAAACCCGGAATTTTTATGGCGTAAACTGAAACTGGAAACAGCTGCGTTTATAACGTTCTGTATTAAAATATTTGTCTTGAAGATCCTTTCATTAAGGACGGTTTTGAAAGGAACTTGATCGCACTTCTATTTTGTACCGGCGAAATTTAAGCCGTATATTTCTAAGTCCTTTTTGCCTTCTTCGTTGAAGTATTATATTTTGACGAAAAAGCTGATAGTCAGGTCCCTTGTTTTATGACTTCCTGTTATATCACATTTATCATTTAAGTTACGTAGGCTGTGACCCTTAGGAAGGCTAACATCACACATCACATATGCATGTAATATTGTAGACCAACTGATCATGAAATATTGGCCTAATAAATAAAGTCAGCCCATTACCGCAGTCACGCGAGCCTTCTAATCAGTTTTGTTTCACATTTAACGATATTTCTCGTTAACGACACTTCTCGCTTTGACTCTGAAGATGACTACCACACAGGTTGTTGAAACGTCAGTCACAGTGTCAACAGCAACAGTCCTATTCAGGACTACGTTCACCCGGACGATCAAACTCAACCTACTTTTGAAATTTCTCCTCATTTCATCACTTTGGTCCCTAGTTTGAACCGGCCTATTGTCAAGGATTTTTAGGCTGATGAAATTTAATGAATACTTGCTGCGTGATACTAAAACTCGTCGTTTTTATACTGAGGACGCATTATCCGTCTGGACGAACCTGGGCAAACGTTTTGTAGTTCGTCTGGTTATGCGTCTCTAGTACATTAAAAGAAGGGCACAAGTAATGCTTCCAGGCGAACTACCTCCATGGTGCGTCGTTCAAGACGTAATTCACACTGGAAACTTCGTAAAGACACATAATGCGTCTTTTGCCCGTCTTTATACTTGAGACGCATAACCAGACGAACTACAAAATGTTTGCCCGAGTTCGTCCTGACGGATAATGCTAGCCTGCGTAGCAGGCGCTTGGAAGTAGTGGGCGAACTGAGAGAACGGGCGCGCGCAAGGGAGACACGCGACAACCTCGCGTCGTCATGCATTCCTGGCCAAGGACTTGGGCACTCTAATGTTTTGATTTCGTCACCGCTCTGTAACCGCAAAGTTGTGAATATATTTCGTGTTTGCCCACTTCTTCCAAGCGCCTGCCATGCAGGCTAGATAGTGCGTCCTCAGTATAAAAACGGCCACTGACAAAATACTGAAATCCTGCTCTTCATGTAGTTTTTGGGATCTGAATAAACGAATTTTTGTATGAGATGATTAGACTAATATTCACCGTAAATATGGCTGTCAATAAAGCAGCAGTATTCCCGCAAAAATATAAATATTTCCACACTGAGATGCTTTCTTGATTGATGTTGAAAAGACTAAGACTTTTACCTTCAAAGATCAGTAGATAATTTTCTTCAAACGAAGATCTACACATTCAAACATGTCTTCTGATGCGTTCAAGTCTGTCAAGTGTAGGTGAAAGTCTACAAAGATGATTCGTGTACCGAAATAACAATGTGAAGTAAGCTTTTTTAATGAAATTTTATAGCTCTCCAAGATGCGCATTCTCTTCATTTGAAGCAGGACGTGCAATCAATTTCATTTCAAGCGCTTCTTCATAACACGGAGGTGGAGTCATAGGCGCGTCTTCTGTGCAAAATGCTTCGTTGCAGTATGTGTCGCCTGCTGCACGTGTGTCACTCATGTTTTGTAGAGCAGTAAAATAATCCGGCAAATCTCTCCAAGAAAGATCTTCAGTGACCTGGTTTTGCTGAGATCTATCGCAAGTTGCTAAACTGTGTAAAGAGTTTACAATGAACAGTAGACGAGGAGGTATTCGATGGGTATCAAGTGTCGCTGTTGAATTTTCCAAGACTTCCGTGGCAACTTCACAAATGAGAACCCGAGCAGGTGGAGTATTTTGCCTTCCTCTGCTAAATATTACCGTCACAAATGTCTTCATTCCAATGGCGAATAACAGAAAGGCACCTACCAAATGCACCCATAGTAAAAGCATGTTTGGAAATGCACAATCTGGACAAAACATCATAAAGCCAATAATAAAAGCCGTCGCACTTGTAATGAAACAGAACAGAGATAACACTGTGTATAGTAGCTTTCTTCCACACTTGGGCCATTTTCCTGCGACCTCTGCATCAATGCAAGCCTGCATTGTTCTCTAAGGTTTTGCGGGAACGGTACCCACAGCTATGCTTGAAGCTTCTTTGATGGCAATTTTGAAGAGAACGTACCAACGTACCCTTTAACTTTCGTACCGTGGGAAGTCAAGTGGAACTTAAAAGATTTTGCAAGCCCTAACCTGTAAAAAGCCTAAAATCCTTATGGTATAAATGTCAACAACAGCGTTCCCAGCTTTCTGTATGAGGATGTATTTGAACATTAAAAAACTGTAGGGAAAAGCTTTTTTTCATCTCCTCTTTGCCTTCTTGTCCATGGCTAAGGCAAATCATTCATTTTAACGAAGAAGCTGATTTCTAGCCCACATCGGTCTTGCTTAGTTTGTGTTTAAAGTAAAAGAAAAAGTTCTCTGATCTTATGACTTCCTGAAATATCACATTTAATTTGGCTTTTACTGACATGTAACGGGATATCTCGTGAGTTTTGCCAGCACTATTTTTAAGTGCGGTTTCAAACAAACAAATCCTTCATCCTTCAAGAATCATTCTCTCGAAAGAAGCAAGCTGTACTCTAGTCAAAAATAGGCAGCAAGGCGCGGGAAGATTCCCAGCCAAAGTAAGTGAGTAAGCATCATCTGGTGAGCGGATAAACATGATAAATGCCGAGAGGTTAGTTTCAAGAAATGGTCATCTAGAAATTTTTAGCCTTCCTCAGATAACAGAAAATTCTAGGCAGTATTTTCTTCTGCGAACAGATATTTTCCCGAAAACAGTCGTTGGGTGCCCATTATCTGTGTTAGTATTGTCGTCTATACAATTTCACGGGCGAGTCTTAGTCGAGTGAAATGATCCGCGGAGACCCAGGTTTGACCTGTATTTCGGTAAAGCCAAAGAATTATTGAAGAAAGATCGAGTATTATAGCTATAGGAATTTATTACATTAGTTCTGTAGATTGTGAAATAATGTGGACATTCCCCGTTTACAACTTTGAACATCATGCGAAGTTTCTTCACACGTGCTGTATATTAGAAGGAATTCCGTAGCTTGGCTTTAGGCCATCCTCTTATTTTTCTCCGTTTAGCGTCGTCCGACTGACCCAAATTTTTGTCATTTTCAGAAAAAAAAAAACAAAGAAGTAACGACGTAGTTAAACCATTTTTCACTTGAAATAATTTTTTTAATCTGAAAAATGAGTATAAAATATTGAACATAGGATAAGAGCGCTATAGAAATAAATAAATAAAATAAATAAATAAAGTTATTATTTTTAAAATAGTGTGGAGAAAAACAGGAAAAACAACAGGAACATTTTTTACAGTATATTGTGCATTTCGTTAATCCAAATATGAAAATGTTAACTTTTAACGTCATCCCGGGGTACCAGGGCCTCCTATTCGGAGACTTCTTGTTTTGTTTTTTTTTTAGGTTTTTTTTTTTTTTCAATCCGACCGACCGACCCAACATCAGGAAACGCATTCGACGCTAAACGAAAAAAAAAGGGGGAGATGGCCTTACACACAAAAACAAGCTCTATTTATGACTCATAATTTTACTCGAAACCTGTGTCAGCTCATAAGGGTTCCTGTCTTGTCTCCAAATGGACTGAATTGATTTTGAAAAAAATCTTCAAGGCTTTTTTTATAACCTCTGATATCTTAATCAAATAAAACCCGGTTCTCACTTTTTTTAAAGTTATATTGAGTCTTCGGTTCTGCTTCGCAATCAAGTGTTTCCTTCACTTTCAATTTCTGGCAATGACGCATTTTTCCGTCGAGGGAACAAACGAGTGCGCCTCAGTTAATATTGTGATGGAGTTTAGGTTAATCTAATGAAATGCTTGGCGATACTATCACTGCTCTTGCACTGACAAAATAGTCATTATCAAACTTAAAGAATGGTGCTCTTACTGAGTCTAACTTTAAGGATCAGAATAAACGACTTTTTTGAATGAGATGATTAGAGTTATATTCACTATGAAATGGCGGTCAAGGCGGCTGCAAAACTCTCGCAAAAAAAGACAAACAAAGATAGTAGACTATAATCATACGATTTTACTCACTCACTTTACTATTTGACTGTGAAAAAGATCAAGTTTTTCAAGTCAGCAAAACTCAGTACGACAACTTTCTTCAAACGAAGATCTACACAATCCAAACAGTCTTCTGCTGGGTTCTAGTTCAAATCAAAAGTACAAGGAAGATTGTTTACTGAAATAATAGCGTGATATAGGTTTTTTCGTAGATTTGTCGCCTACCGGAATAATGATACTATCATATACGTTTTCACAACTCTTCGAAATGCGCATCCTTCTCCTCATTTGAAACAGGTATTGCCATCAGTGTCATTTCAAGCGCTTCTTCGTAACACGGAGGTGGAGTTGTGGGCACGTATTCTGTGCAAAATGCTTCGTTGAAATGCGTTTCCCCAGCACCTGCGTCATTACTGTTCTGTAGAGCAGTGAAATAATCCGGCAAATCTCTCCAAGAAAGATCTTCAGCGGCCTGGTTTTGCCGAGGTACTAGATTACGTAGTGGGTTTTTACAACAAACAGTAAACGACGAGGCATGCGATGGGTAGCACGAATGGCGGGTGAATCCTCCAAATCTCCCGTACGAGCGTCAGAAATAAGAACCCGAGCTGGAGGAGTGTTTTGCCTTCCTCTGCTGAATATTATTGTCATCAATGTCTTTATTCCAATGGCGAATAACAGAAAGGCACCTACCAGATGTACCCACAGTAAAAGCGTGTTTGGAGATGCACAATCTGGACAAAACATCATAAATCCATTGATAAAAGCCGCTGCACTTGCCATGAAACAGAACAGCGATAAGACTGCATATAAAAGCCTTCTTCCACACTTGGGCCATTTCCATGACAGGTCTGCCTCAATATATTGTGACATTTTTTAAAAATTCGGTGGGAACGGTACGAGAATATAATTTGAAGCTTCTTATGACAGTTTGAAAGGAACATGATGGCGCTTTCATTTTCGTAACTGCGGTAACCTGAGATCAGGCCCACTTTTAGCGGTGCTCGTACATTCTCTCTAACGGCTACCGTTTCGTTTCGCCTTGCCCCCCCCCCCGTTGTAATTTTCAAAGCGAAACGAAAATAGAGCTTCATCTCAGGTTACACTTACCTTACCGTATTAGCCCAGGCCTGTTAAATGCCTGAATTTTTGTCAGCATAAATTTCAACGACAACGTTTTCGCCTCTTAGGATGAGAATAAAGTCGAGCATAAGAGAATCGAAGGACTAAGTTTTTTTTAGCTCCTTTTTGGCTCCTTGTCTATTGGCTAAGACAAGTATCGTGAGTTTCATTTTCATCACGGTACAGTATAGCTCTGGCAGGCCATAAGAAAGGCTCACCATATAGTTAGCCGAATGTTGGCCTAAACAAATTAGCCCATTGCCACGCAGTGCCGATAGCTTCCAACGACGGCTCTTGCCTTGTCCCTTGCCTAGTCCCTAGGCCTCATTATTATGCGCGGCCGATGCGTTTCGGGTCACGTGGTCCGAGAGGGCCTGGAAAGACGCCGTACAGGTATACAGGGACTAGGCAACCTTGTCCCTAGGCCTCATTATTGCGCGCGGCCTATGCGTTTCGGATCACGTGATCCGAGCGAGTGTTTGTTTTGTATTGAATCGCTACTGAAATGCACAACCTCGTCCCCAGGGCGTTTTTCCTTGGCTTTGGAGGTGGGGCGTCTGCGTTGGAGGCTATAGTACCGGTCTTCCATTCACTCTTGTTTCATTGACACATGGAACAGAATTTATCATCATTTGTGCCTGTAACTTTTTAAAATGCGGTTTTTCGTGAAATAAATCCTTCATATTACCCGTTACAATCACTCCCTAGAGAGAGAAGTCAACCAGTAAAACCCTGAGAACACGATTCAAAGAAATGGTCAAAAATGGAAAACAAGAGCGCATGCCACGTCGAAACTAAAAATAATGTGTATTGCAGACTCTCGTACAGAAAGTGCCTTAAGGCCGTAAATACGGGGCAATTTTCAAATTTTTTTCACCACAATAGCGATAGTCTGCGGAGTGCAAAAGACAAGAAATACAAAACTTACATAAGCATGAACGAAGCAACGAGAATTATGGGAATTTCAAGGACAACAGGGGATTGTGGGATTGTGGGGTTGATGACTGCGGGTGACAAAAAAAAGAAACGGCAATCTCGTTTTCAGGGTTCCTCATCCTTCATCCCCCTTAAGTCCTGGGAACTAGGTTCCGAAAAGAGCAGTGGTTGTCATGCATTTATTGTTTTACAGGTGAAAGAAATTATCATGCTATTTTCTTTCTCAGTTTCTCTCAACAAGGATCAGACATCCTGATTAACTCACGGTGGACTGTTTTGGTTTCCAAAGTGAATTCCGCTTGTTCTTCCTGTCTGTCAGGCTGTCAGGTATTCACACTATACTGGACAACTTTTGCGCAGGCGCGAAAATCACACCAGAAAGGGCTTGACTTCACACATAAGAACGGTGATTTCGGCCCGATTTCTCTTACGGAGCGATGCTGCGCCTCGCCGATCTCTTAAGAGGAGAGTCACATATCGGATTGGTGTTTATATTGGATAGCTTTTCCTGTCGGCACGAGAAGCTACCCGGTACCCGTGGGGGTGAGCATAGCCTAAGTGTATGTAGGACCATAGACTACGAGTAGTCCCCATTTTTCCTCAAGGATAGTAGAGCGAGCGAAACGCGAGCGCGCGTGAAAATCACCCCACGCGAGAAAGACGAGACGTACTGTGGTCATTTTTCTCCTCCCCACCGCGTCTCTTCTTTCTCGTAGGGTGATTTTCACACGCGCTCGCGTTTTGCTCGTTCTCCTTTCCCTGAGGAAAAAGCAACCGAATTTTGTGAAAGTAATGCCGTTATTGACTTGACATCTGCGGCAGTTATCTGATAGGTCAAGATACATAACACAAAGAGCCATAATGGTCCCATTTTGGCTCATGATACTGAATACCTTTTCCTCAAACAAAAGGTCATATACTGTTGCTAGATCGTACGTCAACACATGCCGTTCCAGAACGAGTCATTTCAAGCGCTTTCTCGTAACATGGTGGTGAAATATCTCCTGAGATTTCAGCGTCCGCGAAAAGCTGAGCTCCGTTGCCATTTTGAAGAAAACTATAATAATCCGGTAAATCCCCTCCATTGCTGTTTTGCATTGTGGTAAAATAATCTGGCAAATCTGTTGAAGAGGGTTGTACAAACGGTGAATAATGAGGTATGTGACTGTAAGGAATTACAGGAGCTGGCGATTTTTCCACGTCTTCAGCGGGAATTTCGGAGATGACAACGTCAGCATCATTTTCAGTGTTATCTCCTTCTCTGCAGCCAAATATTACAAAATATAAGATAGTTATTCCAATGGCGGATAGACTTACAGCAGCAAGGCCATTTAACCATACCAATAACGAGTTAGGCCTTGAACAGTGAGAACAAAAAACAACAAATATTGCCGTAAAGGTTGCTGAACTTCCCGCGAAGCAAAGAAATGCGGCTACCACACCAATGACAAAACTCGTTTGGTAACCTTGGATACTCTCCAAATGGCTGGTCCTTCGTTGTATTCACTCATTAATTTAGATTTAATTTTCACTGGAGTTAAAATGATTTTGTTTAGCCTTCGTCTAGCTGTTTCTGACGGAGGAAGATCAAATATGCTGTATTTATATAATGGTATCGCTTCCCTCGAACGTGCAGTTTTTGCGTAATCTTCTGATCCCCGGAAAACAAGGATCACTTCTAGGCCTTCTAAGGGCTTTTTGGCTAAAATAGAAGACCCGATATTCACTTCGGTTTTCCCATCTGATATTGGATGTTAGTATGTTTTGCCGCAACCAAAAATACAAATCGTTAAAGAAAAAGAACTATAAGTTTATATATGAATAAGACTAAAAAGAGTAAAAACTATATTGCAATTATAAAATATCCTCACAATGAACATCTAAAAACTATAATTACAATAAGAATACAACTAGGAAACTTCGTTGTATTCAGTCATTAATTTAGATTTAATTTTCACTGGAGTTAAAATGATTTTGTTTAGCCTTCGTCTAGCTGTTTCTGACGGAGGCAGGTCAAATATGCTGTATTTATATAATGGTATCGCTTCCCTCGAACGTGTAGCCTGCGAACCGCAGACGCATTTCCGGTCGTCGCTTCTCTCCCTCCGAAATATAGGCCTACATCAAAACAAGAGGTTTTACGTCACGGAAATCGTTTTGCCGCTCGGGTTCGCAGACGCTATATTTCGGAGGGAGAGAAGCGACGACCGGAAATGCGTCTGCGGTTCGCAGGCTAGGTCACGCAGGACTCCCAACACAGCCAACAGGAACCCCGTTACAACTTCTATTTTCAAATAACATCAAAAGTATAAATATAAATAACAGAAAAAAGGAAATAATAATTGAAATAAAAGAGAGGATAAACAGACATTGGGTGTGATCCATTCAACCAAAATGTCAGGAAATTTCGGTCCAAAACTCAATGGATCGGTTCGGTCCAACCGGAAAAGTTTCGAAAAAACTGGTCCACCCTTTGAGGTGGACCACTTTTGCCATATTTTGCCGGTCGGACCGGTCAGAATTTTGCATGGTTGAATGGATCGCGCCCATTATTATCCTGTCTTACTGAAAAAAAGGAATAAGAATGATTAAATTTTGCTTGGAGTTAATGAGAGCACAAAAATCTTTGACATCGCGTAGGTTGTAATGCCAAACGGAAAAATGAGGTTCATTAACATACGGTATAGAACGAGGTTCGCATGGTTTGGAACGGGAACGCCATTAATGATCGACACGCGTCATATCCTGAATAAGAGGAAGTTAATTTCTTTTCAAATCGTGACTAAACATTTGTTTAACACCAAGATAGAATGAGTTCTCTTGTTAAACACTAAAGACAGTCATAGTTGCTTTAAGTAAACATGCTTTAAAGTTCTCTTCAATGACCAATCATAGCCCGAGTGCAAACTGAGTCATGATACAGCGGACCTTTTCACGTAAAACATAAACTGAACATTACCTTATTAAATTTAGACTTATGTGGGATGATATGCACCGTAAAAAACTACATTTCCATTTATTGTGTTAATTCTCAGTTTTTAATCCAGATCCAATTCACATAGTAAATAGTTCACTCGACATCTGGTTCTCTCAGCGAGTACGGAAAAGCTGTGTATTCGACAGAAACCGTGTATGGGTTGCCTGTGGCACAGTTTGGAACATGTTCGCCAACCAACCACAACATGGCAGGGCCCTTGGTCTGTTATTTTATAGTGTATGTTCTCAGCTACTGAACCAGCTCCGACATTGTTTAAAGTGATGAATGGGAAGAAGACAACACTGAGCCACTAAAAGTTTTCCGGCTGCTGCCTCAAAGCTCTTTTTGTTTCTCTTATCGTTAACCTCAGCTACCAAAAACGGTTGCTCGAGACACGATGACGTCTTCTTCCTCTTGTTGACCTCCTTCCAAAATCCGTCAGTCCACCAATTATACATAGAGGCACCGCTATAAGCCCAAGAACTGCTTCCAAGTTCCTTGAATCCACCTCTTCATTTGAAGAACGACAACCCGCGCAATTGTTTTGTAATAACACAAAGCTGAACGCTAGAATGACGATACTGCCTGCTATGCAGAGAAATGCGAACAGTGGGATAGCAATAGACTTCAAATATAAACTTGCATCACTCGTTGAAGATATTAGCTTCTCTTGGCCTTCTTGTTCCAAATGTTCTTTCATAATTTAAGATGTTGTTACTATACGATTTTTCTAAATCACAATCTTGTGATATCTTAATATCCTTTGCTGGAATGATATTAAAAGCCAGATAACGTTTTGTCTCCTTGCGGTTGTTGATACGCTTTTTCCTTGATTTTGTAAACGCAATGTTGTCAACAACTTTGTTCCAACTCAGTGACATTATCGCATACATTTGTTCAGCGGTCAAACACTGACTAAACAAGCACGATACCTTATTTTTAGACCAACTAATAAAGTCGTTAAACTTACCATACTATTCATTTGATGAATAAGCATGTTTTCATATATGATTAAAAAAAGTACGATTTGGGAAAAGGAAGGTATTTAGCACGCGGCTTTGATGAACATTAAAAATTTGACCTTACCTCTGAACTTTTTTGACGTCATTCTTTCAAACAACACGCGGATAAAAACATGCAGTTCGAAGGCGTATACTTGTCGAGGCTTTCATGTGTAAAGAAAGTTTCGCAATCTGTGAAATTACCTGACGCGAGAAAGCACGTTTCATCTTTGAGGTAAGTAAAAAAAAGCAAAAAATTGTAGAGCACGTCAAAAACAACGGGAAGTGGATATATTTAATTTCTTTTCCCTTTCTTCCCTGAAAGCTACTTGTTCAGTAAAAAAATGAAAGGCTCTCGGCTCTCTTCTCACTCCTTGGTCTCCATGGACTGAAGTGATTTTCAAATAAAACTATCATTAAAGTGAGCAAATTCTTCAAGATTATTTATGGCTTCTGATATCTTATATTCAGGACGGTTTTCTTTGGCGAAAATAGGAAACTCGATTCTCACTTTTTTTTCCATGTTGGCTCTCATTTTCACTCTGTTTTGTAATCAAGTGTTTGGCCTCAATTCCATTTAATGACGCATTTTCCGTTATGGAATCCTGAAATGGTTCGTGCATCTTAATGTTGTCACGGTTTTTACTAAGGTCAATCTAAAATTCAATAATTACCTCGTGATACTATCAAACAACGAACAAGATCACCATTATTAATGCAAGAATGTTTCTCTTTGATTAACGTTCAGTATTTGGATGTTGAAATCTATCAGTAATGGGAGGAAGTAATTTTTTGCCTTAAGAACGTGCTCATGAGCTATTTCAAATGCGGCTGTCAATATAGGTATAGTTATTTAAATAATGTGGTTAAGTACAACTGACTGCGCGTGAATGAGTATTTTGCTTATGCCCGCTAAAAATACAAGTACCATGTCACAGTGCTTTAAACGGGATGTAGTAAACGATTTGTCCTACAATATCAGCTATTCCCTTTGAAGCAAGACGTTACTGAGTGCCGTGCTAAATAATGCGAGAGTTTATTGATCAACAAATAGTGGAACCAGTCTTAGGATGGTCGAAGTGTAGAAGTATTATTTTACCTGCAATTTTTGTGTTCGGGTTTTTTTGCCTGGTTGGAGCGATTGTCTTGTTGGTTCTTATGTTCTCTTTTTCCATGCCTTGCCCTTCAAATGATGATGATCCAAAGTCTTCCCAATGCAAGCGTTCATCGAAATCAAACAAACAAGGAGGAATTTTTGGAGGCGTTGCCGTTATACTGATTATTATTGGAGTGATTATAATAACTTTTGGTCGCAAAAGCATGAAAAGACTTAAGTCAGTTGAAGTTGTTGTCTCTGAGATTCCAGTACAGGACTTGGAAAAAACGCCGGCAGCTTCTTCACTTAATTACGGTCAGGCCCGTATTCCTTGCCACGAGCCCGCGTCGTTTGTTGCAGATTCTCATTCAATAGACCCGCCCGATTATTTCACTATTGTACAAAAAAATAGTGAAGACGTTTATCCATTTGTAGATGTAGCCTTTTGGACAGAAGATAGGGATGTTTCTGATGATGAGAACCCACCACCATGTTACGAACAAGCGCTTAAAATCTTAGGATTGCTGACAACTACAAATGATGTTGAGGCCCAACTTGAACAAGAAAGATGTGAAGATACAAGACTGTAATAATATAATAAAAAATAATTATAATTTATTATACGTTGATGGAATATATTGATCAGTTGCTGAATTCATGCACATACCGAAGTATATTCGTTACTGTCTTGTTTGTCTTAGACAGGACTGACCAAAGACTTGCTAGGCAAAGTATTTAAAAACTGATATCTCAACTCTTTTCGATTCTCAGTGTTTAATATGTGGGCATTGTGTCTCTTTTCAAAATTATGTAGTGACATTTGTCCAATACAACCTGATTTAATAAAAATAGAAAAATAAACCGTAAAAAAAATTGGGACAGAACAAATACTTCGCATGGGGAGTTATTTAACATTAACTGCATTAACAGAAATAGTGTATTTAAAGTATTAGCCTGGGTTATTGAATTGAGAGGATTTATTAACAATTTTAACCATGCTTAAGTATCTATGTACATATAAAATTACTTCTCTAACCCATCTGGATAGCATCAAGCGTTTTTAGCGTTATTAAATCATATACAGAGATCATCAAAGCTACAATAGGTTACGACGCTATTTTCATGATATTACCTGTGTTAATTTCTGATTACGAGCTTAATCTACACTGATTGGTTAAAAAAAACATTTTTTAGTCAACAAACTTTATCGCCACATGACAAATGTAGAAGATTTCTCAGCGTTCGATAGGCTATCTTTAAAATGAAGAATTTGAACAGGGAACGATGAAATGGGGATCTTTAAAATAATGAGTAATAAAACAGGACATAAGCATCATCAAATTAAACATCTCTAACCTTCACAAAGCCGTCATTCCCCCGCTTAAATCCACGGAAACAATAAAAAATCGCTCATCCATACGTATATTTCTTAATCAAAACCGTTCTCCGTATAAATCGTTCGATGCCAAAATTAGTCAGAAATTGACGTCTACAAATCATCCTATTCGGTGCCGGCACTGTAGTGCTTGGAACATCGATATGCTGTCAACTAAAGGCTTTTTTACCTTCAAAAAGGAAAGGTAAGTTTCAGCAAACGGTTGATAATGAAGCGTCCGCATTAGCGTGGTTGGCTTACTGTGAAAATCAGTTGATTGGGCAAGAAATAAGCCGGGTCTGTTGTCCGCATTAAGCGGGTTGAATTAAGAGAAAATGTAAGGGCTTTCTTTCCTCAGGGACAAAAAAAACTGTCCGTAAAAATATAGTGTCCGTATTAAGTGAGTGTCCGTAAAGCGGGGTTTCACTGTACAGTGAAACCTGTACTAAGCGGACACCGTATTAAGCGGACACCCTCTATTAAGCGGACAGTAGCCGAAGTCCCCAAATTTATTTCCCTTATTTACTTTAAATGAAACCTTTATTAAGCGGACACCTCTATTAAGCGGACGCGGACACCTAAAAAGTACCTGAAATGGTCATTTCTATTGTTACCAACCTGTATTAAACGGACACTTGGAATTCAATTCCACCACCCAACAAGCCAGACACCGGAAATGCGAAAGATTGCCTCGAAGTACTACCCACAAATTTTCGATTTTTACATTAAAAAACGTGACTTGACGAACTTATTTGATTAGTTTCTCAGTACAGTATTGTTTTCTATTTCGTTTTGTTTGTATAGGGCTTTTTTCACTCATCTGATTTCTGCAAATTTGAGTTGCAATCTGCGTTTAAGGTACTATGATCAATTGGTCCACTCTGATAAAGAAATTCATGCAAACGTATATCGTCATAGTCTCTGGGAGTATTCTAAACGTTTCCACAGTTCATTTGAATGGCATTTGACACCTCATATGACGTTATCTATTGAAACCTGTATTAGGCGGACACCCTGTATCAAGCGGACACTACAGTATTCCCCGAGGGTGTCCGCTTAATACAGGTTTCACTGTATTCATTAGCACAGGAAGTGGCAAGTGGCAACAGCTCATAAGACGTGACCGGAAGTTTGCAGAGGGAAGTGCTTCGCGAGGAGCCGCAAGGGGTGATATTTTTGCATGGCATCTGGCGGCACATCAAAGAATTTGGAATTGAAGGGCAAATTCCTAGAATATCTTCGCCAGTTAAGCTAGAGAAAAGGTGTTAAAAAACCTCAGGATCCAAAACAACACGTCAATCAAAATATCACTTGGACCTTTTCACTTATGAAGAGCTATCACGCGGCTAAGCTTGAATTAGACATATATTGAAATAGGAACTCGTGTCAATAAAGTATCAGAAGTGAGCGGGAATCGCTCCTGGTTAAAAAACTGGTTCACAGGGATATGCATCTCTTCCAGTTAAAAGAAGGGAATCAGAACTGCTTTTCATGCAGGAACAGGTTTTCTTCGGGCTAACTACAAAACCTCAGCTTATTTCACTCCTTGACATTGTCAAAGCGCATTTTCTAAAGATAACTTTTTCCGCTTTATCAGCTTTTTTTATATTCTATGCCATTAATGTTTAACCTCCCTCAAAAAGCCAAATAGTATAAATGCTGTTGTTAAAAAAAGCGTTTTACCTGTTTACGTGAATTCGCTACCCAAAGATCACTATGCTGAAAGGACAGGGCAAAATTTCCAGGAGAGAGGCATTAATTTTTTTTCCCACGAGGTTACAAAGAGAAAATGCAATGATTATTATTAATGTAACCATCAGGTAAACTCTACCCACGAGTTTACGGACAGCAAATGCAGTGATTATTATTAATGTAGCCATCGGGTATATTCTACCCACGAGGTTACAAAGAGAAAATGCAATGATTATTATTAACGTAACCTTCAGGTATGTTCTACCCACGAGGTTACAGACAGTAAATGCAGTGATTATTATTAAATGTAACCGTCAGGTATATTCTACCCACGAGGTTACAAAGAGAAAATGCAATGATTATTATTAACGTAACCTTCAGGTATGTTCTACCCACGAGGTTACAGAGAGCAAATGCAGTGATTATTATTAAATGTAACCGTCAGGTATATTCTACCCACGAGGTTAAGGAGAGCAAATGCAGTGATATTATTAATGTAACCATCAGGTATGTTCTACCCACGAGGTTACAAAGAGAAAGTGCCATGATTATTATTTACGTAACCTTCAGGTATGTTCTACCCACGAGGTTACAGAGAGCAAATGCAGTGATTATTATTAATGTAACCTTCAGGAATGTTCTACCCACGAGGTTACAGAAAGCAAATGCAGTGTTTGTTATTAATGTAACTTTCAGGTATGTTCTACCCACGAGGTTACAGAGAGCCTGCAAATGCAGTAACAATTATTAGATTTTAGTGCAACTATCAGGTTGAGTTCCTCCATTAAAAGAGTTTTTTGCTAGGGTTAAATAAGTTTGGCTTTCATGAGTTTCAAGGTGCAAGAAATTATCAGTATAATTATAGCACACAAACATTGTCATCTAATTTTTCGCACGTAGCCGGAATAAGCCAAGAAATGAAGCATATATAACGAAAAATCGTCCTCAGATGATCTCCACATTAAGTAAATTATACTAAACGTTGCGAAAGAAATTATTGTTCGTATCCGTCTTATCCATGGTAAAAGCGAGGGGTCATCGCATGACATCCGGTATATTAAACAGAGGTAATACTCACGGGTTTCACGAGTTGTATGCACTATTTTTCGCCGAGAAACAAATTTGAAACAAAATCATGATATGAGGTCATAGAAACTGTGGAAACAGAAACGCCATTTAGACGCCAAACATGTAAAATGAAAAATCCTCAACCGCTTTCATTTATTTTTTATGAAATATTTCAACTGTTGTAGCATAATTTATGCCTAATGTATTTTTATGAATTCATTAATTTCTGTAATACTTGTACTCCACAATTTTTATGGATCGAGTTTTCTAACTGTAAAATGGCAAAAAGCAAAATTCGACAGAAACTCCAATTTTCATTTTGTAAAATACTGCCAAATAAGTTTTCCCTAGCATTTTGTCCACAGAATAAAAAGTTGGAATCACCTCACTAGGCTCCACTCGTTTACTTTGGGAGAGATCAGAAAATATTAATCTTGGAATTTTGAAATACTCTAGCTTTAATTAAAGGTAGCGACTTGTTGCGTCTCCAAGAATATAAATATTGTTACCCAACTAACAAAACTATGGTTCACAAATAACTCTTCTTTGCAACTTAGAATACGAAACGTAAGTTCTATTTAGACTTTGCTTAAAAAGCTGTCCCTTAATTCTTGGTAGGAGTCTTGAGCAATCTCACAAACACCGGGCTTAATCCACCCCCTCCCACCAAAAGAAAGAACGAAAAAGGGTCCAAAAACTTAGGCTAAGTGTAAAAATAAATAACGCTTGTGAGGCATAGTTTAGTTATGTCGCAGTTCATCAAACGTACATTAAACCAAGAGCCAAATCCCAGTTTTGCTCTTGATTAAACTTGATAAAAACTTGTTTCAAACGTGATGATACAAATATATTTTGTTCTCACAGGAATACCGACCACCTTGTTTCCATTGCTACCAATGAACTTGCAAAAATAGTTACTTGACTTAAAGCGAATAAATTATCCCTCAATTTGACTAAAACGAATATTATGATTTTTCATCCGAGGCAAAAGAATAGTAATGTTAATGTTCCTCTTCAGGTGGCTAAACACAGTTTAGGCAGTTTGTGAGTATATGTCATTTGTCAAATCATGGCAAGAAAAAGGTTGCAACTCACAAGCTGAAACTTGACAATTGAAAAATACACTGATGAAAGATTTTGATTGACAGGTAAAATTTGACTTATTCGCAGTTTCCATGGCAACATGAACGACTGAATACAACCTTAAATTTTAACTTTTGCTCAGTTTACATAGAATTCGCTCATCAGATTTTCCTACAGACTTACACACAGCTTATTATAATTAATCACTACCATTTGAAACTTATTTGACCAAATTTTAACAGACGGGTTTTTAGATAATCAATAATATAACGGTACTGTAATTATTAAATGTGTCACAAAATTCGTCTGTCAACTTCCATTTTAAAGTTCTTATTATTTAAAATACGATAAAAGTAAAACTTCTGCCACAATCACAAAATTTTAATGAGTTAATTTTGTGAAATCGTCTTCTGTGTACCATTGCTTTTTGGCCGCCATGTTTGTTTGTCTAATTTAAACACCCGCCGTCACGCGAGTTGCCGCTGACCGCTCGCAAAACTGTGTTCAGCCACCTTAAGTCGTGGAAACTACATTCTTAGGTATCATCATTGATCAGCACCTTTCCTCGAAATCTCATATTAGTTTTGTTTCTAAAAAGATCTCGAAAACTGTAGGCATTATTGCAAAAGCTCCCTAAACTGTATTTACCATTTGCAAAAGAGCATAGCGCGGCTTATATCAAAAGCTCACTATCTAGCAAATACAGCGCCATTATTTAGCTAACATAACGTCCTTGACATATATAGCATTAATTCTTTTTCTGTTGCTACATTTATGTATTCCTATCACCATAATCTTTTGCCTAGTGGCTTTCGTAACCTCTTTTTAAGTAGTAACCAGTTTCACCATTATGAAAGTCGACTAGCCTCTCAGTATAAACCTCATTTTTGCAGAATGATTAATATTAAGTAGTTCAGTATCCTTTATCGAGGACCAACAATCTGGAATTCTTTGCCAGTTCATGTACACTAACCAGCTCCTTTTCCGTTTTATCAGGATTTATGTGATGTGAGTGACTAAAAAAAACAAATAAATGAAATGAAATAAATGTGTTAAAACTTGACAAAAAAACCAGCAGCGCAAAGTTGCGGCTCCCGGCTTTTAAATCATCGCGAATAAAAATAAAAATGTTTGAGTCAGTAATCAATTGCACGAATTACATACTTCAGATATAAGAATACTGTGTTACATTGACTAAGTGTTTTTACTGTTCTGTGCGTTTCCATTTCTTTTCAAGTGAGCTCTAATTTACACCTGTACTTAAGTAACATTTTCTTGAGTTTCAGTAGTATAGGAGGGACCGGTTAGGCCTCTTTTTTGGCGGGGAATCTCATTAAGGTGGGGGGGAATAAATTAACGTCGATGACGTCATAGGCTATTGTCTTGATCTCATGAATAAAATGTGCAGGAATCTCATTAACTTGCGGTGGAATCTCATTAAGATAAGGTCATGTGCTATTTTTAGTTGGTTTAGGATTTCTAGTTACTTTAAGGTCGATAAACGTCTTCGTTTTCGATCGGTTAGTTAGAAAATAAGAAACGTTTTTATTGGTTAATTCATACTGTCTGAGGAGCAAAGTCAAACTTGTCTGTGACTTAAAATCACGGAGGCGTAATGTAATTATGCAAGTCCTATTTCCTGCTGCTGTGATTGTCCTAGTTCCGGTTCACTGACTTTTGGCGGGCAAATCGTGCATATTAATGAGGGCAAAGACAAACTAGCTCTTGTCCTATTTGCTGCTGCTGTGATTGTCCTAGTTCCCGTTCACTGATTTTTGGCGGGCAAATCGTGCATATTAATGAGGGAAAAGGCAAAATAGCTCTTTTTACACTGCAAACAATGTTTTACTTACCCCTCTCCTTTTCACAATTTTGTTATTTTCCTTCCGCAATTTTTTTATTCCCATTTTTCCCTCCACCGCCACCACATTTCTATTGTTTTCCCTCCACCACCACCACCACCACCACATTTCTATTTTCTTCTTTCCACCACCACCACCACCACCACATTTCTATTGTCTTCCCTCCACCACCACCACATTTCTATTTTCTTCTTTCCACCACCACCACCACCACCACCACCACATTTCTATTTTCTTCTTTCCACCACCACCACCACCACCGCCACATTTCTATTGTTTTCCCTCCACCACCACCACCACCACCACCACATTTCTATTGTTTTCCCTCCACCACCACCACCACCACCGCCACCACATTTCTATTGTTTTCCCTCCACCACCACCACCACCACCACATTTCTATTGTCTTCCCTCCACCACCACCACATTTCTATTTTCTTCTTTCCACCACCACCACCACCACCACCACCACATTTCTATTTTCTTCTTTCCACCACCACCACCACCACCACCGCCACCACATTTTTATTGTTTTCCCTCCTCCTCCTCATTTTTATTGTTTTCCCTCCTCCTCCTCCTCCACCTCCTCCACCTCCTCATTTTTATCGTTTTTCCTCGAAAAGGCCAAGAGGCTAAAATCAGGCCTATATGGCCAAACTCAAATGTGATGGTCTGATTTGGTGTGAATGTGGTGGTGGTGGAGGGAAGACAATAGAAATGTGGTGGTGGTGGTG